>JARHVA010000130.1:1732500-2332500 GCA_037957365.1 Torreya grandis
TTGAAAAATATGAAATATGCATCGATTATCTTACCAACTAATTGTTGACCATTTTAGTCCTGCAGGCCAAAAATCGGTCTCCCTTTTCGGTTCTTGCCATTTCCAAGCCTAGACATGAAGGATAATGCAAAAATATGCTTCCGCAACTCATTTTCTCCTCTTGGCATACAAAAAGGCTCAACTTCAAGAACTTGGTACGGAAGGTACAAGCAGAGTTGGAAGGAGTGATTATATAGGAGTTTGCAAAAGGTACTAATTTCATGAAAGTTCCAAAGTTGAGTGCAAGTTTTGTGTTTCAAGCATCCAAGAAGCTCCATGACTCGGGTCTGACAAAGCAAGTAAACTGCTTCAGAGGGATTTTTATTAGCAAAATAGACCAAGTTCAAAAGGCCAAAGGATCATTTTCAAAAGCGTGAAGGGTGGGAGCCCTTGCGGGGGGCACTCAGGCAACAAACAGGACCTTTGTAATTATGTCGAAAAGCAATTTTGGAGACCAAGCAGCGCTTGCGGGGGGCAGGTGATGAGCAAAGTGGACCATTGCAAAAAAGTCCGAAGGGTAGCTTTGGACTTGAATTGCCCTTGCAGAGGGCAGCTAGTCGAAGCAAGGGGGCAAGGCAAGGAGCCCAAAAGGGACTTGCCCTTCGGAAAAGACTAAGGCAAAAGGAAGGATTTCCTTCGGACTTTTGTCCGAAGAATAAATCCGAAAGAAATCCAAGGAAGATCAATGTGAATTCCTTTGGACAAAATGCCCGAAGGAGCCAAACGAAAGATTACCCTTCGGAAAGAAATCTGCGGCAAAATGGCAAAGGCAAATTCCTTCGGACAAAAGTCCGAAGGAATTTGTTCGAAGAAAAAGACCGACCAAAAGAAAGAAGCGCTGAAACATGAAGGAAACATTTTCTTCGAGCAAAATGTCCGAAGGAATTGAGAAGCCAAGGCAGCCCGAAGGAGCCTGAAGGGCAAGTGCCCTTGCGGGGGACTCTCAGGTACCAAAAGGGGGACCTTCTCCAAGCTCCGAAGGGACACCTTCCCTTCAAGAGGGTTCAATGACAAAAGGCCGATGGAATTGCAAAAAAGCCGAAGAAATTACCAAAGGGGTGACGGGCCCGAAGACGTCAAATTCAGCATCACGAACTAGCCGTTGGAATTCAAACGTCCGATGACGTCCCCGCAGACATCAAATTCAGGACAATGGAATAGCCGTTGGCTTTCAAATGGCGACGGGCGTGCGAACGTCAACTTTACGGCAATGAAATAACCGTTGATCTTTAAATGCTTGAGCGCGAACCCGAAGGAATTCAAAGGCCAAAAGGAAAAGACCGCCGAGAAAGGAGCTCGAAGAGCCAAGGATTGACAGAAGATAGCCCCGAGGCCCGAAAGAGCTAGGAAAAGACAAAAGCTGGGAAAAGACAAAAGCCAAGAGTGAACTCAGTGACCCGTCGAGAAAGGAGCCCGAAGAGCCAAGCACAGACACGGACAAAATAGCCCAGATGGAAAAAGAAGCGTCGGCAGAAGAGTTATTACAGCAGTTGGAACAGTCCTTAAGAAATGGTCATCAAAGAGTGCGATCAGTGAAGGTGCGGCCTATTTTTCTTCGTTTAGGCATTAATGAGCAGACAACCTCATGAACCTCTTTAAGAAGCGGTCTGTTTTCAAACAGAAAGGCGCGACCCATGCTTTTACATGACATTTAATATGATTTAAACACCAAAGTCAAGACTTGGACTGCCGCAGCATGGCTTCCTTCACCGGACTTCCTCTTCCCAATGAATTAAATGCAGCATGGGCCACTTGTGGAAAGAGGCGCCATTGCTTTGTCTTTCTCTATATATTGTAAACTCTCATTTGAGAAAGATATCTCTCAGCTTGTATGGCGAAGCCCTGTAGGATTTTACTTTGAATCAAGACATATCATATTTACCTCTATTTTGAGTTTGCACTTTTGCATATGTCTATGGTTTTGTCTTGTGTTAAGTCATTTTCTTTCATGCTTTCACAGAATGATTCCAGCATGTCTAGCGTATTATGAGTTCTTCTTTTGCAGGTCACCCAGAAGTGTCCATAGCAGAGTATAGACGCATTTGAACAGGCTGCCATAGTGTGTCTTAGAACACCTCTGGTAGTTCTTCCTCCCTGTATCTCCAGAGGACCCCTAGCTCACTGATGCAGAAGAGTTTCTCGTATCAAATGAAGTGTATATCAGCGTGTTCTTGGTGTAAAGTGTATGTCAAAGCTAAGTAAATCAACCATTTTGGTGTATCACTGCTTTAATTTAGATTCTATTTTCAGTAATCCTTCTCTCTTTTCATCCCCCCTCTTTGTTAGCAGTAGAAAATCCAGGACCACAAAGATGCATCAAAGGGAGCTAGCCCTTCTCTAGAGATTCTCCCCTCAGTTTTGCCAAACCCATAGCAAGAGGGGAGTCTCCATTGTGCCGTGTGGAAGACAGAAGCTCAACGTTTCTGTCAAGGGTGCAATCCACAGCGTCAACACTAATCAAGATGATTAATTAGTGTGATTAATCCATATTTCATATTGATGGAATGGGACAAAGTCAATAGTATATTTGATTCAATGGATTAATTGACTAGGGGCTATGCTACCAAGTGATAATCTGATTCAGGATGCAGCTGACGAATTCACTAACATGATACGGTGCAATACTGTGATTGAGGATATATCGTCATGACTTGAGATAAAAATGATAGTCGGATTAATGATTTCAGGTGATTGGAATAAATCATGCAAATCTGCACAATAAGGTGGGAAAGTGATTTGGTGAACAGCGATGACACCCGAGTAGAAGAAATGAGGTGTCTACAACATTCTCTAATTCATTCATCTAAGGAGGTTGACTTAGCTCTGTTCTTTCAATCCAACAAGTAATTGAAACTAAGCATTTGTGAATGGACTCTGTTTTATCTAATCTTTGTCAATTTTCTGGTTATATGGTTGAAATTTACTTGATGAGATAATGACTCAAACTAGTACATTATTATAATTTGTCTCGTCAATTAATTACTATCCTAAATTAGGAAATTATGGACTCTGTCTTATCTAATCTTTGTCCATTTTCTGGTTATATGGTTGAAATATAGTTGAAGAGATAATGACTCAAACTAGTACATTATTATAATTTGTCTCATCAATTAATTACTATCCTAACTTAGGAAATTACTAGATGTATATATATTTTCTCATAATCAATTAATTCATTAATTACACACTTTTGAGTTTTAGAATAACAATACAATGTGGAATCATATAGATCATAGAAATTAGTTAGTCGAACATACTTATACTTCAAAGCTCACAAATTCTTGGAGTTCATCGCACAACATACTAAAAGAAGCAAATCACTTTATGTTGAGCAATATGATCTCATCAAATCTTACAAATAGCCAACTCGGTTACTTCTTTCATAATTTGATATACTTGCTACTGTTTGTAGCTTTATATTTACATGCTTACACAGATTGCCATTTTATTCAGACTGCATTATTAAGCTAATCTGCATATAGAAATTGATTTTTATAACAATTCATGCCATATCCTAAGCAAGGATGCATTAGTGGCCTACCTTATCTGATTGAAGGAAAAAGTGGTAATTGTTGACAGCATATAGTCTGCCTCACTTATATATGTTGACTGCATATAGTCTGCCTCAGTTAAATGTCTTTGGGAATAGAGAACTCTTTGAACACAAAACAAGCCTTATCCAACTGCATGGCTCTCTTATAAATTCACCTTGCCCTTTTGGCTGTAACCTGCTTATCTTTTACTCTCTTACCATCGAGAACTATCCATTCGCATCAATAACACATCAAGAAACACTTACATAACTGTAAACTAAAGAGGAATTAATAGAAGTTTGCTGCATCAATTACCCAGCTTAAAAAGGACAAGAAAGGTTATCCACTAGTTATTAACCATATAAAAGAAGATAAAAGGTTGTTTATGATGGACATTGCCATAAAGAAAAAAATATTTATTAAGAACTTAAACAAATTTGAATGTTAACAAGAAGTGCATATTGTGCAAAAGCTAACACAAATGTGGAGAATATATCATGGTATTAATAAATAGAGGATTATGGAAAAGAGGAGTTCATTTATACTTTGAATCTAGCATAATCTTCTCGCATATATGTTCAATTGTTAATCACAAGTGTGATCACAGTAATTACAGCATAGGGGATTTGTGAGGAAAACCTATATACAGTAACTACCAAGGAAGAAAACAAAGAACCAACCAGGGTCAAACAGTAAGAATGACAATACAATCAAAAAACGCTAATCAACTAATGGCGAAATATGCATGAAGGAACATTGCTTTTATAACAACCAAATGTTTATACTTTACATAAATGCTGCATATGTAATCAATTCTTTGATCATGCAGAGGCAAGTGTCTCTTCAATGGTTGCCACCGGATTTACCATGTTCAAAAACATCAATTGTTTTTAACGGAGGAGGGCAAGGGATATGATTCAACAAAATTCAGCATCTTAAAAGAATTGTAAAGATTCCATAAAAAGGTTTCAAACTAGGAACATATAAAATTATACTGAAAAAATATACAAGTAAATTAACTTCTCTATGATAAATGTTATCTTATATCCTTTTAGTAACTCATTACTAACATTTTCATTCATTTGAGATGTCATTTCTGTCCCTTGTTGATATAAAGGGTCAAACTATGCAAAACATATATACAGAATAAGGTCTCCCGACTCTCCTCCAAGGCAAATGTTTTTGATGGTTGAATACCTGTTCTGGCCTGTCTTGGTGATCAGCCTTGTAGTATGAAGTTGAATAAAGCCATAAATGGCAAAAGAGACTACACAACCACAAGCATTTAGAAGACAAGAAATAAAAGAGTCCACATCAAGGTAGAAAATTCCTCCATTCTGCCTTCTTGTATTACAGTACTGAAAATTTAACCAGGCAAAGAAGCTAGATCAAATAACATGTTATTTAATATTTTACTCCAATATTTTCGTTTTAAAATTTAAATGTTACTTGGTAGGGACCATGTGTGTGGGGCCCTCTGGATCAATCTCCTTTGTAGTTAACATTTTTACATGCTTTTACTTCTTTTAAATTTTAACATAGGTTCACCCAAAATCATTTTCAGTTGACCCGAAAGGTTCGAGGTACAAAAACCAAGCATGTGCCAAGCTCATCCAACCCTGCCTATTATGATTGCTACTAGAAGAACAATACTTAAGATTGACTAAAGTCTTGAATCTTGATATTAAAACTCAACCCATTACACTGAAGACACAAGAATAACTACATCCACTAAATTTGCCAATAGAAAGACTGGAAGTAACGATGAGAATTATCCAAAAGAGGACTCACCTCATTAATGTTATACTTAGCCTCACGAAGGCGCTCACTCCAGAAGTAAATATCCCAATGGTACATATCATTAGCTTCCTCGCCACCTTGCTTTTTGGCAAAAATTTTCAAATCTTCCAAATCTGACAATATACATATTACATATGACCATTAGCTGGTGAACACAAAATCTATTTAAATCATTATAATCCAAAGAAAGCATTTGTGCACTAAGTATAATAGTATGCACTATTGCTGCATAGAAAACACAAAAAATGCTTATCAAGTCCTCAAAAAAAATTATTTTTGAGATGCAATTTCATTATTTATTATGACATACTGGAAACTTTCAAGGTTCCCGAAGATCAAAAATTACTTCTATATTCAATCTATAATTTAATCAAGACAAACATAAAACCATACCCTATTAATGATATATATTTACGATGGAGGCATTTCATTGTCGTGAACCCCTACTAAAGCTCCTCGTTCGTCGTACTTACATTCTTTGTAGTGCCAACATGTATTTACGATGAATGGTCTGGATTTAAACCAACGGAAAGCAAAAAAAGCACTCTGCTGGCAGTTGGTCGACAGATGGAAGAAGTCTTGTTGGTGATGGAAGAATTCACATAGGTGACTAAGCATTCATGTGCATAAATTGGAGTGGTCCACAGTGTGCGGAGGACAATATCATAACATGATCAGGCCTTGCGTAGCTAGGGAGACATGGGAGGAGCGTAAATGTTAGCATCATTGTAAGGTAGGATTTGAGGATGCCTTTGTAACTGCAGAATAAAAAACCGTGATCCTAGTTCCTTGTGTAAAATATTTCAGGCATGTGTATTTATATATAGTAGGGGATATATATTTATATAGAAAGTATGAAAGTCGTAAACCTTTTGAAATCACATGGACTGTCAATATGGATATTGGTGAACTTCAGCTTTCCATTAAATTCAATTTGCTCAAAACCCAGCCAAAAGAAAATTGCAAACGCGAAAAAACAATGTACAATTCTTTGAAAAAACAGATTTTCTCAAAAAACTTATGATAAATATTTAATTACATATTCTTTGATACCAGATCATATAGTGTGATCACAAAATCGATACAAATAAATGTTCCTCACATTGTCTAGACATCTCTATGTAAATAATTGTGGACTGTGGAAGCCATAAATTTCAAGCTTTTAATTCTTCAAAATGTTAAAGGTGACAAAAAATTAATGTTTAAGACAATTAAATTAATTACCAGAATGCATTCAACCCTTTTTTGAGAATGGAACTCACAACATGTGGAAGAAGGATCGGAAAGCTAAATAATAATTAAAGACTTTGTAAATGCACTTTTTCACTATAATTGGCACTAAACACATATACCAATCCATAATTACAATTGCACATTCCGTTTAAACAAGTAGAGGATAACAGTCCTATTGGTGAACAATGCTGCCATGGAAACCCTCATCATGATGCTCCTACAAGCAAATGCACCCTCACCCTCTACATAGTGCTCGACTTCTTTGACCCACAAAAGCTCCATAGAGCATAGAACATAGAATACACACAGAGATAGCTAAAGAAGAAGATTCAAACAACAGCCACTTGTAAAAATATGTTACAACCATCAACAGCGACCCCCTGCTCACCCCTGTACTATGTGTTATTAACCTCCTTCAACTTATCAATCTGTAATGTCCCCAAATTGGGACAATGATGCAAAAGAGAGTTTTTCAACAAACCCTTTAAACAAATTCGGAACAAAATATGAATTCTGAAAATTAAAACCAACCAACCCTAGATTTGTATATGCATCCTCAAACTGAAAATCTCACACTTCCAATTACCCAACAATAATTAGAAAAATACCCTATGAGAATTGGCCAACTATGGCTCACACTGATTGAAGACAAGGAGCTGAATTGATGTATTTTATACTCCAAACCCTCAACACCACCAAGCTGATTTCAAAGTCCCTTGTCACCAAATCCAACTCAGAAAACCCTCTATGACTGAAGACAAATTGCAAATAAATTCCAGCATACAATTCATATAAGAATTGGCCAATGTTAGCGCCTAAAACATGATTATAACTTTTCCAAAAAAGTTGCCACTTAAGAATTAAATTGCATGAATTAACTCAAAAAATCCGGCTTGTTTGCATACCAAACCAGCTGGAATTAGGTTATTAAATCCACCAGTTTTAGCAATAAATAATGCTCTATTGTTTAGGGCCAAATAGGGCACCCTAAACCCTTCAACAACTCCCCCAAGTGGATCGCTCAATTCAGAAATTAAGGGTAGAATTTCAGAATCAAAACCCTTGCCTTAACCTTCCAAAAAACCTTTCAAACCCTTATGATTATTGTCAAATAAATCAGAAATGAAACAAGTGTACCTTTCCAAAATGGAGTCAAAAAACTCTTCGAAGATGTCCAAAAAGCTTCTTCAAACTGATTCGCCCTAACTCAAAAAATTATATAAAATAATTCATATTGTTCAAACTCACCAAAAACCCTCCAAATGACCTTCAAAAGTCTCCTAGAGCAAGTATTCTAAGCTGGAAAAATAGTATAAAATATTTGCAATATTTTAAGCTTCACAAACACTTCAAATCAACTATAAAATCCCCAAGATCAGCCCTCAAGCCAAGTCACCAAAGCTGGAAAAATCAAGTAAAATATTATGTAATATTTGTAGACTTCAACAAACCCTTCCAAATAGCTCGCTCAATTCTCTAGACAAGTCACCAGACCATGGAATGGTCTTCAACACCACATGCAAGCTCCACAAGCAAGTCACCACTCTCCTAGAGCTACAAATTCATCAAAACCAGTTTTTGATAGGGTTTGCAATCTTTTTCAATATAAGTGGTGTCCAAAAACACTTTTGTAAATCCACTTGCATGTACACATGCAATTTTGAAGCTCAACTACAACCCTTGAATAGAGTTGTCCAAATAATAGGAATGGAGGTTTTTGTCCCCAAACCTGACATTTCTCGAAGGTTTTAGTCCTCAAGATGTGGTAATCAAGCTTGACATACTTGATCAAGGTTTCCAATTCAGTATTCAATATAACCTCTTCAAAATATTCCTCAATTGCTTTAATATTCAACCCCCAAGGGTGGCACCCAAATTGGAGGGTTTCACTTTTTTAAAACATAAGTGTTGTCAACCTGGAGCTGCGCCCTGAATCGAAGACGTGCATGAAATGGCCAGTCTTCTATCCAGTTGAAACAATGGGATCTTCTCATGAGGGTGGGTGCCTCAACGGTGAGAAGAACCTCCAGAGAAAGCTGGTTCCTATATGATGTATCAATGTAGATCCCTACTCTACGCTACAGACTACCATGAAAAAGGGAGAAGGAAACTTAAAGGGGAATCCTACCTAAAAATGGTGATACACCAGAAGTTCGATCCACTCAACTTGGAACCTTGAACACTAAACCATCAAGGGAAAAGGAAGACCTTAGACTTCAATCGATCACTTATACATAAATATTTTATGGAGAGGTTTGATCCAATGACTAAAACCTAAGGGAAAACGATGGGGAGAGGTCTGATAAAAGACACTTTGCGGCCACCTAACATCCACTTATAGCTTCAGCAAAAGACAATAAAGAACACTTAACATACCCTGCATAAGGATAATCTAGCAACTAGGTACGAATCAGAATTTGGAAAGGGAGGAAAATCTATCACTTGTGCAAATTGCTGAAGAAATATACACTTTGCCAGTGCTTGAAATCTGAAAGTACAGTCCTATTGATTGAAGAGGTTACACAACTCACCAACGGCAGAGTCTGGTCTAACCAAGAGAGAGATTGGATGATTTTAATCAAGGCTGAAAGCCATTATATAGAGAGAATTACAAAAAAGCTAGAGATTGACGTAGAAAACTTGAAGAGAAAGATTCACTTAGGTTAACTCAAGGCTGACTTGGCCTTTCAATAAAATATGCTTTCTTTTGTCTTTGCATGAAGCTTCTTGCGCTTGAGGAATGAACTTGTCTTTGTTATGAATCGCCCACCTCTTTTTGCATGGAAATCCACGCAAATGTCAATTTTAGAACTTCTTCGTGAGCTGCTTGATGCCGAGTTGTAGCGTTTGAAAGTTGAGTTAAACGAAGAGATCATGCTGAGTTGGATGAAGAAATCATGCTGATCGCATGGAAAGCTCCTAGTGAATGCGGCATTTAACAATTAGTCAACTCTAAATCTGGAACAGTCAACTTGACATTTGAATTTGGAACTTCAATTGAAGCTGAGTTGGACCCTCATATGCGTGAGATGATCTGGCGATGAGCAGGACTTTAATAACCAGTCAACTGAAGCTTTGACTAGTGTTCAAAGATTGCCCCTGCTTGCATGTATTCTGTCCTATTCTAGTCTGCCTGTTCGTGTCTATTTCTGGCAAGATTCTATATTCGGATGTATTTGTCTATATTTTTTCCCGTTTGGCCTTTTCTTTCGAAATTCTGGCTTTACCCCTATTCCAACGGTTACTTCCCGCGGTCAAAATTTGACGTCTAGCGGGACATCACCTTTGGTCATTTTCTCCTTCGAACTTCTCTGTATATATTTCCTGCGGCTTTCTTTCCATCAACTTTATTGGCTTCGCATTTCTTCGGGTTTTTTCCCGCGGTCTTTTCTCCGAATTCCTTCGGACAAAAATCTGAAGGATATCTCTCCTTCTATTGAGCCCTCGTTTTACTTGTTTTTTTGCTTTTCTTTGGACTTTGCTTTGTGGCCATCAGAAATTGTCCGAAGAAATTCTGATGGCCACAAAGCAAAGTCCAAAGAAAAGCAAAAAAACAAGTAAAACGAGGGCTCAATAGAAGGAGAGATATCCTTCAGACTTTTGTCCGAAGGAATTCGGAAAAGACTGCGGGAAAAAACCCGAAGAAATGCGAAGCCAATTCCTTCGGACAAAAAGTCTGAAGGATATGGCCCTTTAACTTTTCCGAAGCCTTTTGATTTCTTCTGTCGGCTCTTTGTCTTTGCTATTTTTCCGAATTTCTTCGGACTTTTGTCCGAAGGAATTCCTTCAGACAAAAAGTCCGAAGAAATTCATTCATTCTTTTGCTTTTGTTTTTTGTCTTTTGGTCCGTCATGTGTCTTCCGAATTCCTTCGGACTTTTTGTCTGAAGGAATTCTTTCGGACAAAAAGTCCGAATGATTTCCTCCTTTGTCTTTTCCTCCGAATGTGCCCTTCAGCTTTTGAAAAGTGCCCTTCGGCTTTTCAAATGTGCCCTTCGGCTTTTGAAATGTGCCCTTCAGGAAATTTGCCATGGTCCCTTCCGCCGACCAAGTGCCCTCCGCAAGGGCATTTAGCTCTTGTCTATGCCCCTTTCGAAAAAAATGAAGGGCACTCGGGCTTTTACTAAGGTTTCGAATTCGAACCTGTACCTTCCCGAAGGGTAGGTGCCCTTCGGGAATGTTGCAAATGACCCTTCCGAAGGGTACCATGCCCTTCAGTTTCTTACTTCTGCTTTTCTTCGAAAAAATTGCAATTCAAATTTCCGATTGAACTTGAACCTGAACCAACCGCTTGAACCTGAATGGTTGAACCAATCGCTAAATGGTTGAACCAACCGCTGAACCAGCTGATGAACCAATCGCTTGAACCTGAATGGTTGAACCAATACTTGAACCTGAATGATTCAATGGTTCAATGGTTCAAAGTTTGAAGCTCTTGGAAGGATCATGTCATTGAACCCCGACGTTGAACCAATCCTTTGGTTCAAGCTTAAGGAGGAGTGTCTTCAACTTTTGGTCTTTTTCCTTGTGAATTTCTTCAGACAAAATGTCTGAAGAAGCTTTGTAAAAGCCTTGCATTCTTTGAACTGGTTCATCCTTTTGCCGAAAGACTTGTGCAACCCGAATTTACGATTGATGGCTCAAAATAGCAGGGAAAGGAGACCGATTTTGGTCCTGCAGGGGCCAAAAATGGTCAACATTTCCCTTTGGGGAAAAATTGTCAACAATAAGCACTCAAATCTTTTTAAAACTCCCCTTTTGAGGGTTTAGGCTCCCATGACCCCAACTTAAGTGAACATAAGACTAAAACTACCTTTTTGCAAACTCAACTAAAAATTAAAACATTTTAAGTACTTTTACTTTTTTTCTCATAGAATAGCCCCCCTCCATGTTCCCTTCTCTTTCATTCCCTTATCCTTGTGGGAACAATCAAGCTAAGGACCCAAAAGCAAGCTATGCCAAAAAGGGGGACATTACACAATCTTTCTTCCAACTGTCAACTACGTCGTGCCATAATATTAGCCCCTTTCCCCTTAATAATGCACTCTCATTAACATCTACTCACTTAAATTTTAATCAATCACTACCTCCTCAATTATTGTTTCATTTCATTTTTTTCATTTTCTTAATATAGTTTATATATTATATTTATACCATATATAAATATAATTAAGTAAAGAGTATTATATTACATATAATAGAATTAAAAATTATAATATATAGTATAATAAATATTATGTAGTATATACTATATAAATATATATATATATATATATATTATAATTTTAAGTTGAAGGCTTCCATGGCCAATTTTAATTGTATATTAATTTTTGTAGGATTTTTACTCGTGTATGTTTTAGTCATTACCAAAATGACCTCCATGAGTAGACAATATCCAAATGACATTTTTTCCTCATTTCTTTTCAGTAATAATCACAAACCAAGGGGAAGGTAATGGAGCCAAAAGTTACTTGCAACACGAACAACTAAGAAAATTCTCAGTTTCCTCTATGTGGGATGGACGCCAATATCATTGCTCAAACACTCTTCTTTTGACACAATATCTTTTCTAGGAATGCAGATATGCAAAAGCTGAAGATGAAAATGTGGGGTGCCTCCTTAAACCAACCCCCTGTACATAATTTTGTGAGATCAATTCACATGTTGTTGGCAATTTGAGTGTCATGGTGTACAAGGAGATTGTTGTCTATAATATTGTCATTTATCTCAAATGATGAATGTTCTATCAAGCATTAATGACAAAGGTGTTGAGCTGAAAAAATTAGTTGTAAAGTCTTCATGGAGATTGTATGTGCACCTTGAATTCCCAGAATAGTCATGTGAATGCCTCTGCTAGTTTGTTGAATAGGGCTTAGTACACAGTTTGTTGGTGACTACATTTGCATATATGGTAGCATCTGGAGGAAACAATCACACCAAGCTACTCAGGTTTGTGCCTATTCCTTATGGTCCAAGTTCTAAGTCATGTGGATGGAAGGAGCAAAAGTTATGCAGATGCAAAGTAGGACTCCCAGGGAGTTGAATTCACAGTATTTGAACACTTAGTCAATTTTACAAGCTTGGGAATTCTATTGGAAAAGTGTCTTGGTCAATTCTTTCGAAAATATTGGTTGAGTCAATTCTTTCGGAAATATTGGTTGAGTCAATTCTTTCGGACAAAAAGCCCGCATCAAATAAGGGAATTCTTTCGGAAAAATGTTAAAGGCAATTCTTTCAAAAAATTGTTCCAAAAGAAAGTTCCGAAAGAAATGAGTCCTGTGCAAAAATTTCGAAAGGTACTTTTGCAAAAAGCCGAAGGGTAAGTGGACCTTTAGAGAAAAGCCAAAGGGTATGTGGACGTTTCCAAAAATGCCGAAGGGTACTTTACAAAATCCCGAAGGAAAAGTGATCGAAACAAAGTTGCCAAAGGGTATTTTACAAAAACTACGAAGGGTATGTGGACCGTTACAAAAGTTCCGAAGGGTACTTTACAAAAAACTTGAAGTGTATGTGTCCTAAACAAAAGTGCCAAAAGATATGAGCGAAGAATTGAAGGGCAATTCAAGAAGTCCCAAAGGGCACTCGGACAAAAAGTCCACGGAAATTGTCCCAAAGGAGACTCAAACAAAAAACCCACGAAAATTGTTTCGAAGGGGACTTTAACAAAAACCCGTGGAAATTGTCCCGAAGGGGACTCGGACAAAAAACCGGCGAAAATTGTTCAGAAGGGGACTTTGACAAAAGCTCGCAACAACTTGTCTGAAGGGTAGTCCGAATGAATAAGGGACACTTGCAAGTTCTGAAGGACAATTTACAAAATCCCGAAGAGTAATTTGATTGAAGTTAAAGGACACTTGAAAGTGCCAAAGGACAATTGTAGAGGACATAAGCCCAGTTCGTAAAAGCCGAAAGGCTCCCATGACAAACTCCCAAAGGGCATATAGACAAAGATAAAGTTTGAGCATATCTAAGACAATCGAAAGGAGCGAAAGCGAACCAATCATATTGGAAATATCGAGATGCGAGAAAGAGCTCGACGGTTAATGCAAGAGAAATAAGAGGTTATGTTTCAAAAGTGGAAATATCTGAAGGTTCAAGATAGACAGTGAATGGCGCCAATGACAAGGCGAATAATCCTCGTTTAAAGACATGACCCGACAAACGGTGAGCTCAAAAAATCTACACGGAGCTCAAGATTGATCGATCCAACCAATCAATCATCGATTAAGGAAACGACACAGTAATGACCTAAATCCAGCAGTTGCCAAACATAGTAAAGAGACTTGACCATTGCATTGTGATGCATGAACCGAGACACGAAAAGCATATAAGTCAAAGTTGCATTGAATGAGAACCAGTTAAGTGCAGTTGAAGTATGAATGCAATTGGAGACATGAAACCCTAAGATTCATTGTCTATACACAACTTCAAAAACATTATTGTTGTTGCTGCTGCCGTCACAATTTTGAGAGTGAGTAAAAGGATGTCAATAAAAGATACATGTAGACAGAGTAAAAAGGCAGAAGAAAATGGGGGAATGAAGCATGTCTAAGTAGGACATATCCAGACATATGCAGATAGAGTAAAAAGGCTGAAGAAAAAGGGGGAATGAAGCATGTTTGAATAGAATATATCCAGACATATGCAGATAGAGTAAAACGTTGAGGGAAAAAGGGAATGAAGTGTCTCCAAACAGAATAAATCCAGACACCAAGAGCGTAAGGCAAAGAGGAAGTGAAGACACACAGAGAATGTGTTGTGTTTGAGAAATTACAGACTGTTGACGCAGTGGATTGCACCCTTGACAAGAGGCTGAGCTCCGGCCTTCCACACGCAACAATGGAAACTCCCCTCTTGCATGTGGGCCTGGCAAAACTGGGGGGAGAGTCTCTAGATAAAGGCTAGCTCCCTTTGATGTATCTTTTAGGTCCTGGATTTCCTACAACTAACAAATAAATGAAAAAGGGGGGGGGGGGGGCGGGGGGGTTGAAAAGGGAGAAGGATGCTGAAAACAGAACCTAAACCTAAACTAAAAGGTGACACACAAAAAAAGTTGATCCACTTAGCTTGAACATACACTTTTCACCAAGAACAAGCTCCCATACACTTCATTTGACACAAAAAATGCTTTTGCATCAGTGAGCTAGGGGTCTGTGGATATACAGGAAGGAAGAAATACCAGAGGCGTCCTCAGACACACTATGGCAGTCTATTCACAGGCACCTATACTCCTCTAGGGACACTTCTGGCAAACGAAAGTGCAAACTCAGAATGGAGGTAAAAACTACTGTCTTGATTCAAAGTAAAATCCGGCAGAGTCCTGCCTTACAAATCCAGATATTTTTGGGCAGAGCTTTGCCTTACGGGCTAAGAAGATCCTTTTCAAAATGAGAAGTTTTACAATATATAGCAAGAGAAGAAGTAAAGGTGCCCCTTTAGAAAAGACTTTTGGCACCCTTTGACAAGCTAGCCCATGTGCGTTGAGAGCATCGGGAAAAGGAAGCCGCTTGATAGATAATGTTGTGTCGGCTCCTTCTTTGACTTTGGCGTTCAAACATTAATGTGAAAGCATGGCCGTGCCTCTTTTCTACAAACAAACTACTCCCTTCAGATATTCACGCGGTTTGTCTGATTATAAATGCAAAGTAGAGAAAAACAAGGCGCGTTGTTCACTGTTTGCGCCATTTGATGACCGCTTGGTAGGTATTGTTCCAACTGCAGGAGTAAATCCTTGAGTCGACACCTCCCTTCGCCACCTGGACTGTTTTGTCCGTTTCTGCACTTTGTCTCTTCCTCGTTCCTTCGGCCCTCGGGGCTATCTTCTTGGCGGGTTGCTGAGTTCACTCGCGGCCTGCCCTTAAACTTTTCAAAATCAACGGCTATTTCACCGCCCTTAAATTTGGCGCCTGTGCATCCGTCACTACGTTTGAACTACCAACAGTTAGTTTGCCGTGTGCTCGATTTTGACATCTTCGGGCCCATCACCCCTTTGAATTTCTTCGGCCTTTTCCTTTGCTCGGCCTTTTTTGTTTCCTTTCTTTCAGGGTTTTGCTTTGGACCCTCCCGAAGGGAAGGTGACCCTTAGGCTTTGGAGAAGTGTCCTTCATTTTGGCCGAGAGTCCCCCGCAAGGGCACCTGCCCTTCGAGGTCCTTCGGCGCCTTGGTCTTGAAATCCTTCGAACAAAATGTCCGAAGGAATTCCTTCGGATATTTTGTCCGAAGAATTTCTTCCTTTGCTTTTCGTTTATTTCCTCGGGTCTTTTCACTCGGCCACTTTTCCCACGGATTTCCTCTTGGCTACTTTTCTCGCGGACAAAAAGTCCGCAAGAATTGTTTCGATCACTTCGTTTGACTTTCGGCATTTCTTCGGGTTTTCCTCCTGCAGCCTTTCTCGGAATTTCTTTGGACTTTTTGTCCAAAGGAATTCCTTCGGACAAAAGTCCGAAAGAAATCAATTTATGCCTTTGCCTTGTCTTTTCATGGGATTTTCTTCCGAAGAATTTCTTCGGACAAAATGTCCGAAGGAATTCCTTCGGACATTTTGTCCGAAGAAATTCTCGTGTTCTTGCCTTGAACAATTCCGAAAGAATTCCGACTTGCCTTGTGCATTTTTCCGAAGGAATTCCAACCCTTTCGGCCTTCTCTTTGGTCCCTTTGAAAATGTTCCCTGCCCTCCGCAAGGGCACTTGAGAATGGTCCATTTTGCGCCTAAGTGGGGACTTGTCTCTACTTGCGGAGTCCGTAGAAAACTTCCTTGCGGAGTCCGTAGAAAACTTGTTGCAGAGTCCGTAGAAATGCCTACAGAGTCCGTAGAAATTCTCTGCAGAGTCCGTAGAAATGGGCCTGCAAAGTCTGTAGAAAATTCCAAACTTTTGCAAAATCAAAAAAAATAAACTGGCTCAGGACAACAGGGAAAGAAGGGGACCAATTTTGGCCTGCAGGACCAAAATGGTCAACAAATTGGTGACTCCCAAAAGAAGCATGCCTGCTATGCTTAGAAACCAGTTGCCTCAAAATCCATTGGGCACGGAGTCAGAATGCAGCTTTGAAAAAAGGTTAGCAACAGCCTTGAGAGATCCAAGAATCAATCATGAGCTTTTACCCCAAACACAAAGAAAAACACACACAAGACTAAAAACACTACTTGTGCAAACAGCACTTAGAGAAAACAGGGAAAGAAAACTGAAAGCAAACTACTATGTACAGCTAACCATGTATATTTGCCTCCCTCCTAGATCAAAGAAAAAATTTCTTAAGTCCCCTTCATGGCAAGGAAACTTATGGTGCCAGACAAGTGGCTGAATGGAATGGAGATTTGGTGACCTGCTCCTCTTGCCTGCCACCTTGATTGGCTTGCATCTGAGTGGATCAGAGTTAAACATGCTTCCAACATATATGTACTCTTCTTGTTCTTGGACGCTTGTTGAATGCTGGTCCTTCATGCTGGTGCATTTCACCAAGAAATCAATGGATGCTGGCTCATCACCATAAGCCCTCTGATATGCACAGTCCCTTTGCAGTGCATCATGGTTTGACCCATTCCCTTCAGCTCCGTTGAAGACCCTGTCAAACTCATCATCTGCTCCTTCATGGCTTCCTTGAAGAAGGGTGACTGTTGTGATGTCTGAAATGGAATCACAAACTGATTGCTCATCTCACAGAACATCACCTTCTTGCTCAAAGCTCTCTTCTTCAAAGTTGTCCTCAAGAGAGACCAACCTCTCCTTTTCCTGCTCAAGGATCAGAGTCTCTAGTTGTTCAAAGACATCCATCTGATCCTCCTTTAACTCAGGCTCCACGGCGTAGTCATCTTCCTCATCAAAGCAACAAGGAAGTTCATCAAACAAGGGAGGAGAGAGGTCACCATGCTTACTTTCCTCTTCTTATTGCTGGAACATCCGCATGTATGCATGCCCTGCGTCTTCTCCATTGCTGATGATGTCTTCCGAAGGAGCCTCCATGATGATTTCCTCTTCATTGTCGCTCATGATAGCCTCTTGAGAAACTACAAATTGGTTCTCTTCCTCACTCGCCTCCTGCAAAATAAGTTCCTCCTTGAGAAGGGATGAAGTGGAAGGCTGATGATTAAAACCATGTGAAAGAGGAGGCAGTCCTTGAGCTAGAATCGAATGATTCTCCTCTTTCCATTTGGCCAGCACTTCATCTATATCAAGTGTGGCCTGATAGTGTAGAAACCCATGTTTCCCCTGGTTTCTGGAACTGTATGTTTTTGGACTGTTTTTTGTGTATTTTGATTTTTTTGATGTTTTTGCATGAATAAGGGAAGAATGCGATTTTGCAAGAAATTTATATAAAATTCAAATAAATGAATATTGAAGCAGTAAACTTTTTTTATTAGCTGATCTATGATCTTATTACTCTTTTCAGATGATTACAATAGAAAATCTCTGGCATGCATTATAGATAATATAAAATATTGTTTCAAAAAAAAACTTGATTTGCTGCAAGACGAAAATGGCCTAAATCTGGTACAGCTGCAATAAATAATCCTTTCTCCCTCTGTCTGACGATCCAGATTGATACCAGGTGTATAGGCGTCCCAGTTGGTAATGGCACACTGGTCAAAGAGAAGGCGATTTGCTCCAAGAAGAAAGTATGCCCCTTTTTTGGTGAATGTACGGCCTGGTACGGAAATGTACGGCCTCTACAGCAGCAACAATAAATGAAGTACAGCCTTGGAAAAAGTGCCAAATTTTAACTACAGGTGTGCCAACATTGAAGGTCTCTTTCTGGACGAATTTCGGACCGAAATCCTGAAAATATAAACCTCTGTGAGAACTTCTGTATAAAGTTATCTCTCTATCTGGCAATAGATCAGCTAGTATTTCACAGCTTCTGAATCGTACACACTGAAGATTGCACGTTCTCCAATGCAAATTGAAAACTTGAACCCTTGGCTCTGTCTTCAGAAGGAAAATACTTAGCAAAAGTCGACTTCAATAATAATGGCTCCTTTTTCAATGAAAATCCCTTATATTCTTCAAAAGCTCGATTTCCCCATATTAGGTTTCATTAAAAAAAATCGAGCTTCTTCTTTTAATTTTTTCAATAGTTTAAAAACACATTTTTAATTATAAAATATAATTAAAAACGGCCCACTTTAATGATGGTCGCCCCCTTGAGTCAAAACACTTAAGTTATAATATTAAAATATTATAACTTTATAATATAGCCCCTTAATAATTAATATTTAATTAAATCAATTAAATATTAATATCTCCCTCAACACATCCGATTCTTGAACCGTCTGAAGCTGGCGAACAAGGGAGTGATTCCGCACATAACCAGACCCTACTGCTAAAAATAGCAAGGGTGCTCCACTGAGTGCCAAAAACTGCTAAAAATAGCAACTCAGACAAACGGTGTCCGAAAGAGCCCGAACGAAAGCCAACTGAAAAAATTCTGATAGTCGAAGCCAAGCCAAGCTCCAACAAGACCCTCTATCCATCCTATCAACCTACGAGGGTCGCATAATAGGCTAATCCTCAGCTCTGAGAGATGTCAACTGGAAGGGGACATGACAGTCCGCCCCTCCTGAAATTGCTTGTCCTCAAGCATTCTCAACTCCGGATGCTGCAGAATATCCTCACTCTCCCATGTAGCATCCTCCACTGGCAAATCTCTCCATTTTACCAAATATTCCCTAATAGTCCTCCTACGCAACTGTCTCTCTCTGTACTCCAGGATAGACTCGGGAACTAAAATCAACTTTCCCTCATCATCTAAGGGAGGTAAAACTGCAAAAGGTACCACACGGTGTCCCAACGCCTTCTTGAGACGTGACAACACATGAAAAACATTGTGTACTCTGCTCTCTACCGGAAGCTCTAGCTCATAAGCCACCTCTCCAACACGCCTCAGGATCTTGAAAGGACCGTAATATCGTGGCTTAAGCTTCTCTGACCCACTCTTCCTAAGAGTAGACTGACGGTAGGGCTGCAGCATAAGATAAACCATGTCACCCACATCAAAAGACCTCTCTATCCTCTTCTAATCTGCGTACTGCTTTTGCTGATTCTGTGCCTTGGCAATATTCTCCTAGAGAGCCCTCATAGTATCCTGACTCTCTTGCAACAAGTCTCCAGCACTCGGCACTCTACTGCCACTCAGTAGCAAATCCAGAAAACTCGGCGCCTCATACCCGTACAATGCCATAAAAGGGGACATCTGAATGGTCATATGGAAGGTCGTGTTGTAGCAATACTCGCACAAATGAATCCACTTGACCCATGCCTTTTGCTGCCCTGCAATATAGTTCCTGAGGTAACCTTCCACCCATTTATTCACTATCTCTGACTGCCCGTCGGTCTGCGGGTGGTAACTGGTGCTCGGTGTGAGCTCGGTCCCACAGAGTTTGAACACCTCCTGCTAGAAGTGACTCAATAACCGACTATCCCTGTCGCTCACTATGCTCCGTGGCAACCCATGTAGTTTGAATACTTCTCGGAAGAAGACCTCTGCTACCTGTGTAGCTGTGTAAGTGGTGGTAATCGGAAAGAAGTGGGCATACTTCGTTAACCGATCCACGACTACATATATGTAATCTCGCCCTTGGGCTTTAGGCAGCCCCGTAATGAAATCCATCGATAGGCATTCCCACTTCCTGTCAAGAATCGGAAGTGGCTACAATAATCTTGCCGGGTATGTGTTCTCCTGCTTGTTCTGCTGACAATTAGGGCACTCACGCACATACTGAAGAACATCCGCCTTAAGTCCTTTCCATGTGAATCTCTCTCGAATCAGTCTATAGGTTTTGAAATACCCGAGATGTTCTACAGTAGGTACATCATGAAAGGCTCGCATGATAATGTTCTTCACCTCTGATCTTGGGATCAAATAAACCCTGTTCTTGTAAATGATCAAGTCATTCACAAGCGTATATCTGGTATCAATCGTCGATCCCTCAACAATGTTGGATGCCCATGTATCCTTGGCATACTCTGCCACAATCATATGCCTCCAATCCTCTGTAATGTGAACCATAGAGCTCAAATAAGGTATGCGTGAGAGAGCGTCGGCCACTACATTCTGGTGCCTTTGATGAAAGAGATATGAAAGTCATAGGCCTGCAATTTGCTCACCCACTTCTGCTGACGATCATTGAGATCTCGCTGCCCCAAGAAATGTCTCAAACTATTGTGGTCAGTTTTGATGCAAAATTTGCTGCCAACAAGATATTGCCTAAATTTTGCCAAGGCATGCATTATAGCGAGCATCTCCTTATCATAAATGTTTTAGAACCTCTCTGGCCCTCTGAGTTTACAGCTCTCGTACACAATAGGGTGCTTGTCCTGCATAAGCACCGCTCCAATGCCCTCACCTGAAGCATCGCACTGAAGCTCAAAAGGCTTCGAATAATCCGGCAATGCCAACACTGGGCACGTAGTCATCAACCACTTAAACCTCACAAAACACTCATGTGCCTCAGGAGTCCAACAAAATGCCCCTTTTTTCAACAAATCTGTCATAGGGGCTGCATGACATGAATAACCATTCACGAATCTACGATAAAACCCACACAAACCTAGAAATCCCCGCAGCTGTGTAAGGTTCGCCGGAGTAGCCCAGTCTATAATAGCGTGGATCTTCTCAGGATCCATTCGCACTCCCTCAGCACTGATAATATGACCTAAGTATATCAATTCGGTCATCCCCAAATTACATTTGGACTCCTTGGCGTACAAGGACTCCCTCTCCAAAATACTGAGCACGGTCTCCAGGTGAGCCAAATGTTCCAAGTCCTGCTGTATATAAGAATGTCATCGAAGAAAACAAGTACAAATCTCCTTAGCAGTGAATGGAAGACTTTGTTCATGGTGGACTGAAATGTCGTTGGTGCATTAGTGAGCCCAAATGGCATCACCACAAACTCAAAGTGTCCACAATGACAACGGAAGGCAGTCTTCTCAATGTCTTGTTCACGAACCCTGATCTGATGATATCCTGACCTTAAGTCTATCTTCGTGAAGTAGCATGCACCATGGAGCTCATCAATAAGCTCATCGATACGAAGTATTGGATATCTGTTTTTAATAGTCCTCTTGTTCAGGACTCTGTAGTCTATGCACATGCGTAGGGTGCCATCCTTCTTCACCAGAACAACTAAAGAAGCGAATGGTGATTTGCTAGGTCGAATGTGACCCATAGCAAGTAACTCCTTGATCGTTTTCTCGATCTCATCTTTCAACCGCTTAGGATGCCGATAAGGAGTAATCATAACGGGCTTAGCACCCTCCTCAAGCTCAATAATGTGCTCAATGCCCCTGTCTGGAGGTCTCCCTGGTGGAATATCACTGAATACCTTATCATGCTTGACTCTCCACTGCTGAATGTCAGGATGATACTCAGTGTTCTGCTGTCCCTCCTGTATCGGTGCCAATGTGCACTCGACAGCCCACTCTACCATATCGTGACGCATGAGCCTCTCCATCCGATGAAAAGAAATAGTTTTGATGTTGCTGTCCCGTATTGCCTTCAGAATATGTGTCTTCCCATCCACATCAAAACGAATCTCCATGTCCTTGAGACGAAGAGTGACTTCCTCAAGGGAATGAAGCCACTTCATGCCCAAGACTAAATCGGCATCCCCCATGTTCACCACGTAATAATCAGCCTTGAACTCATAGTTGTTCAAGCGCAAGGGGAGATCTCTAATCATCCGTTCACACCTAAGAGTGTAACCGTCGGCCACCTTAACTCTAATGCCTTCGAACTCCTCGGTAATGAGTCCACGCTTCTCCACAAATCTAGCATCGATAAAATTATGTGTGGCCCCTGTGTCAAGAAGGGTGATGACCCTCTGTCCTGCCAAAACTCCACGGAGTCTGAATGAACCCTCCTGTTGAATGCTAGATAGGCGTGCCTCTTGAATCTAAAGCTCTGACTCTGCCTCTGCCTTAGGCCCTGAAGCCTCTGACTCTGACTCCTCAGAACTCTCCTGCTGTTCGGAATTTTCTGATTCTAAATCCTCGTAATAAGCCCACATCACTCGATTTGCCTTGCCCTTAGGCCCCAAAGGACAATCGTGATTAGCATCATAGGGACCTTTGCAGTAGAAACAAAGCTTCTTCCTGCATAGATCGTTAAGAGCCTCTCGATCCAAAGGTGGTGCTGCTGATTTGCCCTTTGAATTATTCTTAAAATCTGATTTATCTTTGTTAAAATCTGATTTCTCTCTGTTTTTGTTGAAGCCCTTATTGTCCCTGTATGAAGAAGTACCTCTAGAGTTGAATTTACTGGATGGGGTTGCCAACTCCATACTACGTGCCTTCTTCATAGCTTCCTGTAACGAAGGAGGATCAAAGCCTTTGACCCAACCTCTCAATGGTTCCGTCAATCCCTCCATGAAAAGCACTACAAGTCGCCTCTCTGAAATATCAGGAACCATAACTGATAACTTATGGAAGTCACCAATGTAAGACTCTAGACTGCCACTCTGTCGCAACTGAGTCAACTCCCTGAAATAGGATTCTGGATCCTTCCTGTCAAATCATTCCACCAACCTATCAACCAACTCCTAATAAGATGTGATCCGATCATGTTGGAGTGTCACCATCCCGTGGTGCCACCAATCATAAGCTACCCCCTCAAGATGCAGTGTCGCATATCTGATAGCATCCCTCTCAGCGATCAAACGCAGCGTGAGAAATGTGTCTAACTTACTAATCCAGCCCTGAGCTGTGACCTTGCCACTACCATCGAACATCGCTAGTGTGAGCCTGTTCGTAGCATGCTTCAGATCATTATTCTGGTGTCTAGGTCTCCAATCCTGTCGACCTCTGTTATGTTCTCTCCTCTGTGTGATGAATCGGTCAAAAGTAATCCTCTCTGACCTCAAGGGATAATAACTCCCACTCCTCGTTCGCCACCATAAGTGTGTCTGCGAACAACTCCTCATGCTCCTCATCTGCCATAACCTCATCGGTCTCCTGCCTCACAAAAGTAGGCCAGTGGGCCTGTCTGCTGTCAGAGAAGCAGTCCTAAGTGCTCTTCGTGATCCTGCATCACTCCTGTCATTGTCACGATGTGGTGACGGTCTCCTCGGAGTACCCAATCTCTAAAGTGCTTCTGTCAACTGCTGTAATACTTTGTTAGACTGTCGTTGACCCGCTCGTAGATCTCTGAGAGCAAGTAAAACCTCTGCATCACCCTGATCCCTAGGGTTATGAGGAATACCTGCCCTGTCAGTCCTGTCAGCCATGTTTCCCAGCTGCCTGCTTAAACCCTGTTCCCTGTCAACCAAGGCCCTCCTGCGAGTATAATACCTATGTGTCCCAAACTCTTGTGGCTGCATAAGATTGCTAAACCCTCAAGATGGCAGGTTTAGCTCTGATACCACTGTAGAAACCCCTGTTTCCCCTGGTTTCTGAAACTGTATGTTTTTGGACTGTTTTTTGTGTATTTTGATTTTTTTGGTGTTTTTGCATGAATAAGGGAAGAATGCGATTTTGCAAGAAATTTATATAAATTCAAATAAACGAATATTGAAGCAGTAAACTTTTTTTTATTAGCTGATCTATGATCTTATTACTCTTTTCAGATGATTACAATAGAAAATCTCTGGCATGCATTATAGATAATATAAAATATTGTTTCAAAAAAAAACCTGATTTGCTGCAAGACGAAAATGGCCTAAATCTGGTACAGCTGCAATAAATAATCCTTTCTCCCTCTGTCTGACGATCCAGATTGATGCCAGGTGTATAGGCGCCCCAGTTGGTAATGGCAAACTGGTCAAAGAGAAGGCGATTTGCTCCAAGAAGAAAGAACACCCCTTTTTTGGTGAAGGTACGGCCTGGTACAAAAATGTATGGCCTCTACAGCAGCAGCAATAAATGAAGTACAGCCTTGGAAAAAGTGCCAAATCTTAACTACAGGGGTGCCAACATTGAAGGTCTCTTTCTGGACGAATTCCAGACCGAAATCCTGAAGATATAAACCTCTGTGAGCTCTGTGATAACTTCTGTATAAAGTTATCTCTCTATCTGGCAATAGATCGGCTGGTATTTCACAGCTTCTGAATCGCACACACTAAAAATTGCACGTTTTCCAATGCAAATTGAAACCCTGAACCTTGGCTCTGTCTTTAGAAGGAAAATACTTAGCAAAAGTTGACTTCAATAATAATGGCTCATTTTTCAATGAACATCCCTTATATTCTTCAAAAGCTCGATTTCCCCATATTAGGTTTCATTAAAAAAAATCGAACTTATTTTAATTTTTTCAATAGTTTAAAAACACATTTTTATTTATAAAATATAATTAAAAACGGCCCACTTTAATGATGGTCGCCCCCTTGAGTCAAAACACTTAAGTTATAATATTAAAATATTATAACTTTATAATATAGCCCCTTAATAATTAATTAAATCAATTAAATATTAATATCTCCCTCAACACATCCGATTCTCGAACCCTCTGAAGCTGGGAAACAAGGGAGTGATTCCGCACATGACCAGACCCTACTGCTAAAAATAGCATGGGTGCTCCGCTGAGTGCCAAAAACTGCTAAAAATAGCAACTTAGGCAAACGGTGTCCGAAAGAGCCCGAATGAAAGCCAACTGAAAAAATTCTGACAGTTGAAGCCAAGCCAAGCTCCAGCAAGACCCTCTATCCATCCTATCAGCCTACGACGGTCGCATAATAGGCTAATCATCAGCTCTGAAAGATGTCAACTGGAAGGGGACATGACAGATAGCTCTCTTGGAGGTGTGTAGATGGGGTGTGTTCAGACATGTCCATCACACATTCGCTGAGGATTCTCGCTCTGGATTCCAACTCTGCAATTCCCCTGGCTATGTTTTCTTGAAAGAGCCTTTCTTGGAGGTCATAGGAATCATCATGATGAGTAGGAGCAGCTTCATCTTCTTCAAGGTTTTGAGCAAAACCTTTCTCCTCCTCCTTCCTGCCCAAGGATTCCACTGTTTTCTTCCAACTCATGACCTTGAGATTGGAATTTTGTTCCTGTGAATAGGCAGCAACTTTATCCTCTTTACGGTCCTGAGCTGGTTCATGATGTTCCTTCTTCCAGCTTGGGATCTGGAGATCATACTGAGAGACCTGAGGAAGTTGGGGAAGGTTAGGGAGGGTCTGTTGATGTATAGGAAGAGCTACTTCAAGAGGGATGTGTTGGTTCATGATGTTCCCTCCAAAGGAAGATTCACAATCTAAGGAATTGAGAAGGTTCATCTCCATGGGAGGTTGCTCTAGTTCCCTTTGATGTTTGAAGGCTAAATGCAAGGGGTTAGGAGCAGGAGTGATTAACGCATCAAATGAGCTAAAGTGAACAAGTGCTATCTGATAGAAAGGATTTGATGCATAAGAGGGGGCTTTCTTTAGAATAGGAGGGGGCGCACAAGGCTGACTGTCTTGCATGAATGGATTCTTCCATCTTGTTACCTCCTCCATGGATTGCAAGGCCTAAGCTTGCCTAAACAAACACTCTTTGTACATAAGCTCCTGCTGATATCGATACTGCTCATCTAATTTGTCTATCTCCATCACCTGCTTCTCAAACTCCAGCGCTACTTCCCTTATGGTTGAAGGGCAACTAGGAGAGCTGCTTGAGGAGATCCCATAAAAAGCCTGAGCTTGATCAAAGTTATATGAAGGAAAAAGGGGCCCATTATGCTGAGCAAAGTTATACATACAAAAAATGAGATCTCTTGATGGAACCAGGACTGCTTAACCAGTTGATTCAACTCGGAGTCACCATTGGTGTTGATGAAAAAGCCTCCAAACGCTGGTTGGTTGAAGAACACACCAAAATTCTTCAACTCTTTGGACAAAACTTGTCCTAGTCCCACTGAGCATGCCAAAAACTGTTGACGCAGTGGATTGCACCCTTGACAGGTTGCTGAGCTCCAGCCTTCCACACGCAACAATGGAAACTCCCATCTTCCCTGTGGGCCTGGCAAAACTGGGGGGAGAGCCTCTAGATAAGGGCTAGCTCCCTTTGATGTATCTTTTAGGTCCTGGATTTCCTACTGCTAACAAATAAATGAAAAAAGAGGGGGTTGAAAAGGGAGAAGGATGCTGAAAACATAACCTAAACCTAAACTAAAAGATGATACACCAAAAAAGTTGATCCACTCAACCCGAACATACACTTTTCACCAAGAACAAGCTCCCATACACTTCATTTGACACGAGAAATGCTCCTGCATCAGTGAGCTAGGGGTCCGTGGATATACAGGGAGGAAGAAATACCAGAGGCGTCCTCAGACACACTATGTCAGTCTATTCACAGGGACCTATACTCCTCTAGGGACAATTTTGGCAAACGAAAGTGCAAACTCAGAATGGAGGTAAAAACTACTGTCTTGATTCAAGGTAAAATCCGGCAGAGTCTTGCCTTACAAATCCAAAGATTTTTGGGCAGAGCTTTGCCTTACGGGCTAAAAAGATCCTTTTCAAAATGAGAAGTTTTAAAATATATAGCAAGAGAAGAAGTAAAGGCGCCCCTTTGGAAAAAACTTTTGGCGCCCTTTGACAAGCTGGCCCATGTGCGTTGAGAGCATCGAGAAGAGGAAGCCGCTTGATAGATAAGTTGTGTCGGCTCCTGCTTTGACTTTGGCGTTCAAACATTAATGTGAAAGCATGGGACATGCCTCTTTTCTGCAAACAGACTGCTCCCTTCAGATATTCACGTGGTTTGTCTGCTTCTAAATGCAAAGTAGAGAAAAACAAGGTGCGTCGTTCACTGTTTTGTCTCTTCCTAGTTCCTTCGGCCCTCAGGACTATCTTCTTGGCGGGTCATTGAGTTCACTCGCGGCCTGCCCTTAAGCTTTTCAAAATCAACGGCTATTTCACCGCCCTTAAATTTGGCACCTATGCATCCGTCACTGCGTTTGAACTTCCAACGGCTAGTTCGCCGTGTGCTCGATTTTGACGTCTTCGGGCCCGTCACCCCTTTGAATTTCTTTGGCCTTTTCCTTTGCTCGGCCTTTTCTGTTTCCTTTCCTTCAGGATTTTGCTTTGGACCCTCCCGAAGGGAAGGTGACCCTTCGACTTTAGAGACGTGTCCTTCATTTTGGCCGAGAGTCCCCCGCAAGGGCACCTGCCCTTCGAGGTCCTTCGACTCCTTGGTCTTGAAATCCTTCGGACAAAATGTCCGAAGGATTTCTTTCTTTGCTTTTCGCTTATTTCCCCGGGTCTTTTCACTCGGCCACTTTTCCCACGGATCTCCTCTCGGCTACTTTTCCCGCGGACAAAAAGTCCGCAAGAATTGTTTCAATCACTTCGTTTGACTTTTGACATTTCTTCGGGTTTTCCTCCTGCGGCCTTTCTCGGAATTTCTTCGGACTTTTTGTCCAAAGGAATTCCTTCGAACAAAAGTCCGAATGAAATCAATTTATGACTTTTTGTCCGAAGGAATTCCTTCGGACAAATGTCCGAATGAAATCAATTTATGCCTTTGCCTTGTCTTTTCGCGGGATTTTCTTTTGAAGAATTTCTTTAGACATTTTGTCCGAAAAAATTCTCGTGTTCTTGCCTTGAACAATTCCGAAAGAATTCCGACTTGCCTTGTGCATTTTTCCGAAGGAATTCCAACCCTTTCGGCCTTCTCTTTGGTCCCTTTTAAAATGTTCCCTGCCCTCCGCAAGGGCATTTGAGAATGGTCCATTTTGCGCCTAAGTGGGAACTTGTCTCTGCCTACGGAGTCCGTAGAAATGCCTGCAGAGTCCATAGAAATTCTCTGCAGAGTCCGTAGAAATGGGCCTACAGAGTCTGTAAAAAATTCCATACTTATGCAAAATCAAAAAAAATGAACTGGCTCAGGACAACAGGGAAAGAAGGGGACCGATTTTGGCCTGCAGGACCAAAATGGTCAACACAGCCCAGACTTGTAACAAAGTAATAGAGATGGATTCATTTATTAATCTGTTTTGTATTTTGAAGTTGTAACTTAATAAATCTGATAGGTTGGTGCCATCAGATAGACTGAGTTGGTGCTCAGTTAGGAAGTGGGTGCTTCTTTAGAGTGGGTTCTCTTAAATGTTACCAGTGAGGTTTGTCAGTGAGGCATTTAACTGTGGGGTTGAATTAGAACAGTAGATTCTAGCAGCTATTCTCACGCAGTTTTTTCCTTTGGGTTTTCCACGTATAAATCTGGTGTACTATGTTTTTGTTTGTGTGTGTGCTCTCTACATTTGTTCTTTGATATGCATATGTTTTTGTATCTTTATTAAAAAGTTAAAGAACCAGATTTTAGCTGATCTACTGATTCACCTCCCCTCTCAGTAGATAGTTGTGTTCAACAAATGTTTCTATTTTCTAAGTCGTGGATTTTGGCCTTTACAACTATTAGTTGCATTTGTTAGAGAAGAGCCTAATTCATTCTGGACTTATTGTTCTTCGTCTTCTTTTCTTGTGGATTCTATCACAGAACCTACCCTCTCCAAAGTTTCTTCTAAATTATCCATTGTTTTTCTAATTTTTGTTTATGAGATCTTGTAAATTCCATAACTTAAGAGGTTATAGTTGGCCTATGGAGCAAGTTTTTAAGGAATTAAAACAATTATCACCATCGTGCCTTTTATAATCCCCTGCCACTATGACAATGTCTAAGTGAAAAAATGTAATGTTCCCAAATGGGATGATTCCATACAAAATGGATTTTCTCCTAAATTCTACAATTCTGAAAATGCAATCAGAAAATTCTAGTTTGCAAAATAAGCTCACAAAACTGTTATCAAGCCCTACAAATCCTAAACGCCACAATAGTAGGGTTTTATAGATGAATTCCAGCTAATAACTTGTTCCAAAATTAAATGAAAACTTAATAAAAATAATCATAAATTTAAAAGCACGAAACAAGTACCTTTTTGCCAAATTTTTGAAGCTCAAATGTCATTTTTTTATCGCTGATAATTCTCATTTAATTCCAAAAATACAGCGTCTATTATGATTGTTTTTCTACTTCAAACCCTTGTCAAAAATCACTACAAGTGCCCGAAAAATAAGATAAATATTTAGCAAGGTCAACATGCAAGAAAAGAACTTCAAAACCCTTACAAAACTTCACACGAACTCCTCAAAATAAATTGCCTCACTTTTAGGGCAAGAATAAGCTCTCTTTAGCAAAGGTGGTGTCAAAAAACACATTTTTTAGATTGATCAACACCAAAGCAACAAGCTTCTATGAGCATGCATCCCAACAGTTTCTTCAAGCATGACGAATAAATTATCAAAATTTCACATATCTTCAATTATAATCTTCACCTTCCAAAGGGGGCGAATGTAATATCCCCAATAGGATCTACCCTAAAATTCTAAAAATAAATTCTGATTTTATTTTCTGATTTCAAACATGTAATCACAGCGAACATATATATGCCCAAACATGATAAATAAACATGGAAAAATGATGCTACAAGTTGACATTCATAACAAGCATGAAATTCACCATGAAAAGTACAACATAGGGCATCCAAATGCAACAACCAATTCTGATTTTCTGTAGAAACCCTGTTGCTACAAATCTGAAAGTTCTAATCTGATTTTTACAATGAATCCTAAGACATAAACATGACAAACAATGCCTTGATTTCTGCACTACAAATCGGACCTATAAAATATGTTTGTACATACCAAATACTTGCAAAATAGAAGGCAAATGATCAGCCCTAGCTGGGCAAATCCTTCATGAAGTGCACCTAGGGGCAGCTACTCCAAATCGTCCTCCAAACAAATGAAATTGCCCTAAAAGATGGGTGCTCCAAGTCTGCCCAAGTGTGGCGCTCAAAGTAGGGTAAAATCTTAATGCAACATGCTCCAAAATGCCACCAAAGTTCTGTTCCAAAACTGATCTTCAAATCTAAATATGCAATGAAGTTATTCTCCTCCAAATGTTGCCAATGAAGCACAATTAGGACTCTGTGATGAATCCTCCACAATGATGAGCGAGGGTTTCGTCCAACTCACTACATTCGCAAGGGTTTTCGTCCTTGGAATGAAGGCTAGCAAAATTGCAGCCAAAGACTATAAAACTCAAGAGAAAATATGATGTGAATGGATGCCAAAAGACTTACTCAACCATCTTTTTATAAGTTCAGCTGGAGCTTCTAGATGATTCCAACTCCAACACAACATTTCCTCTAGAAGTCTCCAAAATTAAATAAAGTGACTTTATAATATTTATTTATTTCCACTTTAAGTCACTTTTAATTAAATTAATTAAAAATTCTTTTTTTCCTCCAAAAGACCCTATTATTAAAATAATGATAATTTTCGGTATGCAAGGTCCTTGCTTTATATATCCATGATTTAAAAAATTTCATCCTCTTTCCAACGAGCTATAACACTAAGGTGTTTTTAAAATATTTTAATAAAAAATAAGCAACCTAGGTAAAATAAGAAAACTATAGCCAATAATACACCCAAGTTGTCGAAACTGTCGAAAAGCATTGGAATCGAAATCTGACTGCACTAGAGTGATACCGATGATGAATAATGAAAACCGAACCCGACCGGATGACTTGCTATAAATAGACACTCTCCAAGAATCTTGATAACACACCAAAAGCCGAAAATCACATTAGAAAGTGGCATAAGAGTCCTCTAGGCCATCTGAGCTCATCGCCAACATCAAATATCCTCTTACACAAGGTTAACGGTCATCGAGAAAGCCAAAGCCAACTACAATATTGAAGCGACCGAAAATGGGGACATTACAGCGAACCACCTTGGGGAGGTATAATACCTCATAAGCCTCACTTGCCCTTTTTAGAATATTTTTTCCTTTCCTTGTTTTAGCTCCCAAGCCAACATTCATTTTAATTTCATTTTAGGTCTTTTTGAATTAATTAAATAACTTACTTTAATAAATTAGTAATTAAAATTACTTTTTAGCAAATTAAATAATTAGGTTCTCACTTAAATAATTAATTAAATTGCTCTAATAATTAAAGTGATAAAAATCATTTTTCAAACAATTTATTAATTATAAAGCCCCTTAAAATAAGCATTAAAATTACCTTAATTTTTCAAATGGGTAAAACCACTTTTTCGGTAATTCGAATAATTATCCAAGATGGTTCTATTTTAATAATTAATTAATTGTCTTATATTTTTGAATGATTAAAATCACTATTTGGGCAATTTTATTAATTATTAAAATTATATGAAAAAAAGACACCATAGTCCTCCCTTCCCAAATTTGTTTGCCCTCAAGCAAATGCAAGCTTATATGCCCAATTACCATGTCCAAATGGTAAACCCTGTTGTAATGCTCAAAAAGCCTTGCTCTTGTACCTATTAAGTGGAATAACTTTTGCCAAAAAGCATAATGTGACATAACCCAAATGGATATTGAATGCCATTCCACCTTGCCAACACATCCCATAATGCAAACAAAATCTATCTTTGCTTCCCAAGAAGTGGTATCCCTCAACGGAGCCATGAACCTGTTGTACCTATACTTTGGGGGCTGCCCCCAAGTGCTAGAAGTGTCCTTATAGCCTTTCAAAGGCTCCACATGTTCCCAGCCACACCCTCCTTTCAATACCAAGTGGTGGATGAGGAAGCTCCTTTCCCTTATACCTCCCAAATGGGTGAGATATGACCCAAAGTGGTTATGCAAATCACAACTGAACCAAACCACCTTGTTGCCCTATATGCGAAATTTCTTCATATGCTGGTCCATGTCCCACAAAATATGCAAAGCGAAATCAAAACTGTAATATCTATGAGAAAAGGCTCCCAAGACACATTCGCCACCATGTGTGGACATCCAAGTGTGAAATTTGCACCCAACAAGAGGCTGTTCCATGTTACTTCCAACATGCATATGATTCTCTACATACTTCCCAAAAGCTCTCCAACATTCTCGCAAGAAGGTTGTACCTTCCCAGTGAGGAGGTTCCTTATGTCACTGAAAGATCCCTGATGGATCTCTTCGGGTGATCTGCTGTAATTTTGTTATTTTAAATTGATTTTCCCTGTTTGTGAATGTTTTCTTTCCGAAATACACGGAAGTTGCAGAAGGGTTTGATTGTTTTTGTGTTTTGATTATTTTTCAGCAAGTAAATAATGAAATACAAGAACATGAAGAATTCTGAAATTAAATACCCAATATAACCAAACAAATTCGCTTATAGGCAGAATTCTGGGTATTAAACCAAATACGGAACCAGATACAAATTTTCAATAGTTTCAGAGAGATTACAATCACAAATAGACCCAACCTGAAAAGCTAAAGGAGAATTGTACACCAGAAGGCAGCCGCAGCAAGATTCCAGCCCTTAATGTGCTGCACGTGAAAAGAAAGCTCGCTGCCAAGTACAGCGGTACAGCTGCAAGCGCTGCCAAGTATAGCCATACAACTGCAAGATCCTCTCAATCTGAAATAAACCCTCAAATGCCCGCTGAACTCTGTCACAATCCCTGCGCCTACCAAAAAGAATACTAAGCAATCTCTAGATGCTACTGAGCAAATCACAAAACTGAATTGGGGGCTACGTCCCAAACAGGCAAAGCATTGGGGTTGGCGTCCCAAATGCTGAAAGCTCTTCCAAAGCCAAAGCGCAAATCCCAAGATAAAAAATGTCAAGAATGGAATGGAATTTTGTTTTAACCTCCTTATAACCCCTTCACAATTAGCTCGAACCCTAAAAGCAACTCCATGTGGCGTTGAGTTATAAAATGTTATATTTCTCCTTTTTAAGTGGTCAAGTACATAGAAATTGACCATTTTTTCAAATAAAGAGAGATCCGTCCACCGAAAGGATCTGAGTCAAGAGAGAAATATTTAGAAAAGTCCAAGACCTTTCCAACGAGCTATTACACCATGAGATATGCATTCAGATGAGGCCAAAAACCCCTTATTACTCCAAAATGGCTATAAACTTAGCATTATTTAAATAAAAGACGCTAACTTAAGAAATATTAAAAATATAACCCAAATAGCGACAAGATGCACCAATGACACCACAAACCAGAAAGTCACCCTGCCACCTGTCTGTGACTGAAGTCGGAAATCAAGAATTCACTGGCAATCTCATCCCTAAAATCTAGGGATGCTCCTAGAAACTAGGAAACAAACCCTAATCCTCTGAAACTGAACTCAAGGAATAATCTCCTGGAGACCTACCCCCGGGTATGATCATACCCTCCTAAAAAGTAGGGATAACCCCCATAAATTTAGGAACTACCTCCTAAAAATAAGGAACGTCTCCAAACTGATCAGCGATGGCCAGAACACCAAGTCCCCAACACCGTATAGCCATACTGGGTCTCTATCCAACAATGTCAACCTACAAGACCCCATAATAAGCTGACTCACATGTCTCTGCTAGACCGAGCTAAAGAGGGGACATGACAATCACCTTCACATGATGCCAACAATATTACATTTCCAGAATCTTGTGCCAATTGTTTTGTATGAAATAAATCAATTTTCCCTTCATGTTGACATGGTTGTATATGCAAATAAACTTCTGATTTTTCATGTGGGTAAATGTAGAATTGATTGTACATATATCTCTCATGTCCAAAGAGCTAAAATGCATCATAAAACTCAAAATTTTCCCCTCTAAAGTAAGGTTGAATTTGCTTTTGCAAACCTGATTTTTCTGAGTAATAAATTTTAGAACTTGTACATACCTTTATTCTTCCTACCAAGTGCTAGGAAGTGCCACAAGGATCAGATTTTTTCCTTTCATCATGGCTGCCAAGTGTGACCAAATAGATATCAGAGGGATGCTTAAACTGAATCCAAATGTACTATTGTTCCTTCCCCTTTTTTCTATGCAAACCGTGACCCCGATCATTGATATTTCTAGATTTTATGGAGAGCTAAAGGTACATAACAAAATCAAACCTATTGCCCATGTGAAAGGCTTGTAATAGTGATGTAAAAACTAAGTTTTCTGATGTACCAAATCAGAATTACACCTAGCAACATTTTTCCTTGTCACTAGTGTCAAAATGCTCGCAAAATCAGATATCTTATGAATGATAGGTGGCTGCCATAGGTTGCTCAACTCAAAAATTTTGGAAGTTTCCATACCTTTCGACTTTTGACCTCTTAGTTGGCTGCCATGTACCAATTGTGCTTCTCTCTATGGGTTTCCAAAGCCCAAAATGTTGCCAATAATTTTTTGATTTTTTTGGAAAGGTAGGAAACAAATTTTCCTTCAATTCAACTTCCAATCTACAACATAATCAGATGGTAGCTACTCTCAAACCCAAACAACAGAAAATTTTGGTGGTCCTATCAAGAGCTTATTCAGAAGTCTTCAGCCCCGCCACATCCAAAGTTATGTCAAAATCGAAATCAACAACATTGTGTGTGCCTGAAAATCCCAATCTTCATTTGTTGCCCAACCATTATACATTCTATTATCATCCACCTTTATATGGCCAAATCAAACTTATCATCCATTTTTTATCCCTATTTACCATCCTTGGCCCCACTTTCCTTTATATAGCATACAAAGATACCTTGTCTCGACAATTGGAAGAAACAAAATCAATGACCAACAAAGACTACAACAACATTTTTGGAGTCCAAATTTGCGACAGGTTATTGACAAATAAGCTATTCAGAAGAGGTGTGGGCTAGCAATTTACATGATTGATTATTCTAGTTGCATTATTTACTGATCAGGACGTGCATCTCCACATCATTAAGAACAACAAAATCATTTACCCTGGCCAAAAGCATTTCCTTGCCAGAAACCATACCTAGACAAAATAAAAAACCATGCCATTTTCATTTTTCCATTTGCTTTGTCATTGTTTCATACCCTGCCATTTACATCACCTTATCACTCGGAGGCAACCCTCTTACCGTTATAGTCAATTTCCATCTTATGTAAAATCCCCATCCAATAGTAACTGAAAATTGCCAAATTTTCTGAGTTTTGGTGCTTGGGAATTTTGTCAAACACTTGCTGGTCTGTGTTTTCAGTTTGCTGGTCTGATTGGTTTTCAATATGTTCTGAAGAGATTTTCACTTGTCTTGAATAATAGATTCATAAGCAAACAAGGTAGATAATATAGCAATGATAAACAATGCAAATTGAAGCCAACCCAATCCTTTTTTTAATTTTCTGAATACAAAACAGTCTGATATAAATGTGCTTCAGACTTATAATAATGGCCAAAATGATCACATACAAGCAATAGGATAAGAGGAACCTGATTACAATTGAGTGTAGATGAATCCTCTTTAACTCTGGATGAATGCCTTCAAATGATATGAATTTCTGAGTTGTCTTCAGACAGGTATACTTCAGATCAGACTTGCATATCTTCCAAAATCCACCTCCAAATGAATATATGTCAATGCCAAAGTGTTAGGAAATGTTGGGCGCCCCTTTTGGATGATATTTGATATTTTTTTGGAACCCTTTAATGCAAAATTGCCCCACTTCAAAGTTGCAGACCTGCCATGGATAAACCTTCAAATCTGAAATAATCTCCACAACCTTTGGATTCTTTGGTATAAACAAAACGTTCCTTGGACTTGGGCACTCCAAATGGTACTATGCTTGATGTTGAAAACCCTCTTAGGTGACAAAAACGAACTTGGAAGTGTGGCTGTCCTCAGAAATTACAGTCATATATTCCTCCTTATTTACAGCTGTAATGGCCTTCCAAAGGTCTCCAAACTTGTCACAAAACTTCCCCAAGAAAGGGGAATCCCTTTGGTAACACTAGCAAACACTTCCTTAAATATGGAAATCGAACCATTCCAATGGGACTGCAACAAAATTACAGTCAACCCTAAATATATGCATACTCACCAAAATAGACCTCCATTGTCTTGAGAATGTTCTCCCAACTAGGGCGCTTCAATTGGATGTTCTTGTTGCTTCAACAAACACCTAGAATGAAAGATTAGAACTCACTGCCATGGCTGCCATGAAAGTCTTCAGATTATGCAATGTAAACCCTTGACCAAAGCTTGTCGATGATGCCCAAATGAAGAAGCTGAATGCTTCCTCCTCAAAGTGCAACCCTTCAGATGGTATTTCACACCCTCCGTTATGCTTCCAATGGAGGTTTTCGTCTCCAATGGCTATTCTGCAGAAACCCTAGGCTCCACAAGATGAATCAATCAAAATATTATTCATTCAACTGGATGCTGAGAATGAGCTTTTGCCTTCCCTTTTATTCTTTTCTTAAGAGAGCTCAATCACCTTCCTGGCCAATGTGGGATAAAAGATTTATTCCCACATTAAATTATTCACTTAACGCACTTTATTATGTTAAAGTGACTTTATTATTATAAAGTTACTTTATAACTTTATAATAATATTAAAATATTAAATAAATCACTTAAGTCACTTAAACTTTAATATCTCTTGATGTACTTGTCCGATTGTTAAGCCGTCTGAGCCAAGAGTCGACTCTCCTTGTTCTCCATGTGATTGGATACATGTCTAAAAATAGAAACCCTGAATAGTGACTAAAAATAGTAAGTGTGCCAATCTGAGTCAAAAAAAACCTGTGCAAAGGCCAAAACTTGAATCCAGCTGAAGAGTAATGTCTCTAAACACCGAGTAACTGCCATATGAGGCCCTCTATCAATAATTGTTAGCCTACGAGGGTCAAATGATAGGCTAATTCCTACGAACTCTGATGCTCGCAAAATGGGGACATTACATCTTATCATCATCCTAAACAATGCCCTACCCTATGTTGTCCTACCATACCATCTCTATTAGACCAAAGCCAATTTTTAGCTGCCCTATCCAACCCTTTTGATCTTGGTTCCTTTGGTTCTTCCCGCACCTTCTGCAAAGGGATTCCGATCCAATTTCAATAGTTTCAAAATTCCATGTAAAAATGACAATCTATAAAAGTAATGTGACAGTGGATCTGGCAAGTTATCTTTCATTTACGTTTGATTGGTGCCACTAATTATAAAATCAGTATTCCACTTTGTGTTACTAATTATAACCACCTATGGGAAAATTAGTATCACAGACCTATGTCGTTGTTTCCTAATTTTAACTGCCCATGGGAAAATTAGAAACAACACCTTTGCCATGCATTGACACATCACCTTACCATTACTATTCTCATTTACCTTGTCATTTGCCTTAGTTTTAAAACTTGTTGTGACCTACTCAGTTCTCACAACGTTTTGTGTAGACAGGACTACTGTGACTTGGGGTCCTAATGGGACTATGTAGGTCATGCTCAATTCACGTTGAGGTCAGCTCAGTCCCCTTTTTCCATACGCTCTCGCCATTTTGCGAGCAACCTAAACCAAATCTCTCATCATTTTATAAGTGGTATCTTGTCAATCTCTATCGAGTTAAGATACTCAAAATTCTAAAAACATTCAAAAATTTCAATATCCAAAAACATTTGTCCTCTCTAGGCCTAGTTAGTCATCCTTGATCCGCCCTATTGGGGCAAATCCATCGTTAGGATGCTTTATGTGGCTTTTACTTTCAGTTTTCCATGTGTTTGTGTGCTTAGTTGTTTGTTTCCCTGTTTGTTTGCTTTCAGTACTGTGCCTCGACTCAATCTATATGTTTTCATTGGGTGATTCTTTGTGCATTATTCTTGAATCTATCCATATTCATACGTCAACATAGTCATCATAGTTTTTATCATTGGTGCATTGTTTTCAATTATTTATTGGATCGGGAGTCAGTCCTTATGCACATTTCGGCTATGTTATCATGGTGTTTTATATTATGATGCCTACCGTCACATGCTACAACAAAAATTAGCTCGGGAAGTGTTACAAGCAATAGAGACGCAGAAGTTTCTCCTTGGTAACCTTGGCAAATCCTCCCACCCTATTTGATCAAATCAACCCATTGACCATTCTTGTATCAATGCTAATAAGGACGAGCATATCTGCATTGGCAGGTACAATTGAATCATTCACATTGATCAATTTTTATTCTTCCAATCATCTCTTTCATCACTTTGTGTATCCTCGTGTGCCTAGTTGTTTGTGGCTTCTTCAATCATTAGACCATCACATCTACATTTGCGCTCGCTCATCTTTAATCTGTGACTGATTATATCCTTGAGTTATGCTTGTCAATCTGCCCTACTGGGGCACAATCAATAATCATTTTTTATTCTAAATCATCTTAAGGATTATAACCGCCTGTGGGCAAATCATTATTTTGACTCATCAGCGCTAATTGGGGCATATGCCTATGCCACTGATTATAATTGTCTTTGAGCAAATCAGCATCTGAACCTTTGTTACTGATTATAACCGCCTTTGAGCAAATTAGTACTTTTTAAATCAATGCATGCAAGCATTTTCTCATTTGGATTAATCTCACCCATAGGTTAATTTCATTCTTCTTTTATCCTCATCATGCCACTGATTATAACCACATGTAGGCAAATCGGTCTCTTCCACCCATTTTATCCTTTTGGTCCTATTGTTTCCTCCTTTCGAGAGACCGATCGCCGACCCCTTTGCCAATCGCTCCCTCGAGGGGGCATCTACAATTCATCCATTGCCGTTGAAGTCATAGGCGTACAGGACCTTTTCCTTATTTGAGAAGATTTTACTGTGCCTATAGCTTGCAACACCTTCTCAAACAAGGGAAAATGAAATCTACAGTTCATCCATTGTCATTGAAGTCATAGGCATACAGGGCCTTTTTATTTTTTAAGATGTTACTGTGCTTATAGCTTGCAACGCCTTCCTAAACAAAGACAAACTGTAGACACTTAAAACTGATCACAACTGGCTTTTGACTAGACTTCAGATCAATTCTTACCAACCATTGCAAATTAAGCCTAAGAATCACTAAACGTCCCAAATTTGTTTGCGCATCATTCATCAAAACTCAAAATCATGTTGAAACATCCATAATTGGGGTATCCTATCGTATGCAACAATAACCTCTCACGGATTCATTCTTAATCACCTTGCGGCATTACAACTATCAATTTGGCCTATGGACCTATTAAGTGAGGCACATGAACAAATATCAAATCTTGAAAGAGCTAAAAGGCTAATCAAAATTAATTAACAAGCTAAACTAAATTAAAAGCTTAGTTTATCCATGTGCAAATAATGAATATCTAAAAAAGGAAATTCACAAATTCAAATATCTTAGCCTTTCATCATGACCTTTATGTTTTGTCAAGCTCTTTGAAAATATCCTAAAATATCTAATTTGGAGAGCCATGCCTGGTAATTGCAAATTATAATTACTTGACAACTATTAACTTTACTGGGGTTATATTTGACTCATGTAGATTAGGTTTGAACCCATTCCAAGCCTTAACTCAACTCTAACCCACCTTGGGTGAGAGTTAAATCCTTAAGCTATAAACACAAGGCCATACCTTTTCATTTCTAAGCTTGGATATTGTAGAATTATTATGCAGGATTTGTGCCATGAGACTCATATCAATAGTGTTATAATGCCAAAATCTTGGGCCAATCAATCACGTAGCCACATCAAAGCCAATGGTGCCAAGGAGAGGAGCCAACAAGCTTCATTTGCCAATGACTCTTTGATGTACAAGTAGAGCAAACCACTCAACAAAGCATTTGGAGCTCTTAAAGAAGGTAAAGGATTTTGTGTCTTTTATGTTTTAGTTTTGCTTTCAATTGGTTTTTGTTACTAAGCTCTCCCTAAGTTCAAGCCTTGGAGTGTAAGTGTTAGTATGTTTTTATTTGATTTTTCTTATTTGAACTAACACTATGCTAACCTCTCTTCTTGGATTCCTATGATCGCAATAGTTACTATTGTAGCATAGAATCGCACCCTTTGTGGGAGAGTTTCTCAGGCTCTCTCACTCCTAGCTACAAGCATTGGAACAACCTCAGACTATGGGTATCATGTAGCAAAGTTGAACCTCTAGGCTTTTTAATGAGGCTAACCCTCAGAGGCTTTATTTCAACTTGTTCCCACACACTAAAACCTACTATTGACCAAAGAAAAAAGAGAGAAAGATAACATAAAAAAAGAAATCTGAGCTAAGGGAGGTGATGCACCAAATAGAGAGTAATCCATATAAACATGAAATAAACACTAATTCAGCATAAAATAATTCTTGCTCACACAACCTCACAACGAGTTAATTTGCATAAGTGTTTCATAAACTAGGTTCACTAAACCATACATGAAGCAAAGAGGAATTTCAAAATCCACACCAAGCGTCCATTAATGGCAGAAAGAGTTCTAGTTCAGACCTGCAACTAACTTGAAATCACCTAGAAATAGGCAAGAAAGAAGGACAATGGACATGGAAGAACACTTCTTCACAAGGCCATCATGCACAAGCTTGCTAAACACAATTTTCAAGTAAGAGAGATAAAAATTGATCTTTATTGCTTCAAAAGGTCTTTCTTACAAATTTTGACAAGATTTTTGCTTGTCAAATGAGGATATTTTTTTATGGGGGAGCCAACAGAGATATATAAAAAAAAGAAAGAAGAAAAAGAGAAGAGGCAAGCAAATAGAATTCAATAAATGAGATCCAACCACCTTCCGTGAATTCCCACACACATTTGGGTTAATTAGAACTAATCCTTCTTCAACAAATTAACCACCATTAACTCCAATAGTATTCAAGCCCTCTCATTGGTTGAAAAACACACTAGAAGACAAGAACTTGTTGAGGATGATGATGTCATGATCCACTAAAAAGGAAAAGTCCAGGAACATCTTTAATGCTCGAGCTACATTCTCTAATCACCTGATCTTCATCTTTCACTTCCACGCCATCCTTCACTTGTCTTACACGTATAAGGACAAAATCCCCATAACTTTGAATCTGGACTGAGTAATGTTGTCTCTGAATGGAGCGACTATTTGTCGGAGATGATGGCCATGTCGAACGACGAGAGCCTCTCCATTAATTCGCACCTACCAGCGCTTGCCAGTCGCTTGGGCTTTCCTTTGCTTTGATTGGTCATTAGAAACTGACTCGGATCCTTGATTCGCACCGTCGATCTCCCTGACATGGATGCCTGTGAGTCGTCGATCTCCTGCTAGTTGAATGCGTCCTTGAAACTTGTCATGTACACTTTCGCCCTTGAGATTCGTTGACTCCCTTTGACCTCTTTTGAATGCAAACGGCTACTGGATGAGACCCATCTTTGACATCTGCAGGAATGTCTCGGGATTTCAAATTCAAATGGCTATTTTTTCGAACTTTTTGCTTTGAACAATTCATTTGGACAATTTTTCCGAAGGAATTCATGTTTTTAGACTTTATGAAAATGCCCCTTTCTGAAAGGGAGGTGCCCTTCGGCTTTATTGAAAGTGACCCTTTTTTGATCCTTTGGAATTTTGAAAAAGCCCTTCAGAAGAATTGAAAAGCACCCTTCAGCTTATCTGTTTGGACCTTTTGGAAAGAAGACCCCTTCAAAAATTTGAAAAAACCCCTCCAACTTTGTGAAAATGATCTTTCGAAAAAAAAGTTTTGGCCCTTTGCGAAGGAAAAGTACCTTTCAGAAAAATTGAAAAGGTCCATTGCGAAGGAAAAGTACCTTTCGAATAGATTGAAAAGGTCCATTGTGAAGGAAAAGTACATTTCGGATTCCTTTGATGGACCGTTGGAATTTGAAAATGTCTTTGGCCTCTTTGAAATAGTCCTTTGGAAAAATCCAAGAGCTTGAGTATGTGAGCCAAAAATGGCCAACATTTCTGGCGACTCGCAGGGAAGCATGCCTGTTATGCTTGAGAACCCAGACCACTTACCTTGCCTAGTCCATTGGGCATGGAGTCATTAACCTCTATAACTGAGTTGGTCTGAATTTGGATACAAGGCTAACCCTTTCTGGAACTTCCTCTTGAAGTAACAAGGACAACAAGAACAAAACAAACACTGTGCCCAAGGCACTTAAGGGAAACATGAAACTGAAAAGATGTGCACAAGGCACTTATGAGAAAACAAGAAAAACTATATAGAATTTACAATATATACAATGGCTGCAAACTCTTCTAATAGCAAGGCTTTAGATGAATCCCATCGACTGGGATGGGTAGTACATCTCCATCTAGCTGGGTCAGCTGAAAAGCATTATGTCATTTGCATCCATGGATCAAATAAAAACCACTCCACAAACTGTCAAATTTGGTATGGTTGCCTGGCTTGGCCTTATTTGAATCCCACTTGAGGACTAGGTCCCCTTCCTTGAAGTCCCTTGCTATGGCTCTCTTGTCAAAGGCTTTCTTGACTTGATGTGACTCTAGTGTCTTCATTGCAAGGTCTCTTGTTTCTTCAAGCTCCATAAGTTCTGTCAATCTCACATTCATGAGCTCATCTTCCATCAACTCCAACTGATGGGCTAACTCTAATGCAAGGCAGCTCCAGAGAAATGGGCAACTTGGCCTCCCTTCCATATACTAAGACATATGGAAAATTGCCAATGGCAGCTTTAGGAGTCATCCTGTCAGCCCACAAGGCTATCTTTAGTTTGGTGTGCCATGCCCTCTGATTCTCTTCCATAGTTCTCCTAATGATGCTCAACAAATTCTTTTTTGTGGACTCAGCCAGTCCATTTCCTTGAGGATAATAATTGGAAGAAGTGTTGAGGTAAATGCCCATCTTGAGAGCCCGTTCACTTGTTTTTAAACCAAATAATGCCAATGCATTATCAAAGATGATAGTGGATGGAACACCAAACTTGGTCACAATACTATCATAGAAGTCTAGGACTGCACTTTCATTAGCTTCTTTCAATGCAATGGCTTCCACCCACTTAGTGAAGTAGTCGGTTGCAGTGAGCACCCATTTATGTTCTGCACTTGCTGGAGGGTGGATCATTCCTATGAAATCTAGCCCCCATTGCATGAAGGGTTTTTCTAGTTGAATTGGGTTGAGAGGAAGGGCTGCTAATCTTTGCTTACCCACAAAGAAAGCACATTTTTGACACTTCCTTACCCATTCATATGCATCTTTGAAGATGTTAAACACAACTATCTACTGAGAGGGGGGGTAAATCAGTAGATGAGCTAAAATTAGTTGATTTAAACTTTTAGAGGAGATATCAATTCATATGCATATCAAAGCACAGATGTAGAGAGCATACACGCACACAAAACCATAATACACTAGATTTATACGTGGAAAACCCAAAAGGAAAAACCACGGTGAGAATAGCTGCTAGAATCTACTGTTCTAATTCAGTCTCATAATTAAATGTCTCACTGGCAAATTTCACTGGTTACATTCGAGAGCACCCACTCTAAGGAAACACCCACTTCCTAACTAAGCACCAACTCAGTCTTTCCGATGGCACCAACCTATCAGATTTATGAAGCTATAACTTCAGAATGCAAAAAATATTTCCAAATGAATCCAACTCTATTACTCTGTTACAAGTCTTGCCTGTAACTGCTCAAACTCTACACATTCTCTGTGTCTTCACTTTCTCTCTGCCTTACGCTCTTGGTGTCTGGATATATTATGTTTTAAAACACTTCATTCCCTTTTCTCTCTATCTTTTACTCTATCTGCATATGTCTCTTATCGACAACCTCTTACTCTATCTGCATATGTCTGGATATATTCTATTTAGACACGCTTCATTCCCCCTTTTTCTTCTGCCTTTTTACCCTGTCTGCATATATCTCTTCTCAAAAGCCTTTGACTCTCTCTCAAAATTGTGACGGCAGTAGCAGCTCAATAATGTTTTAGAAGTCGTGTATATACAACGAATCTTAGGGTTTCATGTCTCCAATTGCGTTCACACTTCAACTGCACTGAATGAGTTCCAGTTTTGGATGCTCATTTAATGCGACTTTGAGTTATACGCTTTCCCGTGTCTCGGATCATGCATCACACTGCAATGTTCAACTCTCTTTTATATTTTTGGCAATTGTTGGAATCAAGTCATAATTGTGTCGTTTCTTTAATCGAGAATTGATTGGTTGGATCGATCAATCTCAAGCTCTGTGTAATCATTCGCAGGTTTTGTCTATTCCTTCATTTGTCTGTTGAGAACATATTAAATGCGGGCCTTTTCTTTCTTTGCGCCAAGTCTAACCATCGAGCTCCTTTTTGCATCTCGCTATTTTCTATATAATCAGATCGCTTTTGCTCATTTCAATTATATTCGATATGCTCGACCTTTAATTTTTCTATTGTGTCATTAAACTCCGACATGTTGACTTTATCTCATTTCTTTCAACGTCTTTGAGATGCTTCCCCTTCATCGATCTCTTCAAACTTGCTCAATCTTTCATCTTGCCTTGATCCTTCAGTAATATTACGAGTGTCCTATACTTCATCCGAAATACCCTTCGAAAACTTTTGTAAGAGACCATTCCATCCGAAAGTATCCTTCGGGAACTTTGTAAGCGTCCACTATCCTTCGGACAAATTGTTGTAGGTTTTTTGTCAAGGGCTCTTCAGGGTAATTTCCGCGGGCTTTTTGTCAAGGGCTCTTCGGGACAATTTCTGTGGGCTTTTTGTCAAGGGCTCTTTGGGACAATTTCTGCGGGTTTTTTGTCAACGTGCCTTTCGGGACAATTTTCCTGACAATATGTCTAAGTGCCCTTTGTTTCCTTGCTCATATCTTTCGGAACTTCTATGTAGGACACATACCCTTCGGAACTTTGCAAATGTACCCTTCAGCATTTTGAAAAGATCCTTTCGGAAGCTTTTGAACGATCCACATACCTTTCGGCTTTTCTATAAAGGTCCACATACCCTTCAGCCTTTTGCAAAATACCTTTCGGCTTTTTGTAAAGGTCCACTTCCCCTTTGGCTTTTTGTAAAGGTCCACTTACCCTTCGACTTTTTGCAAAAGTACCCTTCGATTTTTTGTAGAGGTCCACTTACCCTTCGGCTTTTTGTAAAGTGTAACAATCCTTGCCCAATCTGCCCTTAATAGTCTCAATTTGCTGCCTTGTATTTTTTTTCAAACACTTTGTAAGCAAAGTCCTTGCTGGTTTTTGTCACAATTTTGATGATTTGTTTGAATGACGATGGATTAAAGCTTCAAGTGTTTATAGAACAATGCAAGAATGACAATGCTAAGTTCTAGATGCAAGAATGACTTCTTTTTTGTTCTTTTCTATGCAATTAGATGAATTCACAAAGCAACTAATCACCTACAGCCAATGGACATTTAGTTGAACAGTGGGCATGCAACCTACTATCTCAATTCAAATGCTCAAAAGATAACTACAAATGACCAGCAACTTGTGATTCTTATTTGTATTGATGATTTGATACAATGCTCCACTAGACTAGCCAAGACTCTTGGCACAAACAAGAAATTACAATTATATGGTATGCTGGTATGAAGGGTGCACACCTATAGCTGCAAATATAAACTATACTAAAGGATGAATTGTATGCAATGAACCCTGGTGAGATTGAGGCGCCCTTGAGAATAGATGGAGCAAGCAATTTCCAAATGAAAGGATGATCTCCCAAGCCAAAACGAATTTTCCAAGCCAGCCGCCCCTATTCTGGTCTGATCTCAAATTTAAAATAATATGCAATGAATATGCGTTGTCTCAAGCATCTAATATCATTTCCATGCTCCAAGGAAGTGGGCGCACCAAGCCAAGCAGAGAATCGATGCAAATTGGAACCCCCACAAGCAAAAACGTCCCTCCCAATGGCGTCCTTCCTTGACTGTAAATATCTGATTTTTATATCAGATTTCTCTACAATGCAATCTAATCTCTTAACTAAGGAAAATCGATGCCAAGCTATATGAAACCAACTACCATTTGGGTAACAGCGGAGAAAACCCTCTAACCATGCCATATAAGCCTACAAGGGCCACTGATAGGCTAATCATGTTGAAAGTACAATGTCTAGCTAGAAGAGGACATTACATAAAAGTCCACTTACCCTTCGAATTTTTGCAAAAGTACCCTTTGCCAACCTTTGATAGGATCATTTCCTTCGAGACAATTGTTCCGAAAGAATTCTCCAAGACACTTTCTCCGAAAGAATTCCAAGTGGCACCCATTTCCTTCGAAAACTTTGTTGCGGACAATTTGTCTGACAAAGACTTAGCCAATTTTCTCGAAAAAATTGCTTTTAACATTTTCCCAAAAGAATTGTCTTCACCAATATTTCTAAAAGAATTCCCCAAGTCAATTCTCTCGAAAGAATTCCCAAGCACTTTCCCGAAAGAATTCCCAAGCTTGTAAAATCGACTAAGTGTTCAAACACAGTTCAACTCCCTGGGAGCCCTACTTTGCACCTGCATAACTTTTGTTCCTTCCATCCGCATGACTCAAAACTTGGACCACAAGGAATAGGCATAGACCTGAGTAGTCTGGTGTGATTGTTTCCTCCAGATGCTGCCATAAATGCAAATGTAGTCACCAACAAACTGTGTACTAAGCCATATTCAACAAATTAGCAGAGGCATTCACATGACTATTCTGGGAATTCAAGGTGCACATACAATCTCCTTGACTCTACAACTGATCTGTTCAGCGCACACAGCTCAACACCTTTGTCATTAATGCTTGATAGAACATTCATCATTTGACATCAATGACAATATTACAGACAACAATCTCCTTGTGCACCATGACACTCAATATTGCCAACAGAAGAGATTGGGCTAGTAATAACCAGCCCTCATTATCTTTGTTGTTGTGGTTCTAGGTGCAAAATGACCTCCTGCAGGTCCATCATATAATTGCTCCAGAAGCTTGGTCACTTGGTCATTATCTATGCACCTTAGGAGCACTCCATTGAAGTCATTTCTGAATAAAACCCCATCAACCAATGCATAAGGTATGGATTGAAGTCTAAAATACCTTCTTTTTGCCCTATTCATACCCTGAGGGCACTCACCTGTTATCAAAAAACGTGTCATATCTTGGAGCCAACTAGTGTGAGGTGGAGGTGCATCTGTTTGTGGGTTATCTTGTGTTACCAAGATGATCTCTGTCTTCATGAAGGTCATCGACCATATGCTCACACAAGCTTTTACCTCTTACTAGCTTAGTGACCTTGATCTCCACGTCATACTCGATGACCTTGGTAATCCAACCAGCTTTCTTTTCGTTCAAGTCTTTGTTAAGGAAGTCTCTCACTCCAGGATGAGACACCATAAGATAGATTTTACTATTGGAGAGCATTGGCCTGAACTTTTTAAGGCTTCTTACTGCTACAAGGACTTGCTTTTCTACAAAAGTATACCTCACCTCATACCCCTCAAGCCCCTAACTGAAAAATGCTATTGGTTGCTCAAGTCCTTCACTATTCTTTTACATTAGCATAGCTAATATATTATCAATATTGGCAAAAGAATACAATATGAAATCCTTTGAGAAATCAGGATTCATGAGTGTGGGTGCTTGGGCAATGGCTTGCTTGATAGCCTCAAATGTTGATTTGCCTTCATTTGACCAAGTGAACACTTGGTTCTTCTTCAGCATAGCAGTGATGGGCTTGACCAAGTTTGCAAAACCAGGTATAGATCTTCTCACAAAGTTTATTTTTCCAAAGAAACTTTGGAGTCCATTCTTATGCTTGGGTAAGGATAAGGCCAAGATGGCACTCATTCTATTAGGATCAATAGCTAATCCTTGTTTTGAGACAATGTGTCCCAAGAGTTTGCCCTCATGAACAACAAACACACACTTCTTGGAATTCAAAGAGATCCCATACTCTCTACATCTTTCAAAGATCAATCTTAGGTGGTCCATGTGTTCGTCGGCATCCTTGAAGAAAATTCTGATGTCATCCAAGTATACCAGCACCATTTGATTTAGCAGCCCTTGGAAAATCATGTCCAATGCTCTTTGAAAAGTGGCCCCAACATTTGATAAGTCAAAAGACATCTTTTGGTATACATACGTGTCCCATTTGGTGGTAAAGGCAGTCTTGTGTTGATCTTCTTCCCTTACCAGCACCTGGTTCTATCTCAAGTACCCATCCAAAAGAGAAAAACATTCTGAACCTGCAACTATTTGAAAAAGTTGATGCATGGATGGTAGAGGGTAATGGTCCTTCAAAGAGACCCTGTTCAAATATCTGAAGTCAACACACAACCTAATCTCCCCACTCTTCTTCCTTATAGGCACCAAATTGGCTACCCATGATGAGTGTTTGATAGGAAAAATAATCTTGGATTCAATTAACTTGTTTAGCTCTCTCCTCATTAGCTCTTCAATTTTGAGGTTAACGGGCCTTTGTTTTGCCTCACAGGGTTAGCATTAGCCTCCAACTCTATAGTATGCTAAGCTAAATTTGGATTAAAACCTTTCAAGTCATTGTATTCCCAAGCAAAGATGTCTGCGCATTCCTGATAGAGTGCTATGAAAGCATGCCTCTCTGCCTTGCTGCTTACCTTCCTGAGCTTGAGAAGTTTGTATTTGAAGATGAGAACTCTCTCATAGTTTTCTTCATTGGTTGACATTACCGTCTTTTCTTTTCTCATATGGTCTCCCTCATGGAAAAGGCCCTCAAGTGTAACCAGTCATTTAGGAAGTTTGTTAGACCTTAGTTGAACAATTTGATCCTCATACTGATGTTGAAATTTACTTTGGTTCATTGAGGAAAATTGTGCTTCTTCCTGCAAGAAGCATGTCATGTCCCCTCTCTAGTACGACATGACACTTTACGTGGATTTGCCTATTCCAAACTCTTGTAGGCAGATGGTGGTGATGAGAGAGTCATTTTTGCGTTTATTTGGTGATTGGATGGCTCATTATGCTCTTGGAGACATTATATTTATTTATTACTTTTTATATGGGGCCAAAATGTTATATTTTTAAATTAAGGTGCACTTTTATTTTATAAAGTTACTTTTTATCTAAAAAGTGCAATAAGGTTTTATAAGATGTATTATGGATACTTCTAGAAAAGTAAGGAGTTTATAGAAGTTTCCAAAAAGTGCATAAATAGACCCCATGGGTCTCTCATTTAGCATCGGAGTCTATTTTTACATTAAGTCTTCTTGAGCATTTGTGAGGCTTGATAGTTTGCAAATATTCAGCATAATCCTTGAGAACGATACCTCTCAAGAGATTGCATAACTGAGGAAGTGAAAGATCTTCTGAAGGGTTGCACATTGGAAGTGGTATTCAACCATTTCATGTTGAGCTTCATTGAGTATTCAGACTTAGTTTCAGAGTTAACATTTTTGGAGTCATTTGGTAAGGAGATTGCTTCATTGTTCAATTGGAGGGCTTCACAAGAAGATTCATTGCAAATCTGATAACTTGTGATTTTTGAAAATCTGCCTGGGATTATAATTTGCCATCATTGCGCCATCAAGACTGGTCCAAAATCCATGCCACCAATTTCATTGCATTCCTAGAACCCAGGCGTCGCTGAATTTACCATTTTCAGCAGCATTGAGTGGAGATAAAAATTTATATATTTTTTATACAGTACCATACTGGTACGGCCTGTACCTGCAGGAATGGTACAGACAGGGTTTGGCATCTTCATTCGCAGTCCAGTTCTGAAGGAGATTTCTGCCTGTGTCTTAGTCGCTTGGCACTGAAGGTCTGAAATGTAAGGTTGCTGCACCTTCTTGGGCAGATTCGAGGCAAGTTTCATCATTGGCATACCTGGGCGAACTTATTCCAGGTCTGAAATTGTTTATATCTGCCTTATTTCTATTGTTACTCAGTCTTCTAAGGCTTATGAATCATTAATGCTGTTGTAACTGGGTTGTAAAGAACAATATTAAAATCTGAACTGTTGTAAGCTCATCCTGAGCATTGTATTCGTGCAAATCAGTCATTACAGTATTCACTATTGGTCCTTAATGGGTTACAGTCAGGTCTAACATAGCTATTTTTGCTTGACCATAAGGGTTAGAATGCACTGTAGTGTCAGTAGTTATCCCTGTTTGAGTGCCATTCAATTCTAAGCACTATTTTGCATATTTGAATTGAGTAAAATTGTTGCTTAACCATTTCTACAATCAGACATTTACTTTCAGCAGTATAGTTGTTTGCTTACCAACTATTTGACGAAATTTCATAAGTACAAAATCAGTGAATTTTGTGATCCTACTAGTGAAGGTCATTACAAAGCACGAAATTTGTTTGTCATTTTCAAAAACTTGCCAATGGACTTCATTATCTGGTACTGATGGCCTCACCACCACCTTGACATGTGGCTGAACCTTGGCCTCTTTTAGCTTACTTGGAATATCAAACTGGGCTCCCACAGATGCCAACTTGTTAGCATATTGATTCTAGTTCTTTGGTACAGCTTGGATGTTGAAGACTTCAAAATTTTCAATTAGGTCCCACACTCTATTTTTGTAAGACCTCATCAAAGGATTCTTTATAATGTTCAAGCCTCTGACTTGGTTCACTATAAGCTCACTTTCTCCATATGCTTGCAACATTTTGATTCCTCTTTTATTGGCCCATTGGAGACCACAAATCAAACCTTCATATTCTATTGCATTAGAAGAGCAACTAAAATGGAATCTATAGGAAGAGAAATGCTTATTACCTGAAGGAGAAACCAACATTGCCCATCCACCTACTCCATTTTTGCTCCTTGAACCATCAAAGAACAACATCCACATACCATTGAGGTCTTCTTTAGGTCCAATGAGGGAAGGCATGAGTTGATTTTCTTCATGTAGCAAATAGACACCCATGTCTCTTTCTTCAACACCTTCCAAAGGGTTGAGAAATTGATTATCCCCCCATAGCTCATCCAAGAACAAGTCTGGGATCCCCTCAGGATAAGTATTTAGTTCTTGACCAATTGTAAATTCATCATCATCAAGGATAGTACAATTGATGCTTATGCTATTTGACTAATGGGGTTCAATGTGAAATTGTGCCATGGGCTCAGCGTTGATTGATACCTTAGTCCCATACCATGTTCTGAATGCCATGTAGGACCAATCTACTGCTAGATAACTCCCAATTTTTGCTATGAATTCTCTAGATAGGCATAACACAAAGCAAGGAGTTACATCAAGGATCAACACATCTTGAGCCACTGAGACACTAGGACAAGCATGTAAGGTCATATTCGAATCCTTGATGATAGCAGATGGCTTTGTGGAAGAACCATCAAGCTGCAGAACTCCCTTGGTATGCGGCTCATATTTGAGGTTCAGCTGATCAGCTATGGACTTCGGCATTACCGAAGTGCTAGCTCCACTATCTACCAAGCAATTATGTACCAAGGAATCACCAATGATTAATGAAATGTAGAATGGAGGAAGTTTGACCACCTTACTTGATCCTTCTCCCAAAGGACCTTGGGTTGCATTGGTGAGGACCTCGATTTCTTTGTTTGGTTGTTTCCCTGCAGTTGTTGTAACACCTATCTTGGATAAACCTTCTTGAAGGATGTCCACTTGATCGGGCATGGAAAGCATGTCCCACATCGGCACACTCACATTGGATTTATTCATTTGTTCAACAATGTTGATTGGTGTATTACTAACCTTTGCTTGTGTTTTGGAAGCTACTGCTATTGTTTGTTGAATCTGTGAGCTTTGTGGAGGTGTCAAGACCTTTGGAGTGACAGCAGGCTCATTAGGCTTAGACAATGGAGTGGTGGTAGGAGGTTCTTTGAATGCTCCCTAGTTGTCACCCATATTCCTTCTTTTGAATCTTGTATATGTTGCCACTGGGACGTGAACTTGACTGGAGCTGCCCTGTTGATTCGATGCATAGCACTCTTCTTGCTCACTGATGACCATTGTAGCATTTGGCTGGTTTGGTACCTGATCCGATCCTTGTTCTTGTGGAGATTGCTCTGGCTTTGTCATCGTAGATATCTCCGTGTTTTGAGCCATAAGAGCTTGATTGTATCCATAAGCAACATCTTGCTGGCATTGGTCATTGAATGTTTGGTTAGAACTATTAGTTGGGACAATGGATTGCCCAAAACATTGATTCCAAGGCATTGTCCTTTCAGCTTCTTGAGCCATATCGTTTTGAACAGGAACCAAGGAATTGGAAGAGCCTGCAGCATTTGGATTATGGTTGTTTTGTCTAGCATAGTTAGGTTGCCCATGTCCTTGACCTTGTCCTTGGAAATTTCTTTTATAGGGTGGCCTATTTCGTTGATAAAACTGTTGTTGAGGTTGATATGGAGCTTGATAAGGTTTATTGAATTGAGGTTGCCTTTTTACATTTACTACGTCATTTGTCAAGGATTGGAGCATGCTTTTAAGTTCTAGGTAGTTTTTTGCTCTTGGAAATCACTAGATCCACTAGTGGAAGCCTTTTCTTGCTTAGATGAAGGTATAGCAACAATTGTTGGAGTTGGAAGAATAACATCAAGTGGGGGAACAACTGCAGGATGTGGTCTGATCTCAAGGAAGAAAGGCATTGAGGGCCTAGGAGTAAATTTGCTGGCATGAACTAGACAATTTTCAGTTTTGATAGCCACCTCATAAGCATGTGGTAATATATCTCCTCCCATGGATTGGATCATTACTGCTATGTTGTTGTTTAGAGCTTTCAAATAGTATAAGAATGCAAAGTTAGGAGATGGTCTAACAGCTGTTGGAATTTTGTCCCAAGCTTTTTGGAATTTTGTGTTGAAATCTTGCATAACTTCATGAGGAGCTCTCTTGATTGTGGTCAACTGTTCTGCTAGTGACAAATGATCACTCTTGTCTGCAAATTTCTTACATAACGTTGTTCCTATTGAACACACTATTTACTGAGAGGGGGAGGTGAATCAGTAGATGAACTAAAACCTAGCTCTTAAAACCTTTTAAAGAACATGCAAAGTAAAGAACAAAAATAGAGATCATACACACATAAGAATGCTCAACACCATATTTTTACGTAAAAACCCAAATGAAAAAACCACGGTGAGAAAAGCTGCTAGAAACTATTGTTCTAATCCAGTCTCACATAAAAGAAGTTTCACAGACAAACCTCACTGGTTACATTCAAGAGCACCCACTCTAAGGAGCGTTAACTTCCTAAATGATCACCAACTCAGTTTTTCCGATGGCACCAACCTCTCAAAGAAATGAAGCTGCAACTTCAAAATACAAAAGAGATTCAGAATGAATCTTGTTCACTTTTTTGTTACAAGTCTTGTCTGTAACTGCACCTGCACTGTATGCCTTCTCGGCTTATCTGTTTTTTTTTGTCTGGATATCTTCTATATTGGCACACCTTATTTTTTTTGCCTTTTTACGCTGTCTGCAGATGTCCTTGCTCGAAAATTTGAGTTAACACTAATTATTATCGCAACAGCAGCAAAAAGTCATTTTCAAATGTTCTGTTCGTAGCATATATAGACAGATGCATCTTAGGGTTTTCTATCTGTAAAGTTTTCACACTTCAACTGTTCTCAATCGGTTCAAGCTTCTGCTCTGCATTCAATGTGACTTTGATTTCGTGTCTCGATTCATGCTTCACACGGCAAAATTCAAATTTCTTTACTATCTTTGCCATCTGTACTTCTACTATTCTGAATTGCGCCACTTCCTTGATCACTTATGATCTGCATTTATTGTGACTCTGACTTTGTGTCTCGATTCATGCTTCAAACGGCAATGTTCAAATTTATTTACTATCTTTGGCATCTGTACATCTATTGTTCTTAACTACATCGCTTCCTTGATCACTTCTGATCTACATTTAACGTAACTTTGACTTTGTCTTGATTCATGTTTCAAACGGCAACGTTCAAATGTCTTTACTATCTTTGGCATCTGCACTTCTACTTAACTACGTCGTTTTCTTGATCACTTCGATTGAAATATCTCGAGCTTCATGAAAATATATCGAGTTCATCACTAGTTCCAATTGTTCCTTTACAGACAGAAGTCATTGATTGCAGGCTTTTTATTTCATTCGTCGCGCCAAGTTCACGTTCTCTTCTTTGTTGGATCTTTCCTTATGACCTTTTGACACTTGTCAAATGCGCGTGCACTCGGAGGATCATCTGAGTTTGCTTTGCACCATTGGATCTAATGCACCGATCAAACATGAACCGTTGATCTTTTAAAACAGCATTAGTATTAATACTTGCATTGCCATTAACCATCGAGCTTTTTTTCTTCCATTTTTGCATCTCACTACTGTCTATATCATGGGTTCGCTTCCGCTCCTTTCGATTATCCTCGATATGCTCGATCTTTACCCTTTTGTATTGAGCGTTAAACTTCGGCAAGTTGGTGTGATCTTATTTGCTTCGTCATTCTTGTAACGTTCCTTGCAACGTCGATCCTTCAAGACTTGCTCGTCTTTTAACTTTGCTTTAATTCCTTTGGAAGGTTCCTTTATACAAAATGTTGTGGGCCTTTGTGACTTCGGGACAATTTTCGTGGACTTTTTGTCCGCGTTCATTTCATCCTGAAGTGTTCTCCAATTTCTCTGAAAGAATTCGTCATTGGATTTTAATAGGAAATCTCCGGAAATCTTTTCTTCGGACTTTGTGTCCAAGACATTTCTTCGGACTTTTGGTCCGCGAGGCATTTATTCGGATTTTTTGTCCGCGAGGCATTTTTTCGCCTTTTCTGCAAGTGTCCACATATCCTTTGCAATGTTCAAAGATACCCTTCGGACTTTTTGAAAAGGTCCACTTGCCTTTCGCAACGATCAAAAGATAATCTTCGGACTTTTTGAAAAGGTCCACTTGCCTTTCGCAATGTTCAAAAGATACCTTCGGACTTTTTGAAAAGGTCTGCTTGCCCTTGAAGGACTTGACAATTTTGCCAAAAGAATTGTCCTTGCCATTCTTTTCGAAAGAATTCCTCCGAAAGAATTCTTCAAGACTATTCTGGGTTTTCAATTCTTCAGGACTTATCCCGATTGCCTCTTCTAAGTAAGAGCATTTCACAAACGCAATTTACTCAAGTCTGCTCAACTCAACCTTTGCCATTAATGCATGATCAGATTCAATCTCAATGACATCAAGGGCATCAAGCTTTGACATCAATGACAATTCCATGCTGAATTCCATGCTGCCTTAGATGGGAATAATAATTCTTCAGTCCACAGACTGTTTTTTGTATCGTGATATTAGAATTGTCAATTGTCTCCTTGCTCGAATTTCCAACAATCTCCCCCTTTGTCATTGATGGCAAAACACCCTCAAGAGCAAAAACATCCTCAACAGTCCCTTCTCATTCTGCTTGCTTGCTCTTATTATGATTTCTCCCCCTTTGACATTAATGACAAAGAGTGTTTGCTAAACCAATAAGACAGTGTCGCTGAGTTGTTCTGATCCTTGGAACTGTCTGGATAGAGAATTACACAGACCTGAACTATTCTTATGATTCTTCGGGCTTTCATATGCTCCAAACGATCCTGGATATAGCATTGGTCTGAAAGACCAATCAACAATAGATATATCTCTAACACAGATGAGCATAGAAGTCTAGATCCAATATACCTTAGTCTGCTCCTTAACATCAAATAACAAATGATGTGTAAGGTACATAGCAGATTGCCTTCACTCTTAATCCAGGAGTTTAATAAAATCCCTGCAATGCTCCCCTTGGACTTCTAACCTATCACAAGAGGCTAGTGATATAGGGTGGGAACTATAACTCCCAACTTCTCTCTCAGATACTCAAATTGCTCCTTGGGAAGAGGCTTGGTAAAGATATCTGCAATCTGATCCTTGGTAGGCACATATTCCATTGTGACCACATGACTTGCTACCTTTTCTCTCAAAAAATGATATTTTATGGAGATATGCTTGGTTCTGGAATGCATCACTGGATTTTTGGATAGATTTATGGCACTTGAACTATCACAGTAAATAGAAATAGGTGCTTGATATTCTACCTTTATGTCCTTGAGAATTTGCTTCATCCACAAGACTTGAGTGCAGCACGCAGCTACTGCAACATACTCTGCTTGAGCTGTAGAGAGTGTAATCGATTCTTGCTTCTTGCTCAGCCAAGACACAAGTTTGTTACCCAGAAAGAATGCACCACCACTTGAGCTTTTTCTGTCATCCACACTTCCTGCCCAATCAACATTAGTATATGCAACCAAAGTAAGATCCTTGCTAGTTGGGTACCACAACCCATAGTCAATTGTGCTTTTGATGTACCTGAAAATTCTTTTTACAGCATTAACATGTGATTCTTTGGGGTTGCTTGAAACCTTGTAACCATGCATACTGCTTGCATGATGTCTGGTCTTGATGTTGTTAGATACAGCAGGCTGCCTATCATTGATCTATACAACGTATTATTTACATCAGGAGACTTGTCTTCTTTGCTTAGCTTGCAGCCAGTCATCATGGGAGTACCAACTGATTTGTTGTCCTCCATTCCCAATTTCTTGAGCATCTCCTTCGCATACTTTGCTTGAGATATGAATATCTCTTCATTAGTTTGCATAATTTGTAAACCAAGGAAGGAGAGTTCTCCCAACATTGACATTTCAAACTCATTTTGCATTTGCATGGCGAATTCTTTGCACATGTTACTATCACCACCTCCAAAGATAATATCATCCACATAGACAACAACAATCAGCATATGCTCACCTTCTGATTTAAATTACAAATTGTTGTCTGCGCACCCTTTTCTGAAACCTTGTCATTGCAAATATTGATCCAATCGTGAATACCATGCTCTAGGTGTTTGTTTCAGACCATACAAAGCTTTCTTTAGTTTGCACACAGAATTTTCTTCCTCTGCTAACTGAAATCTTTCTGGGTGTTCAATGTACACTTCCTCTTCTAACTTTCCATTTAGGAATGCTAACTTCACATCCATTTGATATACCTTGAATTTTTTGTGTACAAAGAATGCAAAGAACATTCTTATAGCTCCCAGTCTTGCCATAGGAGCAAATGTTTCTTCGAAATCTATGCCTTCTAGTTGTGCATATCCTTTGCACACCAGTCTAGCTTAGTTTCTTATGACTGCTCCATCTTCATTGAGTTTGTTTATGTAAACCCACTTAGTTCCTATTACATTCTTGTTCAAGGGTCTAGGAACTAATTCCCAAGTTTTATTCTTTTCAATTTGGCTGAATTCTTCCATGGTTGTTACCCAGTTTTCATCTTTGTTGGCTTCGTTGACGGTCTTAGGCTCAATCTTTGAAAATAAAGCAAAGTTTACTTGCTCCTTGTTTATTATAGTTCTTCTCCTAGTCTGAACACCCTCATCTTTATTGCCAATTATTTGCTCTTTGGGATGTTCTTTTTTAACAAACTTTGCAAGTGCCCTTTTACTCTTTTCTTCCTCCTCTTCACTATCATCTACTTCGTTTTCTGCTCATTCTGATTCTTCAATTTTGATCTCCTCATTAGGCTCAACTTGTTTGAATCATTCTTCTACCTTGACGTTGATGCTTTCAACTATTTTATTCAGTTGTCTGTTGTAACATACATAGGCTTTGTTGTGAGTGGAGTATCCAAGAAAAATTTCTTCATCACATCTTGACTTGAAACTTCCCAGTTTGGCCTCTTTTCTTCTGATGTAGCACTTACTTCCAAACACTCTGAAATATTTTACGGATGCATGTTTTCCAAACCACAGTTCATATGGGGTTTTATCACTCTTTACCATAAGTTGAACTTTGTTTAGGATATATATTGTTGTTTGAACTACCGCTTTCCAATATCCATCAGGAAGTTTTGCCTCTTTTAGCATTGTTCTGGCCATCTCCTTTATTGTTCTGTTTTTCCTTTCTACAACCCCATTTTGTTATGGAGTTCGTGCAACAAAGTACTGTCTCTTAATTCCATGCTTCTCACAATATTCTATAAACTCATTGGAGGTGAATTCTTCACCTTTGTCTGATCTTAGACATTTGATTTTCTTTCCCATTTCATTCTCAACCATGGCCCTAATGATCTTAAATCTCTCAAAGGCTTGTGATTTATCTTTCAAGAGGTTACCCATGTCATCCTTGAGAAGTCATCTACAAATAGCATAAAGTAGTATACACCTTTGGATCCTTTTGTCCTAGTAGGACCACATAAATCCGTATGAACTACTTGCAGAGGTTTTGAGGTCGCATATTCTTTCGTTTCAAATCTGACCTTGTCTGCTTTCTTAGTTGGCACGCTCTGCATGTGATGTCTGCAGGTTTGACTATTTTGGGCATATGTCTAACACACTTGTTAGAGTTTACTTTGACTAGATTGTCAAAGTTGACGTGCCCATTCTTATGCAATAACCAGCTCTCATCGACTTTTCCCATGAGGCAACTTGCATCATTTTCTTCAATTAAGTTGTATATGTTGCTTTCAGTTCTTCTTGTGCAACGGTTTTTTCCGCTCTTCTCAGTTTACAACTTTCAGCATTAAATATGGCTTCATAACCATTATCACACATCTGACTTACACTTAAGAGATTTTGTTTAAGTCCTTTAACATATAGGACGTCATGTGTAGGAAGCTTGCCATCTATGTGCAAGGTTCCTTTACCTCTAATTCTGACTATAGTGTTATCACCCAGACTGATAGTCCCTTCTTTGCATCTGCTTAAACTGGTGAATTTGCTCTTGTCCCCAGTCATATGCTTTGAGCAACCGATGTCTATGACCCACAAGTTTTGCTCTTTGGCATGGAGTGTCATTTGAGCAATCAAATATTGATCTTTCACCTTCCACATCTTTTTGGGTCTCTCATCTGCCTTTCTCTTTTCTGTAAAAGTGGCCTTTGAAACTCTATTCTCATTTATAACCCTGTCTTTGCCTAAGTTGTACTTTCTTGTCATTGCAATGTTAACTCTCAATACTTAGCTATATGTCCAGAATTGTTGCAATTGTAACATATTAAATTTGAATCTATCAAAGGAGCAAATGAATTTCTATTGGAAAAATTAAATCTTTTAGTAGGAAAGACTCTACAATAAACAATCCTATGACCAAACTGATTACAACTAAAACAATAACCATAAAAGGAAGAAGCGTACCTGGTCATAACGTTCTCTGGTGCAGTATACCGAAAACTTTTACCTTTCTGCTTTTTCATGTCTGCCACTTTGAAGTATCCTTCTGCATCTTTCCTTGCATTAGTCTTCATGTCCTTTCTGGTCTTTGCCTTCGTAGCTTCTTTGATGTTCCTAGCTTTTGCTTCTCCTCCTTTCTTGAAGTTATCATACAAATTCATTGATGTACACGCTGAGGATCCTTTTTCTTTATCGTATCCAAGACCTGACTTTTCATTTGAAGGTTTTTTCGCACTGATCAATTCACTAAGAGCTTTTGATCCTTTCATTAGCTTTAAGCTTTTGTTTAGTTGGTCTCTTGCCTTCTCAAGTTCTTTCCTCAAGGCTACTACTTCTGCTTCAAGTCTCATGCATTCGTTGGATTGTGACTGGAGATCCATTTTGAAAACTACTATTTTGTTGGTTTCCTCAACTTGAGTTTTTAGTGTCACAATCATTTGATTAGCCTTTTCAAGCTCCTTCTCATGCCTCTTCTACATTGAGTTTTCTTTTCTCAGATTTTCGATTTTTTCAAGAGCACACACTAATTCACCTTCAAGATCAATCTCACCTTCTCCTTCATCACAATCGTCATCTTCATTTTGTTCTTGATTCAAGGAGGTGAATTCTTCTGCCATAAATAGGAACTCATCTCCCTCAGCTAGAAAGGCACAGTCATTCTCATCGTCAAAGCTGTCACTATTATTTTCTCCTACTGAGTCACTTTCTTCTTTAATATATAACCCCTTTTTGTTCTTGAAGTTTTTCTTCTTAGCATAATGCGGTTTTACCTTTTTTATATATTCTATTTGCTCGGCGTTGTCCTTATTGAATGGAAATTTTGCAGCGAAGTGTCCTACCTTACCGCAGTGAAAACACTTGAATGGAAGTTTTTCTTTATACTTACCTGATCCTCTCTTCAGTTTTTTGACAATATTTGCTTCTTCACCATCAGTCTCCTCAGAGTCGAGCACAAAGGCTTCTTTTGCAGACTTTACTACTTTGAAGGCAACTTCTCTCTTGACTGTGTCTGTCTCTCCCATCCTTATTTTTTACGCTGTGAACATTCCATGTAGTTCATCCATGGTAAGCTTGTCCAAATCTCTCGCTTCTTCAATTGCCAAAATTTTGGAGTCATATCTTGATGGAAGGGATCTCAGAACCTTCTTGACAATAGTCGATTCTTTTATTGTTTCTCCAAGACCTCTTATGGCATTGACTATCTCATCTACTCTGAGAAGGTAGTCAACTATTTTCTCTTTTTCACTCATTTTCAAGGTTTCAAACTGTCCTTTGTGCGTTTGCAGCTTGGCTTGTTTCACTTTAACATCTCTTTCATAGATACTTTTTAACTTATTCTAGATGCCTTTTGCACTCTGGGAGTGCATAACTTTGATAAACTCAGAGTTTGACAATCCACAAAGAATGGCATCTTAGCTTTGGCGTTGTTTTTATAAGCCTTTTTGGCCACCTGATCAACAAGAGTTACAGCAGGAGCTGTGTAACCATTTACCACTAACATCCATACATTAAACCCTAGGGAAGACAAGTACGCTTCCATTCTTATGCTCCAAAAAGCATAGTTAGACCCATCAAATAGAGGAGCCTTGTTTAATGAAGATCCTTCTTGGCAGGCCATTGTATTCACCAACCACGATCTACTTGAGCTGATTAAGCTTCTCCTAAGGAACTTGCACTCTGATACCAATTGTTGAACACACTATCTATTGAGAGAGGGGGTGAATCAGTAAATGAACTAAAACCTAGTTCTTAAAACTTTTTAAAGAACATGCAAAGTAAAGAACAAAAACAGTGATCATACACACATAAGAATGCTCAACACCAGATTTTTACGTGGAAACCCAAAAAAAAAAATCACGGTGAAAAAAGCTGCGAGAAGATATTGTTCTAATCCAACCTCACAGAAAAGAAGTCTCACAGACAAACCTCACTAGTTACATTCAAAAGCACCCACTCTAAAGAAGCGTCAACTTCCTAACTGAGCACCAACTCAGTTTTTTTAATGGCACCAACCTATCAGACAAATGAAGCTGCAACTTCAAAATACAAAAGAGATTCAGAATGAATCTTGTTCACTTTTTTGTTACAAGTCTTGTCTGCAACTGCACCTATGCTGTATGCCTTCTCGGCTTATCTACCTTTTTCTCTGTGTCTGGATATCTTCTATATTTGCACACATTTTTTTTTGCCTTTTTATGTTGTCTGCATATGTCCTTGCTCGACAATTTGAGTTAACACTCTAATTATTATCGCAGCAGCAGCAAAAAGTCATTTTCAAATGTTCTATTCGTAGCATATATAGACAATGCATCTTAGGGTTTTCTATCTGTAAAGTGTTCACACTTCAACTGTTCCAGTTCAAGCTTCTGTTTTGCATTCAATGTGACTTTGACTTCGTGTCTCGATTCATGCTTCACACGACAACGTTCAAATTTCTTTACTATCTTTGGTATCTATACTTCTATTGTTCTTAACTACGTCACTTCCATGATCACATCTGATTTGCATTTAACGTGACTCTGACTTTGTGTCTCGATTCATGCTTAAAACGACAACGTTCAAATTTCTTTACTATCTTTGGCACCTATACTTCTATTGTTCTTAACTGCGCCACTTCTTTGATCACTTCTGATATGCATTTAACGTGACTCTGACTTTGTGTCTCAATTCATGTTTCAGATAGCAACGTTCAAATGCCTTTACTATCTTTGGCATCTGCACTTCTACTTAACTGCGTCGTTTCTTCGATCACTTTGATTGAAATATCTTGGGCTTCGTGAAGATATATAGAGTTCATCACTAGTTCTAGTTGTTATTTTACAGACAATTAGAAGTCATTGATTGCGGGCTTTTTATTTCATTCGTCGTGCCAAGTTCACGTTCTCTTCTTTGTTGGATCTTTCCTTATGACCTTTTGACACTTGTCAAATGCGCGTGCACTCGGTGGATCATCTGAGTTTGCTTTGCACCATTGGATCTAATGCACCGATCAAACATGAACCGTTGATCTTTTAAAACAGCATTAGTTTTAATACTTACTTTGCCATTAACCATCGAGCTTCTTTTCTTCCCTTTTTGCATCTCGTTGATGTCTATATCATGGGTTCGCTTCCGCTCCTTTCGATTATCCTCGATATGCTCAATCTTTACCCTTTTGTATTGAGCGTTAAACTTTCACAAGTTGGCGTGATCTTATTTTCTTCGTCATTCTTGTAATTTTCCTTGCAACGTCGATCCTTCAAGACTTGCTCATCTTTTAACCTTGCTTTAATTCCTTTGGAAGGTTCCTTTATACAAAATGTTGCAAGCCTTTGTGACTTCGGAACAATTTCTGTGGACTTTTTGTCTGGATTCATTTCATCCTGAAGTGTCCTCCAATTTCTCCAAAAGAATTCGTCATTGGCTTTTAATAGATGTCCTTCGGAAATCTTTTCTTCGGACTTTTTGTCTGAGACATTTCTTCGGACTTTTTGTCCACGAGGCATTTCCTTGGATTTTTTGTCCGCGAGGCATTTCTTTGGAGTTTTTGTCCATGAGGCATTTCTTCAGCTTTTTTGCAAATGTCCACATATCCATTGCAACGTTCAAAAGATACCCTTCGAACTTTTTGAAATCTACCCTTTGGCTTTTCTGCAAGTGTCTACATGCCCTTTGCAACGTTCAAAAGATACCCTTCGGACTTTTTGAAAAGGTCCACTTGCCCTTCACAACGTTCAAAAGATACCCATCAAACTTTTTGAAAAGGTCCACTTGCCCTTCGCAACATTCAAAAGATATCCTTTGGACTTTTCTGCAAGTGTCCACATAACCTTTGCAACGTTCAAAAGATACCCTTTAGACTTTTTGAAAAGGTCCACTTGCCCTTTGCAACGTTCAAAAGATACCCTTTGGACTTTTTGACAAGGTCCACTTGCCCTTAGCAATGTTCAAAAGATACCCTTCGGACTTTTTGAAAAGGTCCACTTGCCCTTGAAGGACTTGACAATTTTGCCGAAAGAATTGTCCATGCCATTCTTTCTAAAAGAATTCCTCCGAAGGAATTCCTCAAGACTATTATGGGTTTTCAATTCTTCGTGACTTATCCCAATTGCCTCTTCTAAGTAAGAGCATTTTACAAATGCAATTTACTCCACAAGTCTGCTCAACTCAACCTTTGGCATTAATGCATGATCAGATTCAATCTCAATGACATCAAGGGCATCAACCTTTGACATCAATGACAATTCCTTGTTGCCTTAGATGGGAATGATAATTCTTCAGTCCTCAAACTGCTTTCTATATCGTGATATTAGAACTGTCGATTGTCTCCTTACTCGAATTTCCAACACTTTTTTGGCCTTTGCTTACGCACTTGTCTTTTCTATCGGGCTTTTTGTCCCTAGTGTTGGCCTTTGCTTATGCCCTTGTCTTTTCTATTGGGCTTTTTGTCCCTCTCGAATTCCTTCTGACTTTTTGTCTGAAGGAATTCATTTCCTTGCCAATTTTCCCGAATTTATTCTTTTAGGCTCTTATGTCTCACCCTTTGGTTTTCTTCAGACTTTTGTTGACTTCATATTCCCGTGAATTTCCTGTTTGACAATTATTCCGAAGGATTTCCTTCTTTAATTTTCTCATTTCCTTCTTTGCCTTTGTTTTTTAATTTTCTATCAGGTTTTTCCCCGGTGTATCCTTCGTCGGGTCTTTTTATGAATTCCTTTGGAGAAAAAGTCCGAAGGAATTTGTCTCCTTTGACTATCTTTCCCCGAATGGCATGTGCCCTTCGGGAACTTTATTTTTGTCCTTCACTTCATGAAGGTGAACTTCACAAGGGCTTCTGCTTCCCAAAAATTCCCTTCGGACTTCTTGATTTGGTCCTCTCGCCGCCAAGTGCCCTCCGCAAGGGCTATTCATCCTCAAAAGTGCCTTTCGGGACTTTTGAAAGGGTCCTGCCACCGACCAAGTGCCCTCTGCAAGGGCACTTCTCCTTCAGAAAAATTGATTTTGTCCTTCGGAACTTTTACCAAGGTCTTCTTCGTGCTTGAAGTGTCCCCCACAAGGGCACATACCCTTTGGGATTTTTGAAGAGCACCCGGGCTTTTTGAAATTGTCCTTCGGGACTTTTGAATTGGACCCTCTCGAAGGGCAGTGCCCTTCGGGTCTTTTCAACTGTGTTTTTCCCTTTTCCTTCGGATAAAAAGTCCGAAGAAAATAAACTTTGAACGATTGCCACTTAGTCATTTTTTTGGACCTTTACACAGTCCTTTGAGAGCTCTTTCTCTCAGACAAAATGTCCAAAGAAATAGTCCACCTCTTATAGCCCAAAAAAATCCTTGGGAAGACAATAAATAAACTTATAGCTTGTATGTCTTGGCTTTTGGCTGTACGTGATGCTTAGAAGAGGAGGAAATCCCTTTCAAACTGCTGTAGATGGCCACTTGGGTGGCTGCAAATGCACATTTTAGAACCCCAAAACTGATTCACAAGACAAACTTGGCATCATAGCAAAGTTTCGAATAGTAGGGGTGACAATTTGCCCTGCGGAGGCAAAATTGTTAAAATTTTTGGCGACTCAACTGGGAAGCATGCCTGCTATGCTAGAGAACTCAGACCATATAAATGCTATTCGAACTCCCAAATGGTGACCCTGATTTTTGACTGAAAATCTCCTCCTGACCTTGGCTAAAGTAACCTTTCTCCCTCAAAATAGGAAGGGAAAAACACGAAAGCAGAAAAACTAAGAAGCAATGTACAAATAAGCACTTATTGGACAAAATTGAAGCAAACTATTGTGCTTGAACAGCACTTGGAGGAAAGCAAAAACAACTATGTACATAGAGCTTTGCTCTTCAATAGCAATGTTTCAGATGTATCCCATTGACTGGGATTGGAAGCTCTTGGCCGTCCATCTTGGCAAGTTGGAAGGTGTTGTGAGATTTGCAGCTGGAGATCATGTATGGGCCACTCCAAAGAAAATCAAACTTCGTGTGCCTTCCTGGTTTGGCTCGATCCTCATCCCACTTGAGGACCAAATCTACTTCATTGAAGCTTCGTGAGAAAGCTCCTTTGTCAAACGTTCTTTTCACCTATCCCTGATGACTTTCCATGGCTAGCATGGATTGATTTCTTGTCTCTTCCAACTCCATAAGCTCTGCATACCTAATTTTCATAGGCTCATTCTCCAACAACTCAAGTTGATGCATTAATTCTAAAGCTGGAAACTCAAGAGAAATAGGTAACCTTGCTTCCTTACCATATACTAGCTTGTATAGAGAGTTAGCTATTAACCTTTTGTAGGTGATCCTATCAGCCCATAGCGCTGACTTCAACTTGAGATGCCATGACCTCTGATTGTCTTCAATAGTCCTTCGTATGATCCTTATGAGGTTCTTGTTTGTAGATTCATCAAGGCCATTTCCTTGTGGATAATAGTTTGATGAAGTGCTGAGATAAACTCTGTGTTGGACAGCCCATTGGCTGATCCTGGATCCCACAAAAGCTGTTGCATTGTCAGAAATAATGGTTGAAGGAACTTCAAACCTAGTAAGCAAACCTTCATAGAAATCAAGAACATTAGTTTCGTTTGCTTCTTTCAATACAATTGCTTCCATCCAACGTGTGAAGTAATCCGTAGCTGTTAGATTCCACTTATACCCTGAACTTGAAGGAGGATTAATGAGGCCATTAAAGTCCAATCCCCATTGGACAAAAGGCTGATCCACTGCAATTCGGTGAAGGGACAGGGCTGCAAGTTTCACTTTTTCTACAAACATAGCACATTGTTTACACTTCCTAACCCATGTATGGCAATCGCCAAATATAGTAGGCCAATAGTACCCACATCTCATGATTTTAAGTGTTGTAGTTCTTGTGAAAAAGTGTCCACCATGTCCATCATGGAATTCTTCAAGTAATCTTTGAATCTGGCTTGGTTCCACACACCTTAGTAACATTCCATTAATATCTTTTTTGAACAAAACACCATCAACGAGCAAGAATGGAATTGATTGCAATTTGAAATACCTTCTTTTTGAAGCACTTAGGTGAGAAGGGTAAAAACCATATTGCAGATAGCTAACCAAATCACGAAACCAGCTAAAAGGTGAGGTGTGAATCGCAGCAATCTCTTCATCATTTGACATTAAAACAGCTTCATTAGTTTCTTGCAAGTCCTAAGCTAGATGCTCACAAAGTCATGTTGTCAACCTGGAGCTGCGCCCTAATTCAAGGACGTGCGCGAAACGGCCAGTCCTCTATCCGACTGAAACAATGGGATCTTCTCACGAGGGTGGGTGCCTCAATAGTGAGAAGAACCTCCAGAGAACGTTGGTTCCTGTATGATGTATCAATGAAGATTCCTACTCTACGCTGCTAACTACCATGGAAAAGGGAGAAAGAAAACTTAAAGGGAAAATCCTACCTAAAAGAGCACCGGTGATACACCAGAATTATGATCCTACTCAGCGTGGAACCTTGAACACTGAACGAACAAGAGAGAAGGAAGACCTTAGACTTCAATTAATCACTTGTGCATAAGTATTTCATGCAGAGGTTCAGTCCATTGACTGAAACCTAAGGGAAAACGATGGAGAGAGGTCCGATACAAGACACTTTGCAGCCACCTAACATCCACTTACAATTTCAGCAAAAGACAATAAAGAACACTTTAATGTGACCTGCACAAAGATAATATAGCAACTAGGTACGAAACAAAATTTGGGAAGGAAAAAAACTCTACCACTTATGCAAATTGTTGAAGAAATATACACTATGCCACGCTTGAAATCTGAAAGTATAGTCCTTATTGATCGAAGAGGTTACACAACTCTTAATGGCAGAGTCTGGTCTAACCAAGAGAGATTGGATGATTTTTAATCAAGGCTAAAAGCCATTATATAGCAAATTACAAGAGGCCAAAGATATGCGTATAAACTTGAAGAGAAAGATTTACTTTTGTTAACTCCAAGCTGTACTTGGCCTTAGAATAAAATATATTTTTCTCTTTGTCCTTGCATGAATTTTCTTTGTTTGATGAAGCGCACTCATCCTTGTCATGAACCGTCCACCTCTTCTTTGCATGTAAATCTTCTAGTGGATGCGGCGTTTGATCAATTAGTTAACTCTAAATATGGACTAGTCAACTCCAAATATAGACTCGGAACTCCTGTTGAAGCCGGATTTAGTCCTTCGAATGCAGGCGCTGAAAGAAGACAAACAGGGCTTTAATGATCAGTCAACTGAAACTTTGACCGTTTATTCGAAAATAGCTCCGATGTTCGAAAATAGCTCCAACGTTTGCATGCATTTCGCTCTAATTTTGGTCATGTCTATTTCCGGCAGGATTCCGTATTCAATTCTTCGTCGGACTATCTATTTTCTGCTCCTTTTGCACAGTCGGCTTCCATTTATCTCGGATTTTCTGCTACCTTTTAAATCTCAACGGTCACTTCTTGCAGGAAAAATTTGACGGCCTGCAGGACGTCACTGAAAAGTGTCACCTTTCCTTCGAAAATATTTTTGCGGGTTTATTCCTCTGTTATTTTTCTCTGTCGGCTCTTATTGCATTGGTCAGCTGAGTCATAAACGCGGACTTCTTTTGATGACAGGCTGTCCGAATTCCTTCGAAATTTTGTCTTGCAGCCTTTGTTGGCGATTTGGCTAAGCTTTCCGAATTCCTTCGGACTTTTTGTCCGAAGGAATTCCTTCGGACAAAAAGTCCGAAGGATTCCATACCCTTAGTTTTTCCGTCTAAAGTTTTTTCGCAACTTCTTTGAATTTCCCTGGGATTTGTGTATAAAGTCATTCCGAATTCCTTCGGACAAAAAGTCCGAAGGATTCCAACTTTGCCTTTGATCTTTGAAACGCCCTTTGGCAGCCAAGTGTCCTCCAGCTGGCCGTCTACGTGTCCTCCCGGCAGTCTACGTGTCCTTGAAGTGTCTTTCGAAAAAATTGGACCCGGATTTTTTGCAAAAGCTTGTGGTTTTTGGTCTTGCACCTGCCCGAATTCCTTCGGAAGGATATATCTTTGCCTTCTAGGTGCTTTCCCGATTGAGTCCTTAGAAAAATAATCTGACTGAGTCATTAGAAACTTCTGTCTGCTGAGTGAGTCCGTAGAATCAGCAAAGGAAAACAATGAATTCTTCCATCCTTGGCTAGAGACGAGAACTTTCCAAATAGTAAGAAAAATCTGACTAGTGGAAGATTTGTCAACAAGTCCTTTACCTCTAACCAACTTTGTAACCTTAATTTCCACGTCGTATTCCATTACCTTGGTTATCCAACCAGTTCTCTTCTCATTTGTCTTTGTTCAGAGGAAATTCTTTGATGCTTGGATGAGCAACCATTAGATGTATTTTATTATTAAACAACTACCTAAATTTCTTCAGAGATCTTATAACTGAAAAAACATGTTTGTCAACAAAAAGATACCTTGTTTCATACTTCTCCAAGCCTTGGCTGTAGATAGCTATTGGCTGCTCCAAATCTTCATGATTCTATTGCATAAGAATCCTTGAAAAGGTGTCCATATTAGCATACGTATACAGAATGAAATCTTTCATAAAATTTGGGTTTCAAAGTGTAGGAGCACTTTCTATGGCTTCCTTAACATCTTCAAACCCTTTTACTCCCTCCTTGGACCAGTTGAAGTTCTGATTTTTCTTTAGCATGGTTGTAAATGGTTTAGCTACAGTAGCGAAATCTGAAATGTATCTCCTTATAAACTTGATTTTTTCAAAGAAACTTTGTAAAGCTTTTTTGCTCTTAGGCAAGGAGAGTGCAAGAATGGATTGAATCTTTTCAGAATCTATGTTTAAACCATGCTTTGAAACATGTCCAAGAAGCTTACCTTCATGAATTGAAAATACACACTTTTGGGGATTTAGAGATATCCCAAATTGCCTACACCTTTCGAAAACTTGCTTGAGATGAACCATGTGATCTTGTATCTTTTGAAAACACTGTTATATCATCCAAATAAACAAGCACAACCCTGTTCAGAAGGCCTTGGAAGGCCATATCCATGGCTCTCTGAAAGGTTGCTCCAGCATTAGACAAACCAAATGGCATCTTTCTGTATGCAAATGTCACCTACTTAGTCATGAAGGTTGTCTTGAATTGGTCCTCTTCTTTAACCAAAATCTGATTCTAACCACTATATCCATCCAACAAGGAAAACCTCTTTAAACCTGCAACATGCTGTAAAAATTGTTCCATTGATGACAATGGATAGTGCTCTTTAAATGAAGCCCTGTTTAAATCATGAAAATCAACACACAAACGAATCTCATCATTCTTTTTGCGTACTGGAACGAGGTTCACCACCCAAGTTGAGTGCTTGATTGAAAATATAATAGTTGATTTTATGAGCTTGTGAAGCTCAGCTCTCATCAAACGCTAAAGCTTTGGATAGATTGGCCTTTGTCTTTGTCTCACAGGTTTAGTTTCCTCTTCTAACTCAATGGTGTGTTGAGCCAAACTTAGATAAAAACCTGAGATCACTATACTGCCATGTGAATATATCAACAAAACTTGTGCATAAATCAGTGAAAACTTTCTTTTGTGGAGTGCATACCTTGCCCAATTTCAAAATTTTACCATCTACAATCTCTACATTGGCACAATGCTCTTCCTTTGTTGACAATGATGATTTCTCTTTCCTTAGCTCATCATCTTCACTGAAAATATTTTCAAGAGTGACCAATCCCTTGAGTAGCGTATTCGTTTTCAATTGTACAATCTGATCACCATATTGCTGTAAGTTTGTCGACTGATTTCTTAAAGAAAACTCAGCCTCTACCTGCAAAAATCTCACAATTTGATTGTCATTTTCAGACACCTTCCAATTCTCTTGGTTATCCAAAACAAAAGGCCTTACAACTACCTTTATATGACTGAAAATCATCACTTTTTACATCAGCTAGATGTTAAATTGTGCCCCAATAGTAGCCAACCTATCAGCGTGTTTATTCCTATCTCTTGGTATTGCCTGAATATTAAAACCCTGAAAATATTCAAGTAAATCCCAAACTCTGTGTCTGTAATATTTAAGCAACAGATTCTTGCATACATTCAAACCTCTTATTTGGTGGACAACAAGTTCACTATCTCCAAACACTTACAAACAATTGACTTTCATCTTCCTAGCCCACTGCAAACCATGAACTAGTGCTCATATTCAGCAACATTGTGTGAACAGCCAAACTGAAATTTAATAGAGGAGAAATACCTTTGTTCTGTAGGAAAAATTAACATCATTCCAGCTCCGGTTCCATGCTTATTTCTCATTTCATCAAAGTACAATTGCCACAAGCCTTCATTAGATTCGTCTTCTTTAACCATCGTTGGAATTGGTGCATCGTTCTCATGAAGACAATACACACCAAGACGTTCCTCTTCAATCAGCATGTAGGGATCATGCTCATGCAAGGTAGAAGCCCACTCATCAAGAAACAAATGTGGAACTCCATCCAAAGGCGAGTCCTTTTCTACATCACTAGTTTGTAATATTTCATCTGAGATGATACGATTTGTATTGACCACACTTAGCATATAAGGCTCCATATGAAAACGTGCAATAGGCTCTGAATGAATTCTTACCTTTGTACCATACCTGGTTCTGAACAACAAATAGATCCAATCAGCTGATAAATATTCCCCAATTTTTGAGGTGAAGTCCCTTGAAAGGCACATATCGAAGTAAGGAGGCAAGTCCACCACTACAACATCCTACTGAATAGTAACGTTAGGACAAGAATGTAATGTCAATTTCAAATCTTTGATAATGCCTACCATCTTTGCTAGTGAACCATCCAACTCAATACCCCTTTCGTATTTCGCTCATAAACAAGGCCGAGCTTGTCTGCAATCTGTTTGGGCATTACTGTGCTGCTAGCTCCACTATCCACTATACAATTATGAACCAAAGTATCACCCACTATCAAAGAAAGATAAAAAGGAGTTTTCTTTGATTTTATCTTAGTTTTGTCCACCTTTGACATGTTATTTCCTTGTTGCACCTTTTGCTTAGTTGGCCAATCCGAATTTGTCAAGACAAAACCTTCTTTCTCAACTGGTTTTGGAGACAATTCAAGAGCTGAAAGTCCTTGAATGAGTTTATCTTTTTGACCTAGAATTGAAAGAGAATCCCACATGCTAATGTTGATGTTAGACTTCTTCATTTGATCTACAATGCTGAACTGAGATGCACTAACCTTTGATTGCACTTTTTGAGGCACTTGCTACTCACAGATTAGAGGTATTTGTTGCACTTTATTAACCTTTATATTTTGATTTTTCTGAGTTGTGGGGGCAGTAAGTTGCTCTTTTGTACTTTTAGCAATAATACTAAGAGTACTCGAATTATTTGCTACCGCTTGGGATTCATCAACAACTCTTTTTTTAGTTCTTTGATAGGTTATAGCTGCAACTTGACCACTTGAATCATTATTTTTAACATATGAAGTAAAAGCAACATGATCATCAACCTGCCAATTTACATTAATAGCATCAGGCTCCCTTTGAACTTGATGAGTCTCTCCTTGTGATGTCAAACCTATATCTTGATATTGACTTCCTTGAAAATAAAACTCTTCTTGTGTCCTTTGTAGCATGGTGATGTTCTGCGATACCAAGGCTTGGTTTTGAGTATCATTGAGATTTGAGGGCTGCCACCCTAAATCCTGCACCAAATTATTTTGATGTGGGGTTGGAACAATGGCTTTTGAAGTAGGAGCATTCGGATCAAGAGCAGCATATGGCTTAGCTGGAGTTATGGCTCCTTGTGCTTGATAAGGTGGTCTATTTTCTCTGAAACCCTAATAAAGAGACTTTTGATCTTTGAAGGACTGATAGTTGTTTTGATTTTGTTGTTAATAGGGCCTATTTGACTGAAATTGCTGCCTTTTGAGCTGTACTATTTTATTTTCAAAAAATTGTAGCAAACCTTTCAACTCTCCTGTCTCACTAGCTTGACTAGTAGGGGCTGCAATAGGAACTTGAGGTGCTGGAATTGGAGCCAAAAATGGAATTTGAAGAACTTGAGGAGCTGGTATAGAACTTATTTCTGAAAATATGGGCATTGGAGGTCTTGGAGAAAGCTTCCCTGCTTGTATCAAACTATTTTCTACCCTTATTACAACTTCATAAGCATCTGGAAAAGTAGTACCACCCATTGATTGAACACCACACTAATATCAGAATTAAGAGCTTTCAAAAAATACAGAAATGCATATTCAGAGGATGGCCTAATCAAAACCAGTATCTTGGTCCATGTCTTTTGGAATTTGAGATTAAAATCGAACATGAACTCATGAGGAGCTCTTTGTATGGCAGTTAATTGCTCAACTAAAGATAAGTGATCAGATTTGTTTTCAAATTGCTTGATTAAGGTTGCACTGTAGGAACCCCAAGTTCCCTCTGATTCTGACAACTGACTGTTTATATGGTTTTTTCGAAAGTTTTTTTGTATTTTTTGATGTTTTCGGGTTTTTGCCAATATTTGAAGGAAATGCGATTTTTGCATAAAAATGATAAATAAATTCTATAAAAAATATCTAACTTCGTAAATTGAAAATTATACTGCAAACTCCAAGCTTCTTTTAATATAAAATCTACCTGAATCGATTACAATGAAAACCAGATGCATATAAGGTAAAAAGCAATAATATATTAAAAACCTGGTTTTTCTGGTCCAGCATTAAATGCCTTGCTGAAGATGGTACGGCCTCATGTGTTTGGCATCCTTTCCTGAATCTGACGACCTCTGCTTGCTCCCAAAACAACTGCGCCCCCAAATGATGAAGAACAAGACCAGAAGATGAGGCATAATTCCCAATGACAAAGAGGTACGACCTGTTGTGGATAGTACGGACAGGTACATGTACGGCTGGGTTAAAACCAGCAATTAATGCTGCTGTACGGCCTGTCTTTTTGGCTCTCTCAACCTCCAAAATAGGCGACTAAATAAACCCTGACTGTAGAATGAATAACTCTGATGAAAAACCTGTAATGATATCCTCTGAAAATCAATGTTTTCTCCTAAATGAAGAAAACCCCTGCTGCAATAAATCAAGTGTTATTTCACACCCTCTGAATTGCTTCCAATGGAGATGACACGTTCTCCAAGGAAATTGAACTCGAACCCCTGAAGCTTTTAGCTCAGACCAAATTTGATCAATTTTCAATTCTCCAAAATGACATAATGGCGCTCCTCCCAATGCAAAAGCATAAATAACCAAAGAGGTGTGATTTCCTCCATAATAGGGCTTTTAATTAAAAATCGCACTTCTTTAATATTTTAATATTTTCAACTTAGGCCAAATTTTATAATAATATTAAATTTGACCCCCTTCCTGATGATGGGCACCCCCTCAGCATTAAAAACACTTAAGTTATAATTTTTAATTATAACTTAATATAATAGTCTTGCAATATTAATATTTAATTAATACAATTAAATATTAATATTTCCCTCGTTACTCGCCCGATGACTGAACCGTCTGAAGCGGTCATATACTGAAGTGATTCCGAATGCTGTCAACCCATATTGCCAAAAATAGCAGGGGTCCCACTCTGACCACCAAGAACTGCTAAAAATAGTAACTTCTGCCAGAAGTATCCGATCGAGCCCAAACGAAAGCCAACTGATCAAACTCTGCCAATCTGAAGCATGTGCCAAGCTCCAAGGTGACCCTCTATCCAAATGATCAGCCTACGAGGGTCGTATGATAGGCTAATCCTGTGCTCCGAGAGATGTCACTGAGAAGGGGACATGACAGTCCACCCCTCCTGAAATTGCTTGTCCTCAAGCAATCTCAATGCCGGATGCTGTAGAATATCCTCACTCTCCCATGTTGCATCCTCAACAGGCAAATCTCTCCATTTCACCAGATATTCCCTGATAGTCCTACGCAACTGTCTCTCCCTATACTCCAGGATGGACTCAGGTACTAAAATCAGTTTTCCCTCATCATCTAAGGGAGGTAGAACTGCAGACGGTACCACACGATGACCCAACGCCTTCTTGAGGCGTGATACATGAAAAACGTTGTGTACCCTGCTCTCCGCTGGAAGCTCAAACTCGTAAGCCACCTCGCCAACTCTCCTCAGGATCCTGAAAGGTCCGTAATAGCGTGGCTTGAGCTTCTCTGACCCACTCTTCCTAAGAGTGGACTGACGGTAGGGCTGCAGCATGAGGTAAACCATGTCACCCACCTCGAAATGCCTCTCCGTCCTCTTCTGATCTGCATACTGTCTCTGCTGATTTTGTGCCTTAGCTATATTTTCCTTGAGAGCCCTCATAGTGTCCTGACTCTCCTGCAACCAACCTCCTGCACTCGGCACTCTACTGTCGCTCAGTAGCAAATCAAGGAAACTCGGCGCCTCATACCCGTACAACGCCATGAAGGGTGACATCTGAATGGTCATATGGAATGTCGAGTTATAGCAATACTCACACAAATGTATCCATTTGACCCATGCCTTCTGCTGCCCTGCTATGTAGTTTCGGAGGTATCCTTCCACCCACTTGTTCACAATCTCTGTCTGCCCATCAGTCTGCGGGTGGTAGCTAGTGCTCGGAGTGAGCTCAGTCCCACAGAGTCTGAAAACCTCCTGCCAGAAGTTACTCAGGAACCGACTATCTCTGTCGCTCACGATACTCCGAGGCAACCCATGAAGTCTGAATACCTCGCGAAAGAAAACCTCTGCTACCTGCGTAGCTGTGTAAGTCGTGGTGATCGGAAAGAAGTGGGCATACTTCGTAAGCCGATCCACAACTACATAAATGCAATCACGCCCTTGGACTTTAGGCAAGCCCGTGATAAAATCCATCGACAGGCATTCCCACTTCCTGTCAGGAATCGGAAGTGGCTGCAACAAACCTGCCGGGTACGTGTTTTCCTGCTTGTTCTGCTGACAAATAGGGCATTCACGCACATACTGAAGAACATCTGTCTTGAGCCCTTTCCAAGTGAATCTCTCCCGAATCTGCCTGTATGTTTTGAAATATCCAGGATGTCCTGCTGAAGGCGTGTCATGAAAGGCTCGCATAACAATGTTCTTCACTTCTGACCCTGGGATCAAATATATCCTGTGCTTGTAAATGATCAAATCATTCACAAGTGTATACCTGATATCAACTGCTGATCCCTCAACAATGCTGGAGGCCCAACTGTCCTTGGCATACTCTGCCACTATCATATGCCTCCAATCCTCTGAAATATGAACCATAGTGCTCAAGTACGGCTTACGTGAAAGTGCATCAGCCATTACGTTCTGTGTACCTTTGATATATGAGATATCAAAGTCATAAGCCTGTAACTCACTGACCCACTTCTGCTGCCTATCATTGAGATCTCGCTGCCCTAAGAAGTGTCTCAAACTGTTATGATCAGTTTTAATGCAAAATTTGATGCCGACAAGATACTGTCGAAATTTTGCTAAGGCATGCATAATCGCGAGCATCTCCTTATCATATATACTATACAGCCTCTCGGGTCCTCTGAGCTTGCGGCTCTCATACACAATCGGGTGCTTGTCCTGCATAAGCACCGCACCAATGCCCTCCCCTGATGCATCGCATTGAAGCTCGAATGGCTTCGTAAAGTCGGGTAGTACTAAAACAGGGCATGTAGTCATCAACTCCTTGAACTTCATAAAACACTCCTGTGCCTCTGAAGTCCAAACAAAGGCCCCCTTCTTCAATAAATCTGTCATTGGGGCTGCATGTCGTGAATACCCATTCACGAATCTGCGGTAGAACACGCATAAACCGAGAAACCCTCTCAACTGTGTCAGGTTTGCCAGTGTAGGCCAGTCAACAATGGCGCGGATCTTTTCAGGATCCATGCGCACTCCATCTGCACTAATGATGTGACCGAGATATAGCAATTCGGTCATCCCTATGTCGCACTTGGATTCCTTGGCGTACAAGGACTCCCTCTCCAAGATACTCAACACTGTCTCCAAATGAGCTAAGTGCTCCTGCCAAGTCCTGCTATATATAAGGATGTCATCGAAAAATACCAACACAAACCTCCTCAGCAATGAATGAAAAACCCGGTTCATCGTAGACTGAAAAGTGGCTGGTGCGTTAGTGAGTCCAAATGGCATCACTACGAACTCGAAGTGCCCACAATGGCATCGGAAGGCAGTCTTCTCTATGTCCTGCTCTCGGACCCTGATCTGATGATATCCCGACCATAAATCAATCTTAGTGAAGTAACATGACCCATGGAGCTCATCAATAAGCTCGTCAATCCTCGGTATCGGGTATCTATTCTTAATTGTCCTCTTATTCAGGACCCTGTAATCAATGCACATGCGTAATGTTCCATCCTTCTTCTTCACCAACACAACCGAAGAAGCAAATGGTGACTTGCTAGGCCGAATGTGACCCATAGCAAGTAACTCCTTTATTGTCTTTTCTATCTCATCCTTCAATCTTTTAGGATGCCTGTAAGGAGTTATCATAACGGGTTTCGCACCCTCCTCGAGCTCAATGATGTGCTCTATGCCCCTGTCTGGAGGTCTACCTGGCGGAATATCACTGAACACCTTGTCATGCCTGACTCTCAACTCCTGTATATCCAGATGATAGTCTATCTTTTGCTGTCCCTCCTGTATAGGTGCTAAATGACACTCGGCAGCCCACTCTACCATGTCATGACGCATAAGCCGCTCCATCCAGCGGAAAGAAATTGTTTTGATGTTGCTGTCCCGGATTGCCTTAAGTATGTGTGTCTTTCCGTCAACATCAAAACGGATCTCCGTGTCCTTGAGACGAAGTGTGACCTCATCCAGTGAATGTAACCACTTCATCCCCAAGACCAAATCAATGTCCCCCATATTAACAACATAGTAATCTGCTTTGAACTCATATTTGTTCAAGCATAAAGGGAGATCCTTAATCATGCGTTCACATTTCAAAGTGTACCCATCGGCCACTTTGACTCTTATGCCCTCGAACTCCTCAGTGATGAGTCCACGTTTCTCAACAAATCTAGCATCTATGAAATTATGCGTGGCTCCTGTATCAAGTAGGGTAATGACCCTCTGTCCTGCCAACACACCACAAATCCTGAAAGAACCCTCCTGCTGGATACTAGATAAACGGGCCTCCTGTACCTGAAGCTCGGGCTCTGCCTCAACTCTATGCTCTGGAGCCTTTGGCTCTGAATCCTCGGAACTCTCCTGCTGTTCGGAATCCTCTGATTCCGAGTCCTCATAGAACGCCCACATTATACGATTTGCCTTGCCCTTAGGTCTTAGAGGACAATCGTGATTAGCGTCATATGGTCCTTTGCAGTAGAAGCAAAGCTTCTTCCTGCGTAGGTCATTAAGGGCCTCATGATCCAAAGGTGGGGCTGCTGATTTACCTTTTGGATCATTCCTAGAGTTTGATTTTTCTTTGCTAAAATCAGACTTATCCTTATTCCTGTTAAAGCCCTTGTTATCCCTGAATGATGAAGAACCTCTGGAGCTGAATTTACTCGATGGTGCTGCTAACTCCATGTTTCGCGCTTTCTTCATCGCCTCCTGTAACGAAGGAGGATCAAAAGCTTTGATCCAACCTCGCAATGGCTCTGACAACCCCTCCATGAAGAGTACTATCAAGCGCCTCTCTGAGATGTTAGGGACCATAACGGATAACTTCTGGAAGTCACCTATGTAGGTCTCTACACTGCCACTCTGCCTCAACTGTGCCAAGTCTCGGAAGTAGGTTTCTGGATCCTTCTTGTCAAAGCGCTCAACCAACCTGTCCACAAACTCTTGGTATGTAGTGATCCTGTCATGCTGTAAAGTCACCATACCGTGGTGCCACCAGTCGTAGGCAACTCCCTCAAGATGCAATGTAGCATATCTAATGGCGTCACTCTCAGCCATCGGGCGCAATGTAAGGAATGTGTCAAGCTTGCTAATCCAAGCTTGGGCTGTCATCTTGCCACTACCATCGAACGTCGCCAAAGTGAGCCGGTTCGTAGCATGTTTTAGATCATTATTCTGCTGACGAGGTCTCCTATCCTGTCGAGATCTGTTGTGCTCTCGCCTTTGTGTAATGAAGCGGTCAAAAGTGATCATCTCTTTGACCGCAGACGGTACCAACTCCCATTTTTCATGAGCTGCCATAAGGGTATCAACGAATAACTCATCATGCTCCTCATCTGGTATAGCCTCGCCGGGCTCCTGTCTCGTGAAAGTGGGCCTAGTAGGCCTATCTGCTGTCCGTGACGCTGCCCTAGTAGCTCTCCGTGACCCTACATCACTCCTGTCATCGTCACGGTTAGGTGACGGTCTCCTCGAAGTACCCAACCTCTGCAGTGCCGCTGCCACCTGCTGTAATACCTCATCGGACCGCCGTTGCCCTGCACGAAGATCTCTGAGTGTATGCATGAACTTTGCACCCTCCTGATCTCTGTCATTATGTCCTGTCCTAGGTATATCTGTTCTGTCAGCCATATTTCCCGGCTGCCGGATCAAATTTTGTTGCCTGTCAATCAGTGCTCGTCTGCGTGTGTAATACCTGGGTGACCCAATCTGATCTGGCTGCATAAGATAGCTAACCCGTAGGATGGCAGGATTTAGCTCTGATACCACTATAGGAACCCCAAGTTCCCTCTGATTCTGACAACTGACTGTTTATATGGTTTTTTCGGAAGTTTTTTTGTATTTTTTGATGTTTTTGGGTTTTTGCTAGCATTTGAAGGAAATGCGATTTTTGCATAAAAATGATAAATAAATTCTATAAAAAATATCTAACTTCGTAAATTGAAAACTATACTGCAAACTCCAAGCTTCTTTTAATATAAAATCTCCCTGAATCGATTACAATGAAAACCAAATGCATATAAGGTAAAAAGCAATAATATATTAAAAACCTGGTTTTTCTGGTCCAGCATTAAATGCCCTGCTGAAGATGGTACGGCCTCATGTGTTTGGCATCCTTTCCTGAATCTGACGACCTCTGCTTGCTCCCAAAACAACTGTGCCCCCAAATGATGAAGAACAAGACCAAAAGATGAGGCGTAATTCCCAATGACAAAGAGGTACGGCCTGCTGTGGATAGTACAGACAGGTACAGGTACGACTGGGTTAAGACCAGCAATTAATGCTGCTATACGACCTGTCTTTTTGGCTCTCCCAACCTCCAAAATAGGCGCCTAAATAAACCCTGACTGTAGAATGAATAACTCTGATGAAAAACCTGTAATGATATCCTCTGAAGATCAATGTTTTCTCCTGAATGAAGAAAACCCCTGCTGCAATAAATCAGGTGTTATTTCACACCCTCTGAATTGCTTCCAATGGAGATGGCACGTTCTCCAAGAAAATTGAACTCGAACCCCTGAAGCTTCTAGCTCAGACCAAATTTGATCAATTTTCAATTCTCCAAAATGACATAATGACGCTCCTCCCAATGCAAAAGCATAAATAACCAAAGAGGTGTGATTTCCTCCATAATAGGGCTTTTAATTAAAAATCGCACTTCTTTAATATTTTAATATTTTCAACTTAGGCCAAATTTTATAATAATATTAAATTTGACCCCCTTCTTGATGATGGGCGCCCCTTTAGCATTAAAAACACTTAAGTTATAATTTTTAATTATAACTTAATATAATAGTCTCGCAATATTAATATTTAATTAATACAATTAAATATGAATATTTCCCTCGTTACTCGCCCGATGACTGAACCGTCTGAAGCGGTCATATACTGAAGTGATTCCGAATGTTGTCAACCCATATTGCCAAAAATAGCAGGGGTCCCACTCTGACCACCAAAAACTGATCAAACTCTGCCAATCTGAAGCATGTGCCAAGCTCCAAGGTGACCCTCTATCCAAACGATCAGCCTACGAGGGTCGTATGATAGGCTAATCCTGTGCTCCGAGAGATGTCACTGAGAAGGGGACATGACATGCACCCAATTCATCCCAGGGGAAAATGGATCTAAGTGGGAGGGTTTTATACCACTGTAATGTTTTTCCTTTGAAAGAAGCAACAAGCAATCTAATAGCAACATTATCCTCAACAATATTATGAACTGAACAAAGATTAGCCACATCCTGGATATGTTCAATAGAGGTTGTTTGATTTTCTCTTGACAAGAATGGAATACTTTTGAGGGCAGAATAAGAATGTCATCAAACTGTGTTAGATTCAGTGGATTTCCCTTATTGAATGGAGCAAACACTTGATTTCTAATGGCCATCTGGATAGTGGGGATTTCAGTGTTTAGAACGATAGGATGAGGGGGAGATAAATATTCTCTTTGAGGGTATGGATTTGTCCTCCTAAACCTTGCTCTTTTATAAGTTACAAATTCAAAAGGAATACCTTTACTTGCTGATCTTGTGGTAACATTTGGCATGAACAGATTGCCAGAATGATGCTATGAACTCTGCAACTGGATGTAAATGAATATCCTCTTCTACTGTGAAAACTCCTCAAATATGTAAAGAACATTTTCGTCATCCCATCGGGCGTGCCAAAAACTGTTGTCAACCTGGAGTTGCACTTTGAATCGAAGACGTGTTGAAATAGCTAATCCTCTCTCCAGTTGAAACAATGGGATCTTCTCACAATGGTGAGTGCCTCAATGGTGAGAAAAAACTCCAGAGAAGGCTGGTTCCTGTAAGATGTATCAATGAGGATCTCTACTCTGCGTTGCGGACTACCATGGAAAATGGAGCAAGAAACTTGAACGGGAAATTCTACCTAATGACGCTAATATACCAGAATGTTGATCCACTCTATTTGAAACCTTGAACACTGAATCAAACAAGGGAAAAGGAAGACCTTTGATTTCAATTGATCACTATGCATAAGTATTTCATGAAAAAATTCGATCCAATAACAAAAAACGTGAGGGAAAACGATGGAGAGAGGCCTGATACAAGACACTATGGAGCCACTTAACATCCACTTACCGCTTCAACAAAAGACATAAAACACTGAACATGACCTGCATGACATGATAAGCTAGCAACTAGGTACGAATCAGAATTTGGGAAAGAAAAGATATCTATCATGTATGCAAATTGCTAAATGAATGTACACTATGTCAGCACTTAAAATCTAAAAATACAATCCTTCTATTGATTAAAGAGGCTACACAACTCACCAATGGCAGAGTCAAGTGTTACCAAGAGAGAGATGGATTTTACAAGGCTGAAAAACCATTACTATAGAAAATTACAAAAAACCAAGAGATTGGCGTTAGAAATAGGAGAGGAAGTTAACTCTTCATTAGGCCAAGTCCAAATTGTGTTCCATGAGTCTTCCAAATTTGTCTTTCCTTGGCTTGTATGTAATTGTCTTGCATGAAGAATCATTGGCATTGAAAAAGAAGAAGAAGAAGACAAGCTTTGGATGCATGAAACCTACGAATAGATGTCTTGACTTGAAAACCAGTCAACTCCAAAACAAGAGTAGTCAAATCCTCTTGAACTGTTGGAACGTTTGAAAGTCTCCCCTTTGCATGAAATCAATGCAAATGTCAAATTATGAATTATGTTTGAACTGCCAGAATGTTTCAAGCTTTGAGACAAACGCGAGTGCGTGCATGGAATTTCTTGTGTTTGAAACGTTCAATGCTTTGCCCGTTCATCATGCAAGACAACTCTATTTTCAGAATTGAAGCGTGCTTGCTTTATTAAACGCGTTCACTTCGTTGGAGTCACTCACGTTAGTCTGTGCATGATCTTTGTTTATCCTGCCTTTGTCTTTATTTTGCATTTGTTTTATTCATTGTTCAGGTTGACTCAGTCCTGTTTGTGCTTACGTCTTTGTTCATGCTATTGATCATGCTCAGTTCTGCTTCGTGTTTTCTCTGGCTTTTCCTGTGTTCTGCTTTAACTCGAGATTTGGGCTTTATTTTAGTTTGTCCTTCGAACAAATTGTCCAAAGGACTCTCTGTCTCATCTCTTTCCCGGGCTTGGCATTTCCTTTTCTCTTTTTTGGCCTTTGCTTACGTCCTTGTCTTTTCTATCGGGCTTTTTGTCCCTCCCGAATTCCTTCGGACAAAAAGTCCGAAGGAATTCGTATCCTTGCCAATTATCCCAAATTTATTCTTTTAGGCTCTTATGTCTTGCCCTTTGGTTTTCTTCGGACTTTTGTTGACTTCATATACCCGCAGATTTCCTATTTGACAATTATTTCGAAGGATTTCCTTCCTTAAATTTTCTCATTTCCTTTGCCTTTGTTTTTTATTTTCTATCGGGCTTTTCCTCGGGTGTATACTATGTCGGGTCTTTTTATGAATTCCTTCGGACTTTTTGTCCGAAGGAATTCCTTCAGACAAAAAGTCCAAAGGAATTCGTCTCCTTTGGCTATCTTTCTCTGAAGGGCATGTGCCCTTCAAGAACTTTGTTTTTGTCCTTCGCTTCATGAAGGTGCCCTCCGCAACGTCTTCTGCTTCCCAAAAAAGCCCTTCAGGCTTCTTGATTTGGTCCTCTCGCCACCAAGTGCCCTCCGCAAGGGGACTTCTTCGAAAAATTGATTTTGTCCTTCAGAACTTTTACCAAGGTCTTCTTCGTGCTTGAAGTGTCCCCCACAAGGGCACATACCCTTCGGGCTTTTTGAAGGGCACCCAGGGTTTTTGAAGGGCACTCCGGCTTTTTGAAATTGTCCTTCGGATAAATTGTCTTGACTTGAAAACCATAAAGTGAACCAACCCGAAGGGTACATACCCTTCAGGACTTTTGAATTGGACCCTCCCGAAGGGCGTCTTTTCAACTATGTTTTCCCCTTTTCCTTCGGACAAAAATTCTGAATAACATAAACTTTGAACGACTGCCACTTAGTCATTTTTTTGGACCTTTACACAGTCCTTTGAGAGCTCTTTCTCTCGGAAAAAATGTCCGAAGAAATAGTCCACCTCTTATAGCCCGAAAAATCCTTGGGAAGACAATAAATAAACTTACAGCGTGTATGTCTTGGCTTTTGGCTGTACGTGATGCTTAGAAGAGGAGGAAAACCCTTTCAAACTATTGTAGATGGCCACTTGGGTGGCTGCAAATGCACATTTAAGAACCCCAAAATTGATTCACAAGAAAACTTGGCACCATAGCAAAGTTCTGAACAGTAGAGGTGACAATTTGCCCTGTGGGGGCAAAATTATCAACAAGTACCACTTCTTTGATGAAGGTGGTGTTAAAAGGCACCTTTGTAGAATTTCTTGCATATACTTATGCACAATTATGACGCAATTATAGCCTTTAAATAGAGCTACCTGTTGTCAACCTGGAGTTCACCCTGAATCAAAGACGTGCTGAAATGGTCAATCCTCTCTCCAATTGGAACAATGGAATCTTCTCATAAGGGTGGGTGCCTCAATAGTGAGAAAAACCTCCAGATAAGGCTGGTTCCTGTAAGATGTATCAATGGATCTCTACTCTGTGCTGCGAATCTACCATGAAAAAGGGAGAAAGAAACTTGAAAGGGAAATCCTACCTAATGACGGTGATACACCAAAATGTTGATCCACTCTGCTTGGAACCTTGAACACTGAATCAAACAAGAAAAAAAGAAGACCTTTGATTTCAATTTATCACTATGCATAAATATTTCATGAGAAGGTTCGATCCAATGACCAAAACATGAGGGAAAATGATGGAGAGAGGTTTAATACAAGACACTTTGCAGCTACCTAACATCCACTTATAGCTTCAGCAAAAGACATATAGAACACTGAACATGCTCTGCATAATATGATGAGCTAGCAACTAGGTACGAATCAGAACTTGGGAAGGGAAAGAAATCTACCACGTATGCAAATTGTTGAATGAATGTACCCTATGCCAGCATTTGAAATCTGAAAGTATAATCCTTCTATTAATTTAAGAGGTTACACAACTCACCAATGGCAGAGTCTGTTTTTACCAAGAGAGGGATCCAATTCAAGGTTGAAAAGCCAATTTATATAGAAAATTACAACAGCCAAGAGTTGACGTTGGAAAAATAGGAGAGAGGTTAAATATGTCCAACACAGCCTTTACAAAAAGTCTATTTGTCTTGCATGACGCTCCTTGGCGTTAGAAGAAATGGACGGTAAGTCCAAGCTTGGCTTATTCCGCTCCTTGCATGAGAGTTGCGCCGATCTTCAGAAATAAACTTCTCTTTAGTTGCTTGGATTGAAGAAACCGTCTTTTGCATGAAAGGGACGCACAAATGGATTTAAGCAGTCTACTGGAACGTTTGACAAACACGACTTACATGAGGAGCGTTGACCTTGACGAATAGTCAGCTGAGCTTCGATGGCTGAAAATAGCCTTTACGAAAGTCTATTTTTCTCTGTCTTTTATTCTAGAACTGCAACTGTGCATGTTTTGTCGATCTGTTTGTTTCATTTATTCTGGCACTCTCTTTGCATGTTTTTTGTCTTTGCTCGCATCTATTCTTGGACCATCTTGCATGTTTTTGTCCTTATTTCTATTTACTAGTTTATCGTTCTTGGGCTTATTTCTATGGATTTTCTTTGTCTCTGTCTGTCTATTTCCCGCAGCCTTTTTGTTTTCTCTTTTCTTCTTTCGGGTTTATTGTCTTCGTCTTCTTGTTCTTTACACTATTCCGCGGGTTTCTTCTCCTTATGCAATTTAATCGGGCTTTTGTTCACTTTGGGCTTCAGGGTTTTGTTCTGAACTTTCCCGCGGACAATTTGTCCACAGGAATTATCTCCCTTTCTGCTTCTTTTCTCCTTTGGACTTTACTTATTTTTGGGCTTTTTTTATTGCAGGGGTTGCTCATTTTTAATTTTCCCGCAGACAATTTGTCCACGGGAATTTTGTCCCTTCTTTTCCTTCGGGCAATTTGCCCGAAGGAATTATCCCTTCACCTTATGTCTTCTCGGACAAATCTTTCGAAAGAATTCTTTCGGACTTGTCTTTTCCACGGGTTTTTCTATCTCCCAAATTTCTTAGGACTTTTTGTCCAAAGGAATTCCTTCGGACAAAAAGTTCGAAGGAATTCGTCTCCTTTGGCTATCTTTTCATGCCCTTCGGGACTTTTGAAGGGTCCACTGTTTATGTTTGCCCTCCGCAAGGGCTTCTGTCTCTCCTCTGTGCCCTTCAGAACTTTTGAAAATGTCCACTTCACCGACCAAGTGCCCTCTGCAAGGACAAGTGTACTTCAGAACTGACTTTTCGAAAGAATTGAAGGGCACCCGGGTTTTTGTAGGGCACCCGGGCTTTTTGTAAGCGTCCTTATTCCTTCGGACTTTTGTCTTGTATTCTCAACTGTGCTCTTCCTCTTTTCTTTCGGACAAAAAACCCGAAGAAAAAAGCCTTGAACGACTGCCACTTAGTCATTTTTTTGAACTTTTGTCACTCCTTTGAGAGTTGCTTTCTCTCGGACAAAATGTCTGAAGAAATAGTCCTCTTATACCCAAAAATTCCTTGGGAAGACAAAACAAATGAACTTACAGCTTGAATATCTTGGCTGTATTTGCACGTTTGGTTGTAATCAAGCAAGCTCCTTGGAAACCTCTGCATGACTAAACTTCACCTGGCTGCAGATGGCCACTTGGGTGGCTGTAAATGCTCATTTGAGGACCCCAAAACTAATTCACAAGACCAACTTGGCACCATAGCAAAGTTCCGAAGTGTAGGGGTGACAATTTTGCCTTATGGGGGCAAAAATGTCAACATTTTTGGCAATTTTGCTGGGAAGCATGCCTTCTATGCTAGAGAACTGACGCCATATAAATGCTATTCGAACCCCCAAATGGTGACCCTGATTTCTGACTGAAAATTTCCTCCTGACCTTGGCTGAAGTAACCTTTCTCCCTCAAAAAGGAAGGGAAAACATGAAAGCAAAAAAACTAAGAAGCAAATGTGCAAATAAGCACTTATCGAACAAAACTGAAGCAAACTAATGTGTTTGAACAACACTTGGAGGAAAACAAAAACAACTATGTACATAGAGTTTTGCTCTTCAATAGCAATGTTTCAGATGTATCCCATTCACTGGGATTGGAAGATCTTGGCCATCCATCTTGGCAAGCTGGAAGGCGTTGTGGGATTTGCAGCTGGAGATCGTGTATGGGCCACTCCAAAGGGAATCAAACTTTGTGTGCCTTCTTGGTTTGGCTCGATCCTCATCCCACTTGAGGACCAAATCTACTTCATTGAAGCTTCGTGAGGAAGCTCCTTTGTCAAATGTTCTTTTCACCTATGCCTGATGACTTTCCATGGCTAACATGGCTTGATTTCTTGTCTCTTCCAACTCCATAAGCTCTGCATACCTGATCTCCATAGGCTCATTCTCCAACAACTCAAATTGATGCATTAGTTCCAAAGCTGAAAACTCGAGAGAAATAGGTAACCTTGCTTCCTTACCATAGACTAGCTTGTAGGGAAAATTGGCTATTGACCTCTTGTAGGTGATCCTATCAGCGCATAAAGTTGACTTCAACTTGAAATGCCATGACCTCTGATTGTCTTCAATAGTCCTTCGTATGTTCCTTAAGAGGTTCTTGTTTGTGATTCAACAAGGCCATTTCCTTGTGGATAATAGTTCGATGAAGTGCTGAGATAAACTCCATGTTGGACAGCCCATTGGCTAATCCTAGATCCCACAAAAGCCATTGCATTGTCAGAAATAATGGTCGAAGGAACTCCAAACCTAGTAAGCAAACCTTCATAAAAATCAAGAATGCTAGTTTCGTTTGCTTCTTTCAATGCAATTGCTTCCGTCCAACGTGTGAAGTAATCCGTAGCTGTTAGAATCCACTTATGCCCTGAACTCGAAGGAGGATTAATGAGACCAATAAAGTCCAATCCCCACTGGATAAAAAGCTGATCCACTTCAATTGGCTGAAGGGGTAGGGCTGCAAGTTTAACTTTTCCTACAAACATAGCGCATTGTATGCACTTCCTAACCCATGTATGCCAATCGCCAAATATAGTAGGCCAATAGTACCTACCTCTCATGATTTTAAGTGTTGTAGTTCTTGCGAAAAAGTGTCTTAATACTACCTTAGTAGAGAATGGAGGTTTTTGTCCCCAAACCCCTTGGTGCACTTGAAGAGTTTCGTCTTCAAGTCAGTTATTCAAGCTTAATATACTTACACAAGAATTTCAATATCCAAATTGTATAACCCTTCCAAAAGAGTCCTCCCTCACCTTTTATATGCTTCCTCCAATTGTGGCACCCAAAATTAGTTCATATGCTTCCTTTCCCACTCTCCTTTGAATTCTATAAGGCCCATAGAAACGTGGTTTAAGTTTTTCTACTCCACTTTGCTTGAGAGAAGATTGCCTATAAGGTTGCAATCTCAAATAGACCATGTCCCAAACCTCAAACTGCCTTTCCACCCTATGCTGATCCACATACACTTTTTGTTGATTTTGAGCTTGTTACAAATTTTTCTTGAGCTGATTCAAAATTTCAGAACTTTGTTGCACCCAATCGACAACCCCAGGGACTCTACTATCCACCAAAACAAGGTCAAAAAATAAAAGAGCCTCATAACCATATAAAGCCTTGAAAGGAGACATACCACTAGACATGTGGTAGGTAGTGTTATAGCAAAATTCTGCCATGTACAACCATCTATTCCACCCTGTTTGTTGTCCTGAAATGTAATTCCTTAAGTATCTTTCCACCCATTTATTGACGATTTCAGTTTGCCCATCTGTTTGGGGATGATAGCTAGTGCTTGGAAGCAATTCAGTACCTGTTAACTTGAAAAACTCTTTCCAAAAATAGCTCATAAACTGGTTGCCCCTATCACTTATGATGTTCTTGGGCAACCCATGCAACTTAAAAACTTCTTTGTAGAAAATGTTTGCTACATAAGGAGCACTATACTTGTCTAGAATTGTAAAAAAATGAGCATATTTCATCAATCTATCCACAACAACAAAGATTCCACATTTACTTTGTGACATAGGTAACCCCGTGATGAAGTCCATGGTTATACTCTCCCATTTTTGGAGGGGAATTGGGAGAGGTTGCAAGAGACCAGCTGGAAATGTAGTCATGCCTTTATTTCTTTGACAAACCATACACTCTCTAACATGGAATAAAACATCTCTTTTCAATCCCTTCCAAGCAAACCTTTCTCTCACCTTTTGTATGTTTTGAGGTACCATTGATGGCCTGCCATAGAATCATCATGGGCAGCCCTCATAATTTGATGCTTTAACTTGGATGAAGGGGCCAAGAAAATTCTGCCCTTATGTAAAATCAGCCCCACTCACCTTGTAATTATTGTCAATCACCTTGCCTTCCAAAACCGTGGTAGCCCACTCATCCTTAGCATATTCAACAACAATTACAGCCCTCCAATCAACTGTTAATTCACTTAGAGAACACAAACAGGGCCTCCTTGACAAAGCATCAGCCACCTTATTATTTTTGTCTTTTGTATATTCAATGTTGAAGTCATAGGATTGAAGCTTGCTCACCCACTTCTGTTGCCTATCATTCAAATCAATTTGTGTGAGGAAGTATTTGAGGCTATTATGATCCGTCTTAACTATAAGTCTTCCACAAATTAGATAGTGACAGAATTTGGCCAAAGCATGCATGTTAGCCAACATCTTCTTCTCATAAATTGAAATTTTCTTCTCCCTTCTTTGAGTTTCCTACTCTCAAAAGCAATGGGATGTCTTTTTCGCATGAGGACAGCCCCCTATTCCTTCCCCCAAGGCATCACATTCCAACGTGAAAGGGTGTGAAAAATTCAGAACAGCCAACACAGGGCAAGAACTCATCACTACCTTGAGTCTCTCAAAAGTCTCCAAGGTGGTTTGGGACCACATAAAGGCACCTTTCTTTGTTAAATTTGTAAGAGGGGCAGCAACTTAGGAGAAGCCCTTCACAAACCTTCTATAATATCTACATAAACCAAGGAATCCTCTCAAATGGGACATAGTAGTGGGAGGTGGTCAATCAAGTATAGCTTGAATCTTTTGTTGGTCCACTTGAACCCCTTGTGCATTGATCACATGACTCAAATACAAGATTTCGAAAGTGGCAAACTCACATTTAGATTTCTTTGCAAAGAGGATATGATGTCCCAACATTTCCAAAACAATGTCCAAATGGTGTGTTTGTCCCAAGTCTTGCTATACACCAATATGTCATCAAAGAACACTAGCACAAATTTTCTTACATGTTGTTTGAAGATATGGTTCATGCAAGATTGAAATGTAGCAAGAGCATTAGTGAGTCCAAAAGGCATAACCAAAAACTCATAATGCCCATAGTGGCAACGAAAAGTGGTTTTCTGCACATCTTCATTCACATTGATTTGGTGATAACTGGTCTTCAAATCTATTTTGGAGAAGTAAACCGCCCCATGAAGCTAATCAATGAGTTCATCAATCCTAAGATAGGATACCTATTCTTGATGGTCTTCTTGTTCAACAATTTATAATCAATACACATCCTCATGGTTTCATCTTTCTTCTTCACTAGTACAACTGAAGAGGCGAAAGGGCTAGAGCTAGGTCTTATGTGCCCCATCTCAAGTAACTCTTGAATGGCCTTCTCAATCTCCTCTTTGTAGATCTGTGGGTGGTGGTAGGGTGTAGTGATCGCTGCTCTTGTGCCCTTGTAATGACCCCAAATGGGACATTTCAACCAAAAAAGGGTTTTTCCTAAAATCCACAAAATTTTGAATTTTGAAATTAGCCAAATCAGCAAACCCTAGCTCAAAGATATGCCTTAAAAATATGCAATATAGTTCCAAACCTTAGGTACCAATGTGTGAATAATATATAGGTAATTTCCAACAATTACCTTAAGCAAATAACACCTCAAAATTATTCAAAATAAGCCACAAACTGAAAAATAGAGAGTTTATATTTTTTTACCCTTTGTGTGGATGAAAATCAAATTTAACCTTGTTGTAAAATATTTGATTTTATGCATAAAACATATAATATTTTTTAAACTCTTGTCAAAAACCATGAATAATTTACTAAAAATAGCCACACAAATCATTGGCCTTTAGAGTGATCAAAAACCTCTTCCAACCTAGTCGCCCTAAGTCGAACTCTGCATATAAAAATCAGAAATATTATTTGCCCTTCAACTAGGATTTTAAACCCCTTCAAACAACAAACTCTCACTCCAATTCAAGTCACCACACTAAGAAAAATTCTTCAATAAATATTAGCCATAAATCTAATCTACAATTTCTGAAGTCAAAACCCTCATAAAATTTGCCCAAAAATATAAATAAATAAATCAGAATTTATTATTTATTTATCCACTTGAAAAGACCTTGCAAACCTTGCCCAAAAGTCAATGCCACACTTCAGCGATAATTACCTATAAATTTCAGGAATGAAACTACGTCAATTTGACTCAAATTAGCCTTAAAATCCACACAAACAAGTCATCAAGCAAGTTGCCCCACTCGAAGGCAATAATCAAATTCCACCTCTGCAAAAGTAGTGTCAAAAGACACCATTTTGTTAAATAATCAACTCCAAAAACTTACAAACACTTATTGGACATACATCTCAATATTTTCTTTAAGCTTGAAGAATCAATATCAATTTTCAACCTATCCTTCAAAGGAGAACTCCACCATGTACTTGTACCCTTCAAAGGGGGGCGAACCACTTTGAAAAGGCCAAATACTCTTTCTTAACTCTCCTTGCCGACTTTTAGCATATCTCCTCTTTGCCTTTAATCACTTACAAGACGACATTCCTTTTTTACTAAAAATAATATTAAATAATTGTTTAAATAATAAATAGTAATTAAAATTACTTTTACGTAATAATTCAATAATTATTTCAAGTAAATATCTTAGTGGTAAAAACCACTTTTATAAAATATTCTATTAATCAACTAATAATTGTTTTATATGAGCAAATGATTAAAATCACTATTCGGTCAATTATAATTAATTAATAAAATAAAATCTCGAAAAGAATCCTTTAGCCTATGGTGAAAGTAGACTAAAGGTCTTCAGTACCTGCTCATAAGTGATTTGGAAATGGTGACATTACAGTCCTCCATTCCCAAACTTACTTGCCCTCAGACAATAGCAAACTCGTATGCCCAATTACCATGTCCAAGTGGTAAAATCTACTGTAGTGCTCAAAAAGCCTTGCCCCTGTCCCTGTTAAGTGGAATATCTTTTGCCAAAAAGCATAGCATGACATTCCCCAAATGGATAAAGAATGCCATACCAAACCTTCTTCAATTCAAAAATGTAATCTTTTCATTTGCAAAGAGAAAACAAACTTAACCTAATTTGAAAACATACCTTGCAAACGCATGTCGTAATCAAGTAAACAAATTTGTAGGGATCCCCTTATGTGAGATATGTATCTTTCCATTTGTTGTCCTTTGTTAAATCCTTTAATACGCTGGACTATGTTCCCCAAAAAATGCAAACTGAAATCAGAACTGTATCGACTATGAGAAAAGGCCTTCAAGACATATTTGCCACCATGTATGGACATCAAAGAGTGAAATTTTCACCCAACAAGAGGCTGCCTCATGTTACTTACCTCCAACATACAAATGATTCTTTTCATACTTCCCAAAAGCTCTCCAACATTCTCACAAGGGTTGTACCTTCATGGTGAGGAGGTTCCTTATGTCACCTTCACATGATGCCAACAATATTACATTTCCAAAATCTTGTGTAAACTATTTCGTATAAAATAAATCAGTTTTTCCTTCATGTTGACATGGTTGTATATGTAAATAAGCCTCTGATTTTTTATGTGGGAAAATGTAGAATTGATTGTACATACATCGCTAATGTCCCAAGAGCTTTATTATTCCTACTAAGTGGTGGAAAGTGCCACAAGGATTAGATTTCTTCCTTTCATCATGGCTGCCATGTGTGACCAAATAGATATCAAAGGGATGCTTAAACTGAATCCGAATATACTATTGTTCCACGTCCTTACACTTCCCCTTTTTTCTATGCAAACCATGACCCCAGTCATTGATATTTTAAAAATTTATGGACAGCTGAAAGTACATAACAAAATCAGACCTATTGCCCGTGTGAAAGGGCTGTAATAGTGACGTAAAAATTGATTTTTCTGATTGTACCAAATCAGAATTACATCTAGAAACATTTTCCATTGTCATAAGTGTTAGAATGCACTCAAAATTGGATTTCTTATGCATGATAGGTGGCTGCCATAGGTTGCTCAACTCAAAAATTTTGAGAGTAAACTTTCCATACCTTTCTGTATGCAAGGTATGCTCACCCCGCTAATCACATTAATTCCCACTTGTTGACGTTGTGGATTGCACCCTTGACAGAAAGCTGAGCTTTTGTCTTCCACGCGGCACAATGGAGGCTCCCCTCTTGCCTCGGGCCCTGGCAAAACTGAGAGGAGAATCTCTACATAAGGGCTAGCTCCCTTTGATGCATCTCTAAGTTATTTCACTACTACTGCTAATATATAAAAGGGGGGGTGAAAAGAGAGAAGGATACTGAAAACAGAAACTAACTTAAGACGATGATGCACCAAACAAGTTTGATCTACTCAGTTACTCACACTTCAAACGAGAAGAGGACGTACATACACTTTATTTGATGAAAAGACCAGACTGTAGGGAGCTTTAACAGGGAGGCTTAATGAAGACAGAAAATGAACTTACCACAAGCGCTGTAGAAAACACACTGTCTGTAACCCTTTTCTGTCTCTGCACTCTAGATGCAACACTACCTGTTAACCTGCAGAACTGGTACTCTAGCTACACTAGGTGTGTTGGTGTCAACTTGTGAAAGCATCAAGCTAAAATGACTAAACACAAGGTTAATACGTAGACACACTCAAAGATATAACCAGTCAAATAGAGGTAAAACGCATTCTATTGATTCAAGGTGAAATTTTGGCAAGGCTTCGCCTTACAAAATGAGAGAGAGATGCCTTTCTCAAATGAGAGTTTACAATATATAGAGAAGAGAAAGCAATGGCGCCCTTTTTCACAAGTGGCCCATGTTGCGTTTAATTCATTGGGAAGACGAAGTTTGGTGAAGGAAGCCATGCTGTGGCAGTCCAAGTCTTGACTTTGGTGTTTAAACTATATTAAAAGTCATTGTGAAATCATGGGTCGCGCCTTTCGATTTGAAAACAAGATCGCTTTTTAAAGAGGCTCACGTGGTTGTCTACTCATTAATGCTTAAATGGCTCATTAATGCTTAAATGAAGAAAAACAGGCTGCGCCTTTCACTGTTTGCGCTCCTTGATGACCATTTCGTAAGGATTGTTTCAACCACTGGCATAACTCCTTTGTCGACGTCTCTTTTGCCACCTGGGTTGGTCTATTATGTCTGGGCTTGGCTCTTTGGGCTCCTTTCTCGGTAGGTCACTGAGTTTACTCTTGGCTTTTGTCTTTTCCTGGTTTTTGTCTTTTCCTAGCTCTTTCGGCCCTCGGGGCTATCTTTTGTCATTTCTTGGCCCTTTCTGGCAATCTGAGCTCTCGAGGCTATCTTCTCGTCTTTTGTTGGCAATCTGAGCTCTCAAAGCTATCTTCTCGTCTTTTGCTGGCAATTTGAGCTCTCGGGCTCTCTTCTCGGCAGGTCACTGAGTTTCCACGCGCGAGCCCATCCTTAAGTATTTCAAGATCAACGGCTATCTTATCACCGTAAAGTTGACGTTCGCGCACGCGTCGCCATTTGAAAGCCAACAGCTACTCCATTGTCCTGAATTTGACGTCCGTGGGGACGTCACTGGACGTTTGAATTCCAACGGCTAGTTTGCGATGTTGAATTTGATGTCTTCGGGCCCATCACCCCTTTGGCAATTTCTTCGACTTTCCGCAATTCCATCGACCTTTTGTATTCATTCGGCTCTTTGCAATTGAACCCTCCCGAAGGGAAAGTGTCCCTTCGGGGCTTTGAAAAGGTCCCCTTCTTGGCAGCCGAGAGTCCCCCGCAAGGGCACTTGCCCTGCGGGCTCCTTCAAGCTGTCTTGGCTTCTCAATTCCTTCGGACAAAATGTCCGAAGGAATTCCCTCGGACATTTTGCCCAGAGAAAATCTTTTCGAAGGGTAATTTTCCGTTTGGCTCTTTGCCTTATGAATTTCTTCGGACAATATATCCGAAGTAATTCCTTCGGGCACTTTGTCCAAAAGAATTCACATTGACTTCTATTGGATTCCTTCAGATTTATTCTTCAGACAAAAGTCCGAAGAAAATCCTTCCTTTTGCCTTAGTTTTTTTCCGAAGAAAACTATTGACGCTATGGATTGCACCCTTGACAGAAGGCTAAGCTTCTGTCTTCCACGCGGCACAATGGAGACTCCCCTCTTGCTGTGGGTCTAGCAAAACTGAGGGGAGAATCTCTAGATAAGGGCTAGCTCCTTTTGATGCATCTCTGAGGTCCTGGATTTTCTACTGCTAACAATGGGGGGGGAAAAGAGATAAGAATTATTGAAAACATAACCTAGACTAATATGGTGATGCACCAAAAAGTTTAATCTACTCAGCTTTGACATACACTTTACACCAAGAACACGCTGATATACACTTCATTTAATACGAGAAACTCTTCTACATCAGTGAGCTAGGGGTCCTCTGGAGATACAGAGAGGAAGAACTACCAGAGGTGTTCTAAGACACACTATGGCAGCCTGTTCACATGCGCCTATACTCTACTATGGAAACTTCTGGCTAACCTGCAAGAGAAGAACTCACAATACACTAGACATGCTGGAATCATTCTGTAAAAGCATATAAAAAAATGACTTAACACAAAACAAAACTATAGACATGCAAAAGTGTAAACTCAAAATGGAGGTAAAAATGCTATGTATTAATTCAAAGTAAAATCCTGCAGGTCTTCGCCATACACGCTGAGAGATCTTTTTCTCAAATGAGAGTTTACAATATATATAGAGAAAGAGGAAGCAATGGCGCCTCTTTTTACAAGTGGCCCATGCTGCGTTGAAAACATTGGGAAGAGGAAGTCGCTGAAAGAACATGTTGTGTCAGTTGCCAGTCTTGACTTTGGCGTTCAAACATTATTGTGAAAGCATGGGCCGCACCCTTTTGTCTGCAAACAAGACCGCTTCTTCAAGACATTCACGCGGTTGTCTGCTCATCAATGCAAAATGGGAAAAAACAGGGTGCGCCATTCAATGTTCACGCTCCTTGATGACCACTTGGCGGAGACTGTTTCAACTACTGGAACAACTCCTCTGTCGACGCTTCCCTTTTTGCCACCTGCGTTGTTTTGTCCATATCTGCACTTGGCTCCCGGGCTCCTTTCTCGGCTGGTCGCTGGGTTCACTCTTCGACTTTTGTCTTTTCCCAGCTTTTGTCTTTTCCTGGCCCTTTCGGCCCTTGGGGCTGTCTTCTGTCAATCCTTGGGTCTTCGGGCTTGTCAATTATTTTAAAGACCAACGGTTATTTCATTGCCACGAAGTCGACGTTCGTGCCCCCTCACCTCTTTAGCAATTCCTTCAACTTCACTTTTCTTCGGACTTTTCTTTGTTCGGGTCTCTGTCACTGAACCCTCCGATTGAACTTGAACCGTTTTTTGGAGTTCAACGGTTCAATGGTTCAACACTTTGTGTTCTGCAAGGAGTCGCGTCCATTCAATTCCCTTGTGAATTAGATGTATCGTTGAAACGACCCATTGCACAAACTCGTTGAACCAAACCGATTGACCAAACACTTTGAACCAAATCAATTGAACCAACAATGGTTCAAAGTTCAAAGTTCTTGGAAAGATCATGCTGTTGAACCCCGATGTTGAACCACCTTTTCCAACTTTAAGGAAACGTGCCTTCAAATTTTGTTCTCTTTCCTTGTCAATTTCTTCCGACAAAATGTCCGAAGAAGCTTTGTAAAAGCCTTGCATTCTTTGAACTGGTCCATCTTTTTGCTGAAAGACTTGTGCAAACCAAATTTGAACTGGCTCAGAACAGCAGGGGAGGGAGACCGATTTTGGCCTGTAGGACCAAAATGGTCAACAAATTGGCGATTCCCAGGGGACCATGCCTGCTATGCTTAGAAACCAGTAGCCTCAAAGTCCATTGGGCACGGAGTCAGAATGCAGCTTGAAAAAGTTAGCAACAGCCTCGAGAGATCCAAGAATCAATCATGAAGCTTTTACCCCAAACATAAAGAAAAACACACACAACAAATGCTAAAAAACACTACCTGTGCAAACAGCACTTAGGAAAAACAGAGAAAAAAAATTGAAAACAAACTACTATGTACAGCTAACCAGGTATATTTGCCTCCCTCCTGGATCAAAGGGAAAACTTTTTAAGTCTCCTTCATGGCAAGAAAATTTATGATGCCAGACAAGTGGCTGAATGGAATGGAGACTTGGTGACTTGCTCTTCTTGCCTGCCACTTTGATTGGCTTGTATCCAAATGAATCAGGGTCAAACATGTTTCCAACATATATGTATTATTCTTGTTCTTGGAAGCTTGCCTCCTGTTGGTTCTTCATGCTGGTGTGTTTCACCAAGAAATCAATGGTTGCTAGCTTATCACCATAAGCCCTTTGATATGCATAGTGGACTGACTTGTCCCCTTCTACTTAATTGAAAACCCCGTCAAACTGATCCTCTGCTTCATCATGGCTTTCTTGAAGAAGGGTGACTATTGTGATATCTAAAATAAGATCACAGAGTGAGTGCTCATCCCACAGAAAATCACCTTCTTGTTCAAGGCTCTCTTCTTCAAAGCTTTCCTCAAGATAGATAGGTCTCTCCTTTTCTTGCTCAAAGACCGGAGTCTCTAGCTGTTCAAAGACATCCCCCTGATTCTCCTCCAACTCGGGTTCCTTGGCATGGTCATTTTCTTCATCAAAGCGACAAAGAAGTTCATAAACAAGGGGGAAGAGAGCTCACCATGCTTACTTTCCTCTTCATATTGCTGGAACATCCGCATGTATGCATGACCTGTGTCCTCTCCGTTGTTGATGATGTCTTCAAAAGGAGCATCCATGATGATTTCATCTTCATTGTCGCTCATGATAGCCTCTTAGGCAGTTGCAAATTGGATCCTCTCTTCTTCACTTGCCTCCTGCAAAACAGGGTCCTCCTTGAGAAGGGATGAAGTGGAAGGCTGATAGTTAAACTCATGTGGAAGAGAAGGCAGTCCTTGAGCTAGAATCGAATGATTCTCTTCCTTCCATTTGGCCAGCACTTTATCTATATCAGATGTGGCCTGATAGCTGTCTTGAAGGAGTGTCGATGGGGTGTGTTTAGACATGGAATCTGTTGTTTGGTCTAAACCGTCCATCACACCTTGGCTGAGGAACTTCATTCTGGATTCCAACTCTGCAATTTGCCTGGCTATATTCTCTTGGAAGAGCCTTTCTTGGAGATCATGAGGAATACCATGAGCAAGAGCAGCTTCATCATTTCCAAGGCCCTAAGCTAGTTCATGGTATTCTCTCCTCCAACTTGGAATCTTGACATCATGTTGAAAGACTTGAAGAGGTTGAGGAAGCCTAAGAAGAGACTGCTGATGTACAGGAAGAGTTTCTAGAAGAGAGATGTGCTGGTTCATGGTATTCTCTTCAAAGAAGGGTCCACAATCTAAAGAATTGAGAAGGTTATTTTCCATTAGAGGTTGCTCTAATGCCCTTTGATGTTGAAAAGCTAGGTGCAAGGGATTAAGAGCAGAAGTGGTTATTGCATCAGATGAACTAGAGTGAGCAAGTGCTATCTGGTAGAAAGGATTTGGTGCACAAGAGGGAGCTTTCTTTAGAATAGGAGGGGGCACACAAGGCTGACTGCCTTGAATGAATGGACTCTTCCATTTTGCTACCTCATCCTTCATGGATTGCAAGACCTGAGTTTGCCTGAACAAACACTCCTCTTTGTACAAAAGTTCTTGTTGATATCTATACTGCTCATCCAATATGTCTATCTCCATCACTTGCTTCTCAAATTCTAGTGTTACTTCCCTTACTATTGAAGGGCAACTAGGAGAGCTGTTTGAGGTGATTCCATGAACAACTTGAGCTTGATCAAAGTTATATGAAGGAAAACAAGGTCCATGATTTTGAGCAATGGAATTATACATACAAAAATGTGATTTCTTGATGGCACCAGGACTGCTTAACCAGCTGATTTAACTCGGAGTCGCCATTGGTGTTGATGAAAAGCCTCCAAAGGTTGGTTGGTTGAAGAACACACCAAAATTCTTCAACTCTTTGGAATAAAAACTTGTCCCACCGGGCGTGCCAAAAAATTGTTGACGTTGTGGATTGCACCCTTGACAGAAAGCTGAGCTTCTGTCTTCCATGCGGCACAATGGAGACTCCCCTCTTGCTGTGGGTCTGGCAAAACTGAGGGGAGAATCTCTAGATAAGGGCTAGATCCCTTTGATGCATCTCTGAGGTCCTGGATTTTCTACTGCTAACAATGGGGGGAAAAAGAGATAAGGATTACTGAAAATAAAACCTAGATTAATATGGTGATGCACCAAAAAGTTTGATCTACTCGGCTTTGACATACACTTTACACCAAGAACAAGCTAATAAACACTTCATTTGATACGAGAAACTCTTCTGCATCAGTGAGCTAGGGGTTCTTTGGAGATACAGGGAGGAAGAACTACCGGAGGTGTTCTAAGACACACTATGGCAGTCTGTTCACATGCGTCTATACTTTGTTGTGGACACTTCTAGCTGACCTGCAAGAGAATAACTCACAATACACTAGACATGTTGGAATCATTTTGTGAAAGCATAAAAGAAAATGACTTAACACAAGACAAAACCATAGACATATGCAAAAGTGTAAACTCAAAATGGAGGTAAAAATGCTATGTATTGATTCAAGGTAAAACCCTGCAGGGCTTCGCTATACAAGCTGAGAGATCTTTTTCTCAAATGAGAGTTTACAATATATATAGAGAAAGAGGAAGCAATGGCGCCCCTTTTTACAAGTGGCCCATGTTGCATTGAAAACATTGGGAAGAGGAAGTTGCTGAAAGAACATGTGTCAATTGCCAGTCTTGACTTTGGCGTTCAAACATTATTGTGAAAGCATGGGCCGCGCCCCTTTGTCTGCAAACAAGACCGCTTCTTCAAGACATTCACGCAGTTTGTCTGCTCATCAATGCAAAATGAGGAAAAACAGGCCGCGCCATTCAATGTTCGCACTCCTTGATGACCACTTGGCAGAGACTGTTTCAACTGCTGAAATAAGTCCTCTGCCAACGCTTCCCTTTTTGCCACCTGGGCTGTTTGGTCCATATCTGCGCTTGGCTCCTCGGGCTCCTTTCTCGGCGGGTCGCTGAGTTCACTCTTCGACTTTTGTCTTTTCCCAGCTTTTGTCTTTTCTTGGCCCTTTCGGCCCTTGGGGCTGTCTTCTGTCAATCCTTGGCTCTTCAGGCTTGTCAATTATTTTAAAGACCAACAGTTATTTCATTGCCGCGAAGTCGACGTTCGCGCCCCCTCACCTCTTTAGCAACTCCTTCGGCTTCGCTTTCCTTCGGACTTTTCTTTGTTCGTGTCTCTGTCGTTGAACCCTCCGATTGAACTTGAACCGTTTTTTGGAGTTCAATGGTTCAACGGTTCAATGGTTCAACACTTTGTGTTCTGCAAGGAATTGTGTCCATTCAATTCCCTTGTGAATTAGATGTATCATTGAAACGACCTATTGAACCAACTTGTTGAACCAAACCGATTGAACCAACAATGGTTCAAAGTTCAAAGTTCAAAGTTCTTCGAAAGATCATGCCGTTGAACCCCGACGTTGAACCACCTTTTTCAACTTTAAAGAAACGTGCCTTCAAGTTTTGTTCTCTTTCCTTGTGAATTTCTTCCGATAAAATGTCCGAAGAAGCTTTGTAAAAGCTTTGCATTCTTTGAACTGGTCCATCTTTTTGCCGAAAGACTTGTGCAAACCAAATTTGAATTGGCTTAGAACAGCAGGGGAAGGAGACCGATTTTGGCCTGTAGGACCAAAATGGTCAACAAAAACCTTATCTTTTGGCCCTCTTCTTTGGTCCCTTTGCAAGTGTTTTCTGCCCTCCACAAAGGCATTTAGGCCCCAAGTTGCCCTTCAGACCCTGCTGAAAGGCCCAATTGGTCATTTGCCTGCCCTCCGCAAGGGCACTTTGTCTTTGGAGCCTTGTAAAACGACTTGCGTGCTTTGACCCGGCCCATGCTTTGCCAAAAGGCTTGTGTAGACCGACTGCCCGAAACGGGAAAAAACCTGTGGATCAACCCAAAATATATACAAGGCTCAAGTCATTTGGCTCAGAAAACAGACCTATTATAAAAGGGGAAAAGCACAGCAACAGAAGGGTCAAAACATGACTGACTGCTCAAGATAGTGGGGAAGGAAGGGAGACCAATTTTTTGGCCTGTAGGGCCCAAAATAGTCAACAAATTTGGCGATCCCTAGGAGAAGCATGCTTGCTATGCTAAAGAAAACCGGTAGCCTCAAAGTCCATTGGGCACGGAGTCAAAACACAGCCCGAAAGGTTGACAATGGCCTTGAGATATCCAAGAATCAATCATGAAGCTTTTACCCCAAAAGGGAAACAAAACACACACAAGGTTAAGAAAACTACTAACATGTGCAAAAGCACTTAGGGAAAACAAAAAAAAACAAAGAAAACATATACATGATGGGGGAAGGCTCAGTGACAGTGCTTAAGATATATCCCATTAACTGGGATATGCATTCTTCACCATCCAACCTGGAGAGTTGGAATGCATTGTGCTGCTTGCACTGAGTGATGACATATGGACCACTCCATAAGGCGTCGAACTTTGTGTGCTTTCCAGGCTTAGCTCGGTCCTCATCCCATTTTAAGATGATGTGGCCTTCAGAGAAACCTTTTGACGAGGATTTTTTGTCAAAGTGCTTCTTCGTTTGCTGCTGACGGCTGGTCATAGAAGCCAGAGCTTAGTCCCTTGTCTCCTGAAATTTCATCAATTCACACAGCCTAACCTCCATGCTGTTTCCTTCTAATTGCAGCTGGTGAGCAAGATCCAAAGCTGGCAATTCAAGTGAAATAGGAAGTCTAGCTTCCCTTCCATACACAAGCATGTATGGTGAATTGCCAACTGCCCTCTTTGGAATAACTCTGTCTGTCCACAGGGCTGTTTTCAACTGGGCATGCCAAGTTCTCTGATTCTCCTCCATTGTCCTAATAATTCTGATCAAATTCTTGTTGGTGGACTCAACCAGCCCATTCCCTTGTGAGTAGTAGTTGGAAGAAGTGCTGAGGTAGATGCCGTATCCCAACACCCATTCACTCGTTCTGGTTCCCAAGAAAGCCAATGCATTGTTTGAGATGATGGTAGTTGGGACTTCAAACCTTGTCACTTAGCCTTCGTAAAAATCTAGGACTGCACTTTCATTGGCCTCTTTCAAAGCAACAGCTTCTACCCATCTCGTGAAGTAGTCTGTAGCGGTCAAGACCCATTTGTGGCCAACACTGGAAGGAGGGTTAATCGTCCCTATGAAGTCAAGGCCCCATTGCATGAATGGTTGTTCTACTTGAATAGGCTATAGAGGCATTGCAGCCTGCCGTTGTTTCCCATCAAAGAGAGCACACTTTTGGCACTTTTGTACCCAGACATGGGTGTCTCTGAATAGTGGGCCAGAAGTAACCAGCTCTCATAATCCTTGCAGCTGTAGGCTTAGGGGCAAAGTGACCACCAGCTGGGCCATCATGGAACTCGGACAGCACTTTGTCGACCTGACCTAGGTCTATGCACCTCAAGAGTACTCCCGAAAAATCTCTTCTGAACAGCACCCCGTCAATCAAGACATAAGGGAGAGATTAGAGTCTGAAATATCTCCTCTTGGTCCTATCAATGCCTTGCGGGCACTCACCAATGAGAAGGAAATGTTTCATGTCTGATGCCCAATCCTTCATGACTGTTGGTTCTTCTGTTGTAGCTTCATCATGGATTAGCAAAATGTCCTCTTTCTGTTGTTTAAGGTCTGCAGCAAGGTGTTCACACAGGGTTTTTCCCCTTACCAGCGTGGTGGTTTTGATGTCCACGTCATATTCCATTACTTTAGTGATCCATCCCGCTCTCTTTTCATTTAGATCATGGCTGATCAAGAAATCTTTGATGCTGGGATGTGGCACCATGAGATGAACCCTGCTGTTGGACAACATATCTCTGAATTTCTTCAGGCTCCGTATGACCGCAAAGACTTGCTTCTTCACATATGTATACCTGATCTCAAAACCCTCTAGACCCTGGCTAGAAAACACAAGTAGTTGTTCAAGGTTCTCGCCATTTGCTTGGGTAAGCATAGCGGAGATTACCTCTTTATTTTCGAAGGTGTAGAGGTTGAAATCCTTGGTGAAATTAGGTTTGATCAGGGTAGAAACCTGGGCGATACCCTGCTTGATCCCTTCAAAACTATCCTTCTTTTGTGCTGTCCACGCGAATTTCTCATCTTTCTTCAGCATGGAGGTCAATGGCTTGACTACCTCGACAAAATTTGGGATAAATCTCCTAATGAAATTTATTTTGCCAAAGAAGCTTTGCAGACCTTTCTTATGCTTAGGCAAGGATAGCTCTAGGATGGAGCGAACTCTTTCTGGATCAATGGTCAAGCCCTCTTTCGAAACATGGCCAAGGAATTTACCTTCATGGACAGTGAACACGCATTTCTTTGGGTTGAGAGAGATACCGAACTCTCTACACCTCTCGAAAATTTGCCTAAGGTGTCTTATATGTTGGTCTACTTTCTTAGAAAATATTGTCACATCATCAAGATATACAAGTACAATATTATTTATCAAGCCTTGAAAAGCCATGTCCATGGCTCGTTGAAAAGTGGCACCAGCATTGGACAATCCAAATGGCATTTTTCGATAAAAAAACGTTCTCCACTTGGAAGTAAAGGCTGTCTTGTATTGATCACAGTGTTGCACTAAAATCTGATGGTACCCTAAATACCCATCCAAGAGGGAGAAACGTTCGCTGCCTGTCACCATTTGGAGGATCTGCTCCATACTTAGGAGAGGGTAGTGGTCCTTCAACGAGACTCTATTGAGGTCTCTGAAATCTACACATAATCTGATCTCCCCATTTTTTTTCCGAACAGGAACAAGATTGGCCAGCCAAGAAGAGTGTTTGATCGAAAATATGATTTTAGACTCAATCAGCTTGGTGAGTTCCTTCTGCATGAGAGGCTCAATCTTCGGGTTGACAGGCCTTTGTTTTTGTTTGATGGGCTTGGCGCCTTCCTCTAACTCAATAGTGTGTTGGGCCAAACTTGGGTCAAAACCCTTCAGGTCACTATACTCCCAAGCGAAGACATCAGCGAATTCCTGGCACAACAAGATGAAACCCTGCCTTTCATGATCTATACATACCTTCCCAAGTGTGAGCACCCTGTTCTTGAATATCTCAACTTTTTCATAGTTCTCATTCTTCGTTGTGATGCTTGTTTTGTCATTTTTCAATTGGTCATCCTCGTTGAAGATACTTTCGAGAATGACCAAGCCTTTTAGAAGTTTATTGTTCTTCAGTTGAACAATCTGACCGCCATACTGTTGCTGTAGCTTGGCTTGGTTTTTAGAGGCAAACTCAGCCTCCTCTCGCAAAAAGAGCGCTATCTGTTGATCGCTATCAAACACTTGTCAGTTAGTGATGTTATCAGGGACGGATGGTCTGATTACCACTTTTAAATGGTGCGGATTGTTGTCTCGGCCTATCTCTTTGGGGACATCGAACTGAGCACCAACTGCTGCTAGTCTGTCCTCTTGCTTATTCTGCTCTCTTGGGATGGAAATAACATTGAAAGCAAAGAAACTCTCTACTAAGTCCCACACCCTATGCTTGTAAGACTTAAGCAATGAATTCTTTGTCAGATTTCAGCCTCTCACCTGATTTACGATCAACTCGTCCCCAAAAACCTGCAGCTCTTTAATTCCTCTTTTCCTTGCCCACTCCAAACCATGGATGAGAGATTCATACTCTGTAACATTGAGAGTGCAAAAAAATTGGAACCTAAAAGTCGAGAAGTATTTCTCCTGTGAGGGGGAAATTAATACTACTCCACCACCAGCTCCTATTTGCTTCTTGAGCCATCATAGAAAAGTTGCCATAAACCCGAGCTCTCTTGGTTTACTTTCATCAAATTTGGTACAAAAGTACCCTCTTCATGCATGCAATAAATCCCGAGGGCTGCCTCTTCTATGAACTTGTAAGGGTCATGTTCAAAGTTGTCACTTCTTCATTCGTCTAAGAGCAGGTCAGCAACTCCTTCAAGGACAGAGGGCGGAGATTGATCCACTTGGAATTCTTCTTGATCAATAATGGCGTAGCTGACATTTGCTGCCTTGAGTGAGTACGGTTCCAGATGATCTCTGAGGATTGGCTCCGACTCAATCTTGACCTTAGTCCCATATTTGGTTCTAAAAACTAGGTTGGACCAGTTCGCTGCTAGGTACCTGCCTATTTTGGATGTGAAATCCCTGGACAAGCAAATGGCAAAGTAGGGAGGAACATCCGCCACTACCACATCATGGAGAACTGAGAAAGTTGGACAAGCATGGAGCGTCAAGTTCAAGCCTCTCACTACTCCTATTGTCTTTGTTGGTGATCCATCCAGCTGCAGGACTCCCTTAGTCATTTCTTCGTATTTGAACCCCAATTTATCCGCTATACATTTTGGCATTACTGAAGTGCTTGCCCCACTGTCAATAACGCAATTGTGCACCAGGAAATCTCCTATGACTAAAGACAGATAGAAAGGGGGAACCTTTTCTTCTTTCTTTACTTGACCTGCTATGGAAGGGTGCCCATTCGTGATTAGAAAATTATCGGCTTTTGCTAGGACAGCTTGCTCATTTAGCCCATGCAATTCCTTTTGCAACATGTCTTTTTGTCCCAGTATTGATAATGAATCCCACAAGGAGATATTCATGTGTAGCTTCTTCATCTGGTCCACCACATTAATCTGAGGGTTGCCCCCTTTCAAATTTTCTTTGGGGTTACTTGCAGCCTGAGGCGCAGGCCGACGAGCTGAGGGTGTAACCGACGCCCTGAAATTTGAAATTTTTTGGTTTTCATGTGATGAAGAAGATGCGGCAGACGTTTGGGCAGCAGCTTGAGCTTCCTCTATAGCTCTTCTTTTAGACCTTGTGTTGGCTGCAACATAATCACCTTGGTTGTCCGCACTGCCCACGTAGTTGACTACACAAAATTCACCTTCCAGGTGATTCATGAGAGTGGAATCACACTGAGCCGGCCTGCTATCCATGCCAGGTTGCACTGACACCTCAAAGCTTGGGAATTGGGCGGCTTTATCTTGTGCATTCATGTATTGACTCGGCATCTCATTTGCATTCATGGGTGAGCAATTTGGCTGTTCTTGTAACAGATTATTTTGAGCGGGCACTAGAGCCTTGGATGGAGCACCTGGATTATAGCTTTGATAAGGTCTGGCTTGTGCAAACTGACCCTGTCCTTGATTGTAATTCTGGAAACGGGGTCTATTTGCTTGCCCGAACTGCTGATATCCCTGATTTGGCCGATAGCTTTGAGCTTGCTGCCTTTTGAGAGCCACCAGTTCATTGGTCACGCTTTGCAACAAGCTTTTAACTTCATGAAAGTCATTGGGCGAAGTAGCAGCCGGCTTTTCTATGCCAGGCAGAAGAGCTAAGGTGGGCGCAGCAGTCTGGACTGGAGGTGGCAATTCAGGGAAAAGCGGCATATGAGGTCTAGGGGCTATCTTTCCCACTTGCACCAGGGAATTCTCAGTGGCTATGGCTATTTCATAGGCAGCGGGCAGACTTGTCCTCCCATGGACTGTATCATGACAGCAATGTTGCTGTTCAACGCTTTCAAATAATAAAAAAAAGCATAGCTTGGGGTCGGCCTTACCAAAATGGGGATTATGTCCTAGGTCTTCTGAAACCGAGTATTGAAATCCTGCAGAAATTCATGTGGAGCTCTCTGCATGGTGGTTAGCTGCTCGGCAAGCGAGAGGTGGTCACTCTTCTTCCCAAATCTGTTTGTTAAGAGGGTACCCAATTCGTTCCATGTGCCGATTGAATTCATACGCAGAGTCCCATACCAATCCAGAACCTTGCCCTTAAAAGACAATGCCAGCAATTTGATAGCAATGTTTTATTCAATGACGTTGTGAATATTACAGAGGTTGGCAATATTTCTGATGTGCTCATGTAACATCCCCTATGGATATTTGCCCCAATTTTTCCAAATGTTCCACAGAAAATTTAAACAAACCGTTTGCATGAACTAATTTCTATTCATCCAATAACTTGCAAGCAAATTTCAATGTAAAACATATTATAACAGTTTTAGAACAAGGCTCTGAAATTACATAGGAATATTGCTTTCAAATCTTCAGTAGAATAACAACAGAAATATTCAATCGTAACCACAGAACTTACAGTCGAATTGGATACCCAGAAGTATGAATTTAAAGCACAAAGTGAGACCCCTGAATAATATCTCCAACAGACAATGGATTTCCGTCCACTGCCTCCAAGCTCGAGGGTTTCCGTCCTCAAACCTGCTGAAAACCAAAGCTTCCCAGAATTCTCTAAGAGAAAATAATAACCAAGCATAGCTGAAAGTGAGCCCTTGCAACACTTTTATAAACTTCTCATACGAGCTCACTCACACTTTTAACCAATGTGGGATAAAACATAACTTCCCTTTTGCCTTTTTTGATGTCTCATGTATTTTAAAACAAGGGGCCCCTTTTACTATTCATTTCCCACTTAACTTCACTCACATTAATAAAGTTAAATAATTAAATTTAACTTTATAATTTAAACTTTATTAATGCGGAGATGAATTAAACCAATGGAGCTGAAATCATCTGACGATAATAACCAATTTTCCATTGAAAAGGCACTGACACTGGAAATCACGGCCCACCAGATGAATTACTATTAATAGCATTAATGACTTACTAAAAATAGTAAGTATACCAAACTGCCTCCAAATGCCCCAGATTGACCTGCAACGAAAATTACATAGGCCAAAAATCCTCAAGATTCCATAAAAGCCCTGATTAGCCTATGGAACCAAGGAGAAATAGGCTAACACCATACAATGTGAGCTAGAAAAGGGGACATTACAGCTCAATAGCAGTAATAGCCCCTTCTCCATTAAAGGGAGGCACACTCTTAAGGGTTGTCCCTGGGATTGGGTCATAATGCAGAAGATTCAAAGGACTCTGACCATGAAAGGCCACAAAAGGTAAAGCCATAGCTATGACAGGATTCAACCGGGGCCTTTTTGCGTAAGTGTATCTTATAGCATGTCTGGAAAAATGACTTGCTGAATAAAGATGAGTCCTTGCAAACCTCAGTCGCCTTGTTGAGTTTAATGGTAGTTCAACGAATTCAAAAGGGACACCCTTAGCAACAGATCGTGTGGTGACCTTAGGCATAGGATGTCAGACTGATCTTTGACCAGAGACGGATGCTCTTGATAATGGAGTCGCCAGATGCTGGATTAATGGTTGATTTTTTTGCTGTAACAGGGCCAGCATCAATCCTAAAACTTTTTTGTGTTAAAAATTGGTCCCACCGGGCGTGCCAAAAACTGTTGACACTGTGGATTGCACCCTTGACAGAACGCTGAGCTTCTGTCTTCCACGCGGCACAATGGAGACTCTCCTCTTGCCTCGGGCCCTGGCAAAACTGAGAGGAGAATCTCTACATAAGGGCTAGCTCCCTTTGATGCATCTGTAAGTTATTTCACTACTACTGCTAATATATAAAAGGGGGGGTGAAAAGAGAGAAGGATACTGAAAACAGAAACTAACCTAAGACGGTGATGCACCAAACAAGTTTGATCTACGCAGTTACTCACACTTCAAACTAGAAGAAGACGTACATACATTTTATCTAATGAAAAGACCAGACTGTAAGGAGCTTTAACAGGGAGGCTTAATGAAGACACAGAAAATGAACTTACCACAGGGGCTGTAGAAAACACACTGTCTGATAACCCTTTTCTGTCTCTGCACTCCAGATGCAACACTACCTGTTAACTTGCAGAACTGGTACTCTAGTTACACTAGGTGTGTTGGTGTCAACTTGTGAAAGCATCAAGCTAAAATGACTAAACACAAGGTTAATACATAGACACTCAAAGATATAACCAGTCAAATAGAGGTAAAACGCATTCTATTGATTCAAGGTGAAATTTTGGCAGGGCTTTGCTTTACAAAATGAGAGAGATGTCTTTCTCAAATGAGAGTTTACAATATATAGAGAAGAGAAAGCAATGGCGCTCTTTTTCACAAGTGGCCCATGCTGCATTTAATTCATTGGAAAGACAAAGTCCGGTGAAGGAAGCCATGCTGCGGCAGTCCAAGTCTTGACTTTGGCGTTTAAATTATATTAAACGTCATTGTGAAAGCATGGGTCGCGCCTTTCTGTTTGAAAACAAGACCGCTTCTTAAAGACGCTCACGCGGTTGTCTGTTCATTAATGCTTAAATGGCTCATTAATGCTTAAATGAAGAAAAACAGGTCATGCCTTTCACTATTTGCGCTCTTTGATGACCATTTCGTAAGGATTGTTTCAACCACTGGCATAACTCCTCTGCCGACATCTCTTTTGCCACCTGGGCTGTTCTATCTATGTCTGTGCTTGGCTCTTCGGACTCCTTTCTCGATAGGTCACTGAGTTTACTCTTGGCTTTTGTCTTTTCCCAGCTTTTGACTTTTCTTGGCTTTTTCGGCCCTCGGGGCTATCTTTTGTCATTTCTTGGCCCTTTCTGGCAATTTGAGCTCTCGGGGCTATCTTCTCGTCTTTTGCTGGCAATTTGAGCTCTCGAGCTCTCTTCTCGGCAAGTCACTGAGTTTCCACGCGCGGGCCCATCCTTAAGTATTTCAAGATCAACGGCTATCTTATCACCATAAAGTTGACATTCACGCGCCCGTCACCATTTGAAAGCCAACGGCTACTCCATTGTCCTGAATTTGACATCCGCGGGGACATCACTGGACGTTTGAATTCCAATGGCTAGTTTGCGATGCTGAATTTGACGTCTTCGGGCCCGTCACCCCTTTGGCAATTTCTTCGACTTTACGCAATCCCATCGGCCTTTTGTATTCATTCAGCTCTTTGCAATTGAACCCTCCCGAAGGGAAAGTGTCCCTTCGGGCCTTTGAAAAGGTTCCCTTCTTGGCAGCCGAGAGTCCCCCGCAAGGGCACTTGCCCTTCGGGCTGCCTTGGCTTCTCAATTCTTTCGGACATAATGTCCAAAGGAATTCCCTCTGACATTTTGCCCGGAGGAAATCTTTTCGAAGGGTAATTTTCCGTTTGGCTCGTTGCCTTGTGAATTTCTTCGGACAAAATGTCCAAAGGAATTCCTTTGGGCACTTTGTCCGAAAAAAATCACATTGACTTCCATTGGATTTCCTTCGGATTTATTCTTCGGACAAAAGTCCGAAGGAAATCCTTCCTTTTGCCTTAGTCTTTTCTCCGAAGAAAACCTTATCTTTCGGCCCTCTTCTTTGGTCCCTCTGCAAGTGTTTTCTGCCCTCCGCAAGGGCATTTAGGCCCCAAGTTGCCCTTCGGACCCTGCTGAAAGGCCCAATTGGTCATTTGCCTGCCCTCCGCAAAGGCACTTTGTCTTTGGAGCCTTGTAAAATCACTTGCGTGCTTTGACCCAGCCCATGCTTTGCCAAAGGGCTTGTGTAGACCGACTACCCGAAAAGGGAAAAAATCAGTGGATCAACCCGAGATATATACAAGGCTCAAGTCATTTGGCTCAGAAAACAGGGCTATTATAAAAGGGGAAAAGCACGACAGCAGAAGGGTCAAAACATGACTGACTGCTCAAGATAGTGGGGAAGGAAGGGGGGCCAATTTTTTGGCCTGCAAGGCCAAAAATAGTCAACACCACTAATTTGGACTAATTCCCATATTTCCTAGCTATATAAACTATTAGCCTAATACCCATATCTCATTCCCATATTCCACACAACCTTTATCCCATCCTAAGATCAATTAATCCACTCATTAAACCTATAATAGACTCCATTACCTACTAACCTACCCCTTAAACCCACTAGCCAATTTTAAATTCAAAAATAATCCAACTAGCCACCCACCACCCTATAACTAGCCTCTCCTAAAACCCTATGGGGAGATTTCTAGAATTGGAAGATTCTAGAAATCTTCCCCAAAATAGCCCCTTCTCTACAATTTTTTAATTCTAGAGATTTCCATGGAATTAAAAATTCCATGAAAATTTCCTAGCCCTAGATCTCAAAGGCCCAAATTTGAATTTGGACCAATGATCTTCCCTCCCTTTGCCTATGAAACTAAACTCTCCCTCCACTCTCAAGATTAATGAGAAACTGTCCATCAAGCCATTAAGCACTCCTAAAGCATCCATAATAGCATTCTAGTGTCCATTTGAAACTATTATCTCCATCACACATCCATTGGAAGCCATTGTCAAAGTCTCACAAGCAATCCAACATTCAAGTCTCTGATATTCAATCACACTAGTGCAAAATCCTAGAATGGAGGCCTAAGAAGGTAAAGAGGATGGTAAGAATGTTCTATTTGCTCTGATTTATCTCCTCTATCCATTCCTATTGGTGCCATCAAGTTTTTGGTTTTTGTTGTCTCTTTGATAATATTTGCTTGAACTCTAAAATTTGGTGCACACTTTCAACAACTACGTTTGACCTCTTAGTTGGTTGCCATGTACCAATTGTGCTTCTCTCTATGGGGTCCCTGTTGGTCATTTTTGGCCTACATACCAAAATTTTGCCTAAGTGTGAGAAGGTGGACATTCAAGCAAAAGCGACAAGTTCATAACAACTTTGGGCTTCCAGGTGCAGACAGCAGACAGCATCAGGTTCTTGGAAGGAGAAGGCTTCGGGCTTTAACAAGTAAAATACTTCAAGCTTTCTCTCAGAAAACCTCAGGTTTGTCAAGTAGGAAGACTTCAGGTTTGTGGGGTTGCCTTGCTTAAAAGGTGAAGTAAGTTGCAAGCAATCAAAAACCTAAAATAAGTAAAGGGACATGACAAACCCGAGCTGGTCTTGGGCGATGGTTCGCGGGTTCTTCAAGAGGCAAGTCTTCAAGTTTTTCGAGGTGAAAGACTTAAATTATTTTATAATTCATAAGCAATGGAAACCCTGAAGTAAGGAAGCAAGAAGTAAGTTGCAAGGAGTCAAAAGCCCGAACGATGAGTAAAATGAAAAGTTCCGAAAGGAAAATTATGGAAAATAGTCCGTGGAAAGCAAATGGTCGTGGAACATTAAGGCCAATGGTCAGCAAATCCAAAGGGCCAATCAATCAAGGACAAGTGGCACGAGTACATACAGCTCACTCCCAGAACATGCAAAGTGGTCAAACAAGGATTAGACGCATCCAGGTGAAGCAGTGAACATGCAAAGACCAACCGGGATAGTCCAGATTGCAGTAAAGAACACGTAGAGTTTTAAATGCAAGGACAAATCGTTCATGCTTGGCTGGAACATGCAGCTACCTACGGTATGGCTCGCTCAATTCCAAATAGGAGAATTGAATGCTTGAGGAGCTCAAGGAGATGGATGGCGATTTTGGACAGTTCATTCGGTGGTCAAAGCAGTTGCATGCTTTGAATGCAAAGCGCTCGAGTAGAATAAGCATTGGTGCCGGTCATCGATGACTTTCGCTCTCCCTTCTCTCCACGCAAAGCTCTTCCTCTTCTCTCTCCCTCTTTCTATATATCTCACATCTTCCATTTTATAAAGGGTTCCCAGTTTTTAGACGTTTTTTATCTTCTTGGGAGAAGGGACGCTCTTAAAGATATCGCAAGATATGCTAGCTGGTTAGGCTCGACCCTACCAAGCATTTGTAAGAACCACCTCTTATGCAATAAAGGATTTTTCTTTGCCTGTCTCTTGCCTTGGACTTGTGTCTGTTGAGTTGCATACTGTGGCATCACATGAAGGAGAGTCTTCCTCGTCCATGGTCCTCCTTTTTGACCTTGTTTAAGGATTTTTTGATGTTGTTTGCAGGTCTAATTGAGTGTTCTTTCCGCCATTAATGTGAACTTCCAGTGAGTCTTAGAACTCCTCTCCATTTGCATTCATCGCTTCCCTGAACCTTTTCCATGAAATATTTATGCAACCAACTTGATCTGGAGGTTGTGTAATCCAGTATTGTCCTCTGCAAAATTAGTGTGGGTTCAAGCTTATGGGAGTTTCCCATTTTAAATTGGTGCATCGCTTGGTTAGCCTTCTTAAGAGCCCTTTTCCCCCTTCTAACCCTTTTCCTCGTGAAAGTTTTATTTCAACAGTAGTTTAGGTGATCCACCGAGAGGAACTAGCCTCTTTAAAAATCCTAGAAGCTCAACCTCACCATAGGACACCCACATCCTGAGGTTGTTCCCATGCTTATAGCTGGAAGTGGGAGAGCTTGAAAAACTCTCCCACAAGGATGCAATTCCAAGCTATAACAATTCCAAAGCCCAAAATGTTGCCAATATTTTTTTGATTTTTTTGGAAAGGTAGGAAACAACTTTTCCTTTACCAATTCATTTTGTTCAAAGCTACTCATGGTTTGGGCCTTTGCCCACTCTAGGGTAGTCTTCAAGTCTTCATCCATGTTTTCATCTTCAACTCCTCCAATTGGTAGCCCATGTATGGTAACCAACCTACTTGCATTGCCCATTGCAAGAGATCTCCCAAATAAACCTACATATGAAACAAACAAATTAGGGAAATCATTGGTATTTAATTACACCCCTTTGATCCACTTGTCAAGTTCTAAGGTCCTTTCTTGATGTCTTGATCCTTCTTGTTCATTTCACACAATGGATTGCTTTTTACATTCAACAATAAGTTGGAATCTTGATCTTTTCCTATATCCATTTTGATTGTATGCAAGTTCATCATAGTGTTATTTTCCTTCAAGCATTCTCTCATCTCATTGCGCACTGATCTATCAAGTATCCCCTTTGTGCCATCCAACCTTGTCAAGGCTTGCACTCCCTTCTTATTTGTGCTTAGGAATTGTTCCTTCCAAGTTCTTTCATCAAATCTAGAGTCATGCAACAAATTTGAACAATTATTAGATAGCAAACAAAAATCATTATTCAACGCATACCTTTTTATGAATATCTCAGTTTTCTTGGCTTCTTCAAAATCATCTTTTTGAATACCAATGTTTGAGGTACTTGGCTGTCCCAAAGCACCTAGCATTTCCTCATTTTCATCCATCATTTGCAGCCCCTTTGCTGCTCCAAAAACTCAAATTTTTGGTCCTCACAATTTCCCACTCTAGGCTGCCCCACAGTGTCATGCAACAAATTTGAACAATTATTAGATACCAAACAAAAATCATTATTCAACTCATACCTTTCTATGAATATCTCAGTTTTCTTGGCTTCTTCAAAATCATCTTTTTGAATACCAATATTTGAGGTACTTGGCTGTCCCAAAGCACCTAGCATTTCCTCATTTTCATCCATCATTTGCAGCCCCTTTGCTGCTCCAAAAACTCAAATTTTTGGTCCTCACAATTTCCCACTCTAGGCTGCCCCAAAGTGTCATTTTTTTGTGGCTCACCTTCCTCCGTCAAATCTCATTTTTTCGTTTCCTTAGCTCCTTCATAGGAACCCTCATGAAGGGTTGTCCCTTCATTCTTTCCTTCCAACTCTCCATGTAGTACAATCCTCTCTTCCTCTACATGCTCCACTATCAAATAATGTAATGTTCCCTCCTAGCTAGACATTGTACTTTCAACATGATTAGCCTATCAGTGGCCCTCGTAGGCTAATACGGCATGGTTAAAGGGTCTTCTCCACAGTTATCCAAATGGCAATTGGTTTCTTTGGGGAAGTTTCGCCATATTTTGGAGGTTTTCTAATGATTTATTAGAATGTTTCTATTTTTAGAAACCTCATGTTACAAGATGTTATATTTGTACTTTATGTCATAATTCATTATTTTATATTAAAGTGCAAATATAATATATTAAAAGGGAAAAATAATAATAAAATATTATGATGTTTCTAGAAGCTTCCCAAATGAAAGAAAGAAAAAAAAAAGTATAAAGGGAGGTGTGAGCTGCAATTATGAATCATCTATATTTGATGTTGTCTTTGTTGTGGTACACTGGTGGAGCCTAGAGTTTTCTGCAGTGAATCAATTTGTCTTTGGGAATAATAACTCTCATTGATAGCATAATTGAGGGAGTGAAATATCTCTTGAAGGGTTGCATTTTGGAGGTGATATTTCAGTCATCTCAATTGGAGCAAAATTTGCGGCCATTGGCCAATTTTGGAGAAATCGATTCGGTGAATTTGTAGAGGTTGCATAGCTATCTTTTGGTGTTGGTTTCTATATAGCTTGGCATCGATTTTCCTTGGTTAAGAGAGCAGATTGCATTGTAGATAAATCTGATATAAAAATCAGAGATTTATAGTCAAGGAAGGACGCCATTAGAAGGGACGTTTTTGCTTGTGGGGGTTCCAATTTGCATCGATTATTTTCTTGGCTTGGTGCGTCCACTTCCTTGGAACATGGAGATGATATTAGATGCTTAAGACAACGCATATTCATTGCATATTATTTTAGATTTGAGATCAGACCAGAACAGGGGCGGCTGGCTTAATAAATTCAATTTGGCTTGGGAGATCATCCTTTCACTTGGAAATTGCTTGCTCCTTCATCTATTCTCAAGGGCGCCTCAATCCCACCAAGGTTCATTGCATACAATTCATCCTTTAGTATAGTTTATATTTGTAGCTGTAGGTGTGCATCCTTGATACCAGCATACCATATAATTGTAATTCTTGTTTATGCCAAGAGTCTTGGCTAGTCTAGCGGAGCATTGTATCAAATCATCAATACAAATAAGAATCACAAGTTGCTGGTCATTTATAGTTATCTTTTGAACATTTGAATTGAGATAGTAGATTGCATGCCAACTATTCGACTAAATGTCCATTGGTTGTAGGTGATTAGTTTGCTTTGTGAATTCATCTAATTGCATAGAAAAGAACAAAAAAGAAGTCATTCTTGCATCTATAACTTAGCATTGTCATTCTTGTATTGTTTTATAAACACTTGAAGCTTTAATCCATCGTCATTCAAACAAATCATCAAAACTGTGACAAAAACCAGCAAGAAGCACTTTGCTTACAAAGTGTTTGAAAAAATTACAAGGCAGCAAATTGAGACAATTAAAGGCAGATTGGGCAAGGATTGTTACAAATAAGGCCTCAATTTTCCCTCACAATTAATTGCAACATTTTCAAACATATGTGCAATTGGAAAAAAATTATTTTCTAGCCTCAAACCTGTCAACAAGATAGATAATAATGGCTCTAAAAGGTCATCACTCTTATTGAGTGTCAAGGTCAAGATTCTCTGCATAAAAGCTACAACATTTTTGGTAGGATTCCTACAAGCAATTGCAAGGAAATGTTGAAACATTTTAACAAACTCGTCACATTCCAAATCTAACATTAAAACACATGGCCTGATTACAACCATAGTCTCTAGCAATGTGACCCTTCTAGCAAAGGAGTCTCCCTTGTTATCCACAAGACCTCAAAAACTCTCCACAATCAACTGAAATATCTCCCTCATAGTTTTGTCACTGTAAGAAACCTTGGGTGCAGTTAGTCTCAAAATTTCATTGACACAACTAGCAACCAAAACTCTTACCTCTTCACTTGTGTCTCGTAAGAGATGATGTTGAACCAAGTCATTGAGAGCTATACCACCCATTTCATGGACTCATATTATGATTGACTCACCTTGGATAACCCCCTTTCTACTTCTTTCAACGTGTTGATTACACTTTCCATCGGTTAGCATAGGTTCTCTAGCTTTCTTCTTGCATTGTAGAGCCTTTCTTTCTCTATTTCTTCAATGCTTCTTCCTCTTCTCTGATAACACAAAATCCTTTCACTTGTTTGTATCCAAATCTGTAACACCAAACCTCACAGGTGGACAAGATCGTTGTTTTGATACCACTGTAATGTCCCCAAATGGGGCATTTCAACCAAAAAGAGATTTTTCCTAAAATCTACAAAATTCTAAATTCTAAAATTAGCCAAATCAGCAAACCCTAGCTCAAAGATGTCTAAAAAACATGCAATATACTTCCAAACCCTAAGCATCAATGTACAAATAATATATAGGTAATTTTCAGCAATTATCTTGAGCAAATAACACCTCAAATTATCCAAAATAAGCCACGAACTGAAAATAGAGATTTTATACTTTTTTACCCTTTGTATGTGGATGAAAATCAGATTTAACCTTGTTGTAAAATATCTAATTCTATGCATAAAATAGCAGTTGAATATCATCAAACCCTTGCCAAAAATCATGAATAATTTATCAAAAATAGCCACACAAATCCAATGCCCTTTTTGGGCCTTAAAAGTGATCAAAACCTCTTCCAACCTAGTCGCCCTAGGTTGAACTCTACATATAAAAATCATAAAAATTATTTGCCCTTCAACTAGGGTTTTAAACCCTTCAAACAACAAACCCTCACTCCAATTCAAGTCGTCACACTTGGAAAAATTTCTCAATAAATATTAGTCATAAATCCATAATTTATGAAGTCAAAACCCTCATGAAATCTGCCCCAAAATATCAATAAATTAATCAAAATTTATTATTTATTTATCCACTTGAAAAGACCTTGCAAACCTTGCCCAATCACATAGAAAGTCAATGCCACACTTCAGCAATAATTATCAATAAATTCCAACAATAAAACTAGGTCAATTTGACCTCAAATTAGCCTTGAAATACACACAAACAAATCACCAAGAAAGTCACCCCACTCTAGGGCAATAATCAAATTCCACCTTTGCAAAGGTGGCATCAAAAAACACTATTTTATTTAATAATTAGCTCCAAAAACTTGCAAACACTTATTGGACATACATTCCAATATTTTCTTCAAGCATGAAGAATCAATATCAATTTTCAATCTATCCTTCAAAGGAGAACTCTACGATGCACGTGTACCTTTCAAAGGAGGGTGAACCACCTTGGGAAGGCCAAATACTCTTTATTAACTATCCTTGCCAACTTTTAGCATATCTCCTCTTCGACTTTGATCACTTACAAACTGACATTCTTTTTTTATCAAAAATAATATTAAATAATTGCCTAAATAATAAATAGTAATTAAAATTATTTTTAGGCAATAATTCAATAATGATTTCAATTAAATACCTTAGTGGTAAAAACCACTTTTATAAAATATTTTATTAATCAACTAATAATTGTCTTATATGAGCAAATGATTAAAATCACTGTTCGGGCAATTATAATTAATTAATAAAATAAAACCCCAAAAGGAATCCTTTACTCTGTGAAAAAAGTAGACTAAAGGTCTTCAGTACCTGCTCATAAGTGATTTGGAAATGGGGACATTACAACCTTCCTCAAGTTCAATTATATGTTCAAATTCCCTATTCGGAGCAGCACATATGGTATATCACCGAAAACTTTCTCGTGTTTGTCTAGAATGGCTTGAACATCCTTGTGGTGCCCTTGTTTCAAATCAGACCTTGTATCATGCATAAACAATTATGCTGCCTAAGTAATCTACCCCTTATTAAAAGATTGTTCCATTCTTTTTGAAGTCACTAACATAGGCATTCCATTGCTTAATCCATGGAGAACAACTTCCTTGTTGGCTGCCATAAATTTCATTTCTGATTTTTGCGAGTTATGAGTGTATTCGCCAAGGGATTGAAACCATTGGGCCCCAAGCACAACATCTAACTCATCATGATCAATCACATTAAATTCTCCTTTAAATGTGTATTCGCCCAAGATTAATTTTAACCCCATAGTGCTGGAAATGCAAGAGATGGAAGAGCCATCCCCAATGGTCACCTTAAATCCTTCATTTGCTTTAGTGGGCAGCTTATGTCTTGCAACAATTTTGGCATTTATAAAAGTGTGAGTGGCTCCATTGTCCATTGATGTGATAACCCTTTTCCCATTAATGGTTCCTCTGACACGGAAAATGTGGCGTCTATTGGAGCTTGATAGGGTGGCAACCACCTCTTCTTTTGTCACATGTTGGTTGTCTATTTCTTTTTGATGCAATCGACCTCCATATTCAATTTGTTTTACCTTCTCATACCCCTTTCCTTGCTCCCCATTTTCAGCTTGTTCTTCCTTAGATGGCTTCCCTCCTATGCTCTTTTCATGTGTCTTTGACTCTTCTAAATTTTATGTTTTTAACCTCAGCTGATTGCTTGTTTCTTTGGGTCCATTATTGGCCGATTTTTTATGCTTAATCATTAAGGTCTCTCCATTAGGTGGTTGCCTTTCAAAATCAACTTCTTTGGCCAATGATTTCTTCAAATTTTTTAAATTACTTCCCAGCTGTTTGTACCTCATAGACAAGCTTTGTTTGATTGATTTTTGGTCATTGGCAAGCTCGTGAAGTGGCTGCCCCTTGTACAATTGGAAATTTAGCTCTGACATTTGTTTTAATGGTTGCCTCCCCTCTAATTGGAGTTCTTTGTCATACACCTTTGTTGATTTAGGCATGGTTAGTTCTTTCTTCTTTTCAAACTTCTTGATTATCTCTTTCAACAAATCTTCATGTGTTCCCATCATGCTATGCCTTTGTGTCATCCTTTCTTGATGCCACCACTTATGGGCAGCCCCATCCAAATGCTGGATAACAAAAATTAGTGCCTCTTTTTGACCTCTACGCCTCAAGTCAAGGTACTCGATCATCATATCAACCCAAACTCTTACCAAATTAAATGGATCACCATCAAAAGTTGGAAGAACTATCTTCCCCAAATCACCCTGTGTATCCATATACCCATAGTGTCTCTTACCATACCTCAAGCCTAGCCAAGCTTCGAAGCTCCTTTCTCTGCAGTATATAGGTGCGAGAGTCAAGTTCTTATCATAATCCTCCATGAGATCCCAATGAATCAAAGACTGATCCTCATGATCCTGGGCTTGTGTATTGCCTTTCGTCCTTCCCTGTTCCTGTTCTGAATCTCACAAATGGCCAAGATATGGCTCTGATACCACTGTAATGTCCCCAATTTGGAATGAAGACAAAAAAAGAGGGTTTTCCAACAAACCCTAGCCAATCCAAACACTAAATTGAAATCTAAAAATTTATAACCAGCCAAACCCTAGCTGAAAAAATTATATGATATTCAAATTAAAAAGCATCCAAATAATTCCACAAGAAGCTAAAAATTATTTAGAAAATTAAGTACCTTTTTTGAGATCAAATAAATTGATGAATAGTTGGAAATACCTCCCAAAAATAATCTAATTTTTCTTTGAAGGTACAGTTGTATTTTTCAACCCTTAAACACCTCAAAATGTTTTCCAAGTGAGTCGCCACACCTCAGAAAATTAGGAGAAACAATTCTAAAAATTATCCTTTGGATTTCTCTCACTAAATCCCCTTCCGGAGCTCATCAATCAAGTTGCCCAAGTGCCAAAATTATTGTAATAATTTATGAAATATTTTAGGAACTAGAATATCCTCACTCATGCCAATTGTTCGAAACAATTCACCAAATGATTGAAATAAATTATGAAAATTACCTTAACCCCCGAATAGAGTTTCAAAGACCAAATTTTCCTCTTGTGTGGGGTCGCCACCCTCCCAAAGGAGGTCGCCACACTTTGAAAGACTTCAGACTCGTTCTAAAGGTTTTCCACGAAATTCGCCTTCCTTTATTTTACTTGTAAATTGAAGATTTTCAGCTTTTTGAAGGATAGTACCACTTCCTTGATGAAGGTGGCGTCAAAAGACACCTTTGTAAAAAAATTTGCATATACTTATGCATAATTATGACGCAATTACAGCCCTTGAATAGAGTTGTCCTAGTAGAGAATAGAGGTTTTCGTCTCCAAACCCCTTGGTGCACTTGAAAGGTTTCGTCCTCAAGTCACTTGTTCAAGCTTGACATACTTGCACAAGAATTTCAATATCCAAATTGCATAACCCTTTCAAAAGAGTTCTTCCTCACCTTTTATATGCCTCCTCCAATCGTGGCGCCCAAAATTAGAAAGGGAGAGTTATTTTTTTTCCTTTTATAAAAAGATATATCGCACGCTGCCTTATAATAGCACTCATAAAGTAACCTTTTAAAAAAGGTCATAAAAAGAAATAATAGTGTTTTTACAAAATATGCCCTGGAAGCCTACCAATGTCCCCTTTTCCTTAGACTACCTTAGCTCTTGGGAATGCACAAGCTAAGGATCTTATCCCTGTGATTAACTTGAAAAGGGGGATATTACAGTTTTATTGAGCGTTACATTTGGCTCTTTTATCTCAACAATACCATATAACCACTTTTTGAAAGGCCAAACTTAAGGTACAAGATCTCAAAACCCTAGTAGTTCAATTCATCCTAAAGAAAACAAAACAACTCAATTTCCCCAAAAGGCTTCAAATTGTGTAAATCTTTCCATACAATGAGTTGAGATTTATCTATAATGCCATTATAATACAAAACGATACTCCAAAACAAGCTATTAATTGGGAAAATCGTCTAATGGTCAGTTCGAGGTTCCATTCACAAACTGATAGATATCATGTGTACCATATAGTACCTTGATTAAAACTGTAATGTCCCCATATTGGGATGACAACAAAAAAAAAGGGTTTTCCAACAAACCTTAGCCATTGAAAGTATCAAATTGAAATTTAAAAATCTATAACCAGCCAAACCCTAGATGGAAAAATGTATGATATTCAAGCTAAAGATCATCAAAATAAATCCACAAAAAGTTGAAAATTATTTAGAGAATTAAGTACCTTTTTGGGGGTCAAATAATGACGAATATCTGAAAATACCTCACAAAAATATTTTAATTTTTTTTTGAAGGTACAGATGTACTTTCCAACCCTTAAATGCCTCAAAAAAACTCTCCAAGTGGTTCACCACACATCAGTAAAATAGAAGAACAAATCTGGAAATTATCTTTTGGTTTTCTCTCACCCAATCACCTTCCAAAGCTTGCCAAACAAGTCGCCCAAATGCCAAAATTGCGAAAATAACTTCTGATTATTCTAGGGCATTGAATGACCCTAAAAACCCTGCAAAACCACTCCAACACAAAACGTCTAAGATAGAAACCTGAAAATCAGCCTTTCCCAAACAATTCACTGCCCACAACAATTATTATTTCCTACAAACACGTTGAAACTTCAAAAATTCATAACTCCCTCAATACTTGGGATTATAATGCAAATAAGAGCTCAAACTAACCAAATTTGTGACTATCAAATAAAAATAATATCAAAAAAATTCTTCCATGAGAAAGCCACCAAAACTTGCTCTAAAATTTTAAAAACCCTAGTTTTTAGAATTTTCCTCCTCAAACCCTAGGTTTGTTCAAATTTTCAAAAGTGGCGTTTCAAAACACCTTTGTAGATCCACTTGCATGAACACATACAATTTGAAGCTCACTTACAACCCTTGAATAGAGATTTTCAAGTAGAAGGAATTGAGATTTTCATCCCCAAACCTTAGATACTTCTTGACGGTTTTCGTCCTCAAGAGATGGAAACCAAGCTTGACATACTTGATCTATAATTCCAATAATCAATAATGCATAATTTTCAAATTAATTCTTACTTGCATTTATATACCACTCCTCCAAGTGTAGTGCTCAAAATTGGAGAGAAGAGTTACCTTTCTTTTTAAAAAAATAAAAGATCCTCTTAATTTCACTTTAGGCCTCAAGTGCCCAAGACCTATAAACCCCATCACTTAAGTGAAATAAAAACATAAGATGTTTTTCATAACTCAACTCAAACTTATAAATATAAAGTACCATTTCTATTATTAACTTCTCACAAGTGGCCCACAATGCTCCCTTTCATTCCTCTACCCTTAGCCATCGAAAACAAGAATGGGCTAAGGGTCTTGTTGACAATTCTTCCACAGGTCAGGATTGTCTCTTGCCATTCGGAAAATTCACGTCTCTATCCAAAGAAGAAATAATACATTGGGTAAGAGGTAGACCAATTGAAATAACTCATTTGCAAAGGACTCAAGTCTGCGGGAAATTAAACAAGGATAAAGGACCAAGGAGGAGCCAGAAAAACAAAAGGGCAGGGTTAGAAATGGCACAAAGCAATGAAAAAACAAAGGAAAAAGCCTACAACAAAGCAAGTAATTCCTTCGGACTTTTTGTCCGAAGGAATACTTCGGAGAATTACAAAGGAAAGACCCGCAACCTCCCTAAAGGTCCGCCAAAAGCAAGAAAAGACCAAGGAATAATTCCTTTGGACAAAAAGTCCGAAGAAATCCGAGAGAAGTCAGATAAACCACAAGAAATTACAAGGAAGAAAAGACAAATCTGTGGAATAAAGCCAAAGCAAAAGACAAAGGATTAATTCCTTTGGGCTTTTTGTCCGAAGGAATTCCTTTGGACTTTTTGTCCGAAGGAATTCCTTCGGACAAAAAGTCCGAAGAAATTCGGAGAAACTAAAGAAGCCCGTGGAATAAAGCCAACAAGAAAAACGAGCAAAAGGAAACCTGCAGGCTTTTCGACAAGACAAAAGAGCAAAAGGAAACCTTCGGACTTTTTGTCCAAAGGATTAATGCGGAAAAGTTGGCAATCACAAAGCCCGCGGAAATTCAAAGGGGTAGGCCGCACAAAAAGCCCAACAAAATAAACCTGACAAAGGAAAGTCCGAGCAAATGAAATAACAAAGGAATATATCCTTCGGGAAAAAGTCCGAAGGAATACTTCGGAGATAAACAGAGACAAGGCCAATTCAAGCAGACAATTTGTTCGAAGGAAATCATTCGGAGAGAAAGTCCAAAGACAGGCAAGGTCCGAATTAGATAAGTCGAAAGAAATAAAGGCCGAAGGAAAGGTGGGGAGCCATAAGTCCGAAGGATTCCTTCAGAATATTTGCAACAAGAAAGTCCAAAGACAGGCCCGAGAAAATAAACCCGAGGCAAAGGCAGGGTGAAACAAAAGATCCGAAGAAAATAAGACCAAGGAGACAACAAGAAATCCAAAAGAAATCGAAGTTTGACTATGCAAAAAAAGATAGAAAATAGATAATCCGACGGAAAGTTGAAAATAGAATATCCGAGGAAATATAGACAAAATACATCCAAATATAAAATCCCGCCAAAAATAGACAAGACACAAGCAGACCAAAATAGGAGAAAATACATGTGAACAAGGGCTATTTTTGGCGGATTGCTAAGTTTCGGTTGACTATTTGTTTTATTTGTGGTTTGACTAGTCAATCTCATGCATTCGAATGTCCAACTCAGCTTCAACCGGAGTTCCAAATTCGAACGTCGAGTTGACTGTTCTAGATTTAGAGTTGACTAATTGTTAAACGCCGCATCTACTAGGAGTTTTCTATGCAAAGGAGAATAATCTCTTCGTCCAACTCAGCCTTTCTCTTCGTCCAACTCAGTGGTTCAAACGTTTCAGCAGCTCACGTAGAAGCTAAAATTGACATTGGCATCGATTTCCATGCAAAGAGAGGTGGGCGTTTCAATAAACAAAAGACAAGTTCACTTCTTCAAGCGCAAGGAGCTTCATGCAAAGACAAAGGGAAAACATATTTTAGTGATAGGCCAAGTCAGCCTTGAGTTAATCTAAGTTAATCCTTCTCTTCAATTTTTCAACGTCAATCTTTGGTTTTTGTAATTCTCTATAAAATGGCTTTTTAGCCTTCGAAAAATTATCCCTCTTGGCTAGACCAGACTCTATCATTGGTGAGTTATGTAACCTCTTCAATCAATAGAAAGACTGTACTTTCAGATTTCAAGTGTTGACATAGTGTATATTCATTCAGCAATTTGCATATGTAGTAGATTTATCTCCCTTCCCAAATTCTAATTCCTACCTAGTTGCTAGCTTATCATTATGCAAGTCATGTTAAGTGTTCTTTGTCTTTTGCTGAAGTTGTAAGTGGATGTTAGGTGGCTGCAAAGTGTCTTGTATCAAACCTCTCTCCATCGTTTTTTCTCATGTTTTGGTCATTTGATCAAACCTCTTCATGAAATATTTATGCATGAGTGATTGATTGAAATCAAAGGTCTTCATTTTCCCTTGCTTGTTTAGTGTTCAAGGTTCCAAGTTGAGTGGATCAATCTTCTGGTGTATCACCTTTATTAGGTAGGATTTCCCCTTAAAGTTTTCTTCTCCCTTTTCCATGGTAGTCTGCGGCAAAGAGTAGAGATCCTCATTGATACATCTTACAGGAACCAGCCTTCTCTAGAGGTTCTTTTCACCATTGAGGCATCCACTCTCGTGAGAAGATCCCATTGTTTCAACCGGATAGAGGACTGGCTATTTCATGCATGTCTTCGATTCAGGGTGCAGCTCCAGGTTGACAACAGTTTTTGACATGCCCGGTGGGACCATTTGGAGCTGGTCTTAATGAAATTGTTGTTGCAACAGTGTTCTTCAAAAAGTATTTGGTGATTCCAGGCTCAAGCAATTGCTTCTAATCGTTCAGGACAGTTTCCATGTGAGTCTCTTTTTATTGCATTATCGTGAATGAATTTTAATCGTTGTGTATGAAGAGAATTCCTATGCTATGTTTCTTTATCAGCCCAATGATGGATCATACCAGCTTGGTCATGATACCTACGAGCCTCTTTATGAGCCTAAGCAGCCTTATCAAGAGTATTATCAAAGCTATGTTGAGCCTTATCAAGTTCTCATAATCAGCGTTATCAAGAGCATGAATCTTACCTTCTTGGTAAGCCATAGTAGTCTCAAGACAGGATTTCATCTTTCCCATATGGCTATGATGTTGCATATGAACAATCTTGCCTTCAAGAAAAAATGAATGAAATAGAGCTCAGAATACTAGCATATGCAAGAATGGTTTGTTCTAACTCTCACTATGAGGAAGTGAATGGTCTATTTCGAAATGTGTCCAATGATCCAGAAGGGATAAATGGACTATGTATTCTTGTATTGGAAAAGATGGAGGCTTGGGAAAGGCAGAAAATCGAGTTAAACCAATTGTCTACAAAGAGCTATTGTGCTTCTTATTCTCATGAAGTTTTTAACCATGCCCAGTGTGTGCCAAGGGAGCTTCCTAGTTGGAGTCAAGAGCCTATTCAAGTGACTATTCATGAGACTAAACCTTCCTATAGTCCCCTTTCCTCACCAATCATCCCTCAAGCTCAGGTTGTCCAGGAAGACAAGCAGGTTCCAGACTTTAATGAGGTAATGGCCAAGTGGAAGGAACAAAATACAGACGTCTTTAAGAGATTCTCTTTCCCTCCTCTCCAAAACTCCCTAAATAATTCATTTTCCCTCAAGATTCCAAAATCTGATCATAATCGACCTCCCATACTTCATTTTCCCTCTCAAACAAATGAATTTTATCACCCTCCCGCCAACCCCCTTCCTCAGGAGGATCCTGTTCTTTGGAGTATTGAGAAAGAGGTTGCAGCTATAGGACAAGTTCTTGCAGAGTGTGTAGAGGATGCTTCAGGAGAGTTTGAGGAAGAATTTCCTATTGATACTTCACTTGAGGTTGTAATTGAGCATCCAATTATAGCTGAGAGTGGGAAGACTGATCTTGATGTAGAGGAACTTCAAGAGGCATTGATACAGATTGAAGTTATAAATGAGTTACAGGTATCTCTTATTAAGAAGGAACCAGATAGCCTTACAGCTGATCCAGTTCAAATAGATCAAAATGAGGAACAAAAAGATGATTGGCAGCTGTACCTTGAATCTCTACAAGAAATTGAAGAGCTTTGTATGGATATGTTGGCTATTGAAGAGCATGTTTATGAGAAATTTGATCAAGAATCACCTATTCAAGGTCACAGTACAAATTGGGTTGCCTACTCAAAGCTCCTTGAAGCACTGGATGAACTTGCAGCAGTAACCATGCATAGATGAGGTATCACTTGACAAGGTGGTAGATGACAAGCAATCTGAAAAAGATCAAGAGGTACTTTATGAGTTTGTCTTTGTTGCTGTTGATGACTCATTTGAGAAGATGCTAATACAGTTGGTGGACAAAGAAAATGCCTTATCAAAGGTTATGACTAATAAACATCCTGCTTTGCAACTTGTACCATCTCTTGGAATGAGTGACTTCAAGAATTTCCCATTTGATCCAGGCGGATCATGCTTTATCATGGTTAGCTAGGTTCCTTATTTGTTTTGCTTTCCTCCAAGTGTTGTTCAAGCACAGTTGTTCTTTTAGTTTTGTTCCAATAAGTGCTTGTTTGCACATTTACTTCTTACTTAGTTTTCTGCTTTCGTGTGTTTCCCCTCTTATTTTGAAAAAAGGAGGTTACTTCAGCCATGATCAAAGGAGGTTTTCAGTCGGAAATTGTCATGTCCCCTCCCTAGGCGACTCGACATTTCACGAGGATTTGCCTATTCCTGACTCTCGTAGGCAGATAAAAGGTGGTGAGAGGGTCATTTTTGCAATTCGACGGCTCACGATGATACGGGAGATGGCATATTTAATTATGGAGGCCAAATTGCTATATTTTAATTTAAAAATGCACTTTAATTTTATTTTTATAAAAAATTACTTTTATTTTAAAAGTATAATAAGTTGTGTGATGTATTACGGAAACTCTTGGAAGTTCCGAAAAATACATAAATAGACCCTATGGGTTATGTAATTGGCATCCAGTTCATTCTAATTGATCATTGCAGCGTCTCGAGCATTTGGAGACTTCAGAAGTCTGCATAATTCTCAGATTTAATCCTTGAGAACGATACCTCTCAAGCGATTTGCATAACTGAGAGAGTGAGAGATTCTTCCGAAGGGTTGCACATTAGAGATAGCATCCAGCGATTTCATGCTAAACATTCAGGTTAAAAATTTGCTAGTTGAAATCTACAGGCAGGCAAATATATTAGCAGGTTATTGAGAGGCGCCCCATTCTTCCGTACAGGTACGGCCTGCAAATCTGTACCTTCAGCAAACAGCAGTCTAAAAACCTATATGGTGCGCAGTGCCTCAAGGAGGAGGCAATTTAATTATTGAAAAATTCCTGGAGGTCACCCAGCTGAGCGCAACACTACAGCAGACCCAGGCGCAGATTTTTTAGGATAGAAACAGTCCATCCGTACAGGTCCGTACTGTACGGATCGCGTCTGTACGGCGCCGTACGGACTGTACCTGCAGTGACGGGCAGCAAACAGGTTTCTTTTGATCATATATATTTGTTTCAGGTCTTTTTAATATATTCTGCAAATTTTGTAAGGCTGTAAAAGCCATAAATATTTTATCAAGAAGTTTGTAATTTTCCAGAATTCTAATAATATTATTGCTGAACTATTTGGGGCTGTCTACAAACTGTTTGACAAAATTACAGTATAATATTCTATGCAAATGTTTGACAAAATTTCTGATGCCATGTAATTTCTGATATTCCGTAAAGTGTTTGACAAAATTCCTTAGTATAAAATCAGTGTTTTTAGTAAGCCATTAGTAAGGGTCATTACAGAAATCAGGTTTATCATTGTTTTGGGAGTTCGAATAGTATCTATATGGTCTGAGTTCTCAAGCATAGCAGGCATGCTAGGCCAGCTGAGTCGCCATAAATGTTGACAATTCTTCCACAGGTCAGGATTGTCTCTTGCCATTTGAAAAATTCACGTCTCTAGCCAAAGAAGAAATAATACATTGGGTAAGAGGTAGACCAATTGAAATAACTCATTTGCAAAGGACTCAAGTCCACAAGAAATTAAACAAGGATAAAGGACCAAGGAGGAGCCAGAAAATCAAAAGGGCGGGGTTAGAAATGGCACAAAGCAATGAAAAACAAAGGAAAGAGCCTACATTAAAGGAAGTAATTCCTTCGGACTTTTTGTCCGAAGGAATACTTCGGAGAATTACAAAGGAAAGACCCGCAGCCTCCCTAAAGGTCCGCCAAAAGCAAGAAAAGACCAAGGAATAATTCCTTCGGACTTTTTGTCCTAAGGAATTCTTTCAGAGAAAAAGTCCGAAGAAATCCGAAAGAGAAGTCAGAAAAACCACAAGAAATTACAAGGAAGAAAAGACAAATCCGTGGAATAAAGCCAAGACAAAAGACAAAGGATTAATTCCTTCGGGCTTTTGGTCCGAAAGAATTCCTTCAGACAAAAAGTCTAAAGAAATTCGGAGAAACTAAAGAAGAAACCCGTGGAATTAAGCTGACAAGACAAAACAGCAAAAGGAAACCTTCGTACAAAAGTCCGAAGGAATTCCTTCGGACCTTCGGACAAAGTTGGCGATCACAAAGCCCGCGGAAATTCAAAGAGGTAGGCCGCGCAAAAAGCCCGACAAAATAAACCCGACAAAGGAAAGTCCGAGCAAAGGAATATATCCTTCGGGAAAAAGTCCGAAGGAATACTTCAGAGGATAAACAGAGACAAGGACAATTCAAGCGGACAATTTGTCCGAAGGAAATCATTCGGAGAGCAAGTCCAAAGACAGGCAAGGTCCGAATCAGATAAGCCGAAAGAAATAAAGGCCGAAGGAAAGGTGGGGAGCCATAAGTCCGAAGGATTCCTTCGGAAAAGTTGCCACAAGAAAGTCCAAAGACAAGCCCAAGGAAATAAACCCGAGGCAAATGCAAGGTGAAACAAAAGATTTGAAGAAAATAATACCAAGGAGACAACAAGAAATCCGAAAGAAATGGAGGTTTGACTGTGCAAAAAAGGATAGAAAATAGATAATCCGACGGAAAGTTGAAAACAAAATATCCGGGGAAATATAGACCAAATATAGACAAAATACATCCAAATATAGAATCCTACCAAAAATAGACAAGACACAGGCAAACCAAAATAGGAGAAAATACATGCGAACAAGGGCTATTTTTGGCGGATTGCTAAGTTTCGGTTGACTATTTGTTTTATTTGTGGTTTGACTAGTCATTCTCATGCATTCGAAGGTCCAACTCAGCTTCAACCAGAGTTCCAAATTCGGACGTCGAGTTGACTATTCTAGATTTAGAGTTGACTAATTGTTAAACACCGCATCTACTAGGAGTTTTCCATGCAAAGGAGAATAATCTCTTCGTCCAATTCAACCTTTCTCCTCGTCCAACTCAATAGTTCAAACGTTCCAGCAGCTCACGTAAAAGCTAAAATTGACATTGGCATCGATTTCCATGCAAAGAGAGGTGGGAGTTTCAATAAACAAAAGCCAAGTTCACTTCCTCAAGCGCAAGGAGCTTTATGCAAAGACAAAGAGAAAACATATTTTATTGAAAGGCCAAGTCAGCCTTGAGTTAATCTAAGTTAATCCTTCTCTTCAATTTTTCAACGCCAATCTTTGGCTTTTGTAATTCTCTATAAAATGGCTTTTCAGCGTTTGAAAAATTATCTCTCTCTTGGCTAGACCAGACTCTGCCATTGGTGAGTTGTGTAACCTCTTCAATCAATAGAAGGACTGTACTTTCATATTTCAAGTGTTGGCATAGTGTATATTCATTTAGCAATTTGCATATGTAGTAGATTTCTCTCCCTTCCCAAATTCTAATTCCTACCTAGTTGCTAGCTTATCATTATGCAGGTCATGTTAAGTGTTCTTTATGTCTTTTGCTGAAGCTGTAAGTGGATGTTAAGTGGCTGCAAAGTGTCTTGTATCAAACCTCTCTCCATCGTTTTCCCTCATGTTTTGGTCATTGGATCGAACCTCTTCATGAAATATTTATGCATGAGTGATTGATTGAAATCAAAGGTCTTCATTTTCCCTTGTTTGTTCAGTGTTCAAGGTTCCAAGTTGAGTGGATCAATCTTCTGGTGTATCACCTTTATTAGGTAGGATTTCCCCTTAAAGTTTTCTTCTCCCTTTTCCATGTTAGTCCGCAGCATAGAGTAGAGATCCTCATTGATACATCTTACAAGAACCAGCCTTCTATGGAGGTTTTTCTCACCATTGAGGCACCCACCCTCGTGAGAAGATCTCATTGTTTCAACCAGATAGAGGACTAGCTATTTCATGCACGTCTTCGATTCGGGGCGCAGCTCTAGGTTGACAACAGGTCCCACGAGGGTCTAGATCAAAAATAGGGACATTAAAGTCTTCCCCACCCAAATTTGCTTGTCCTCAAGCAATTGCACTACCCAAATAAGTGTCCTAACATACCTTATGATGCAATGTCCACCTATGATTCCATTTCAAGGAAAAGAACCCTCAATTGGCTCTTTCATACTATTGTGCATGTGCTTTGGAGGCTGCCCCCACGTGCTAGACATGTCCTCATAGCCTTCCAAAGGCTCCATATGCTCCCAATCAACCACCCTTTTCAATACCAAGTGATGGATGAGCAAACTTCCTTCCCTAATACCTTCCAAATGGGTGAGATGTGACCAAAAGTTGTTACGTAGATCATGAGGAAACCAAACTACCTCGTTGTCCCGTGTGCAAAACCCTCTCATATGTAGGACCATGACCCACCAAATGTGCATAAAGAAATCACCAAGTGTACCTTCCAAGAGGTGACGCCTCCAAGACATATTCGTCACCATGTATGGGCATTCGAGTGTGAAACACATACTCAACAAGAGGCTGACCCTTGTCACTCATCTCAAACATGCATAGGATCTTCTTTAAACTTATCAATAGCTCCCAAACATTCCGACAAGAAGGCTGTACCTTCCCATTGTGAATGCTTCTTACATCACCTTCCCAAGGTGCCAACATAAGCATGTTTCCGGAATCTTATATGAGCTGGACCAAATCAGCTTTTCCTTTATGGTAGCATGGCTATATATACAAATAAATTACTGATTCTTCATGTGGACAAACACGGAAATAAACATACTCATACCTTTCTTGACCCAAACGCTGAAACATATCATAAAATTCAGAATTTTCCCCTTCCATACATGGTTGTGTTTGACTTCTCAAGTCTGATTTTTCTAAGTAATGAATTTCAGAATCTATCATTTCCAAACAACTCATATAGGCCCTTCATGTGCCATGGCATCCTTATCAAATTTCGCAAACAGGAAACAATAATGAACTTCCTTGAAAACATACCTTGGAAAGAGGTATTATAGAGATGCAACCCACCTTGTATGGCCCTCCTTATGTGTATCATATGTTCTCCCATTGGCTCCCCCTTATCAACATATTCATGCATATATGGAACACCATGTGAGTCTAATAAAAGCTCGATTTTATTAGTGCAAGAGTATTGTACCTTACTTGGGTTCTTCCACCTTTTGTTTTGCAAGAAGTGCCTTCAATCATAAGCATTTTCAGAACTTGTTAAGGGCTGTAACAAGTCCAAAAAATCAGAATTCGTGACCTTATGATACTGCCATTTTTGCATCATCAACTCAGAATTTTTTGAGTGGTAAAATTCAACTTGGTTGTGTACTACTCCTTCCCACTTTGGCCTGTAGCATGATCCAAATTTCAACTTTGTTGATCCCAATAGGGGGCTGGAATTTTTTACCAACTCATAAATTTTTGAGTGTAAAAAATCAGACCTTGCACTTTTATTTTCAGACCCTTTCCTTGGCTGTAGTATGTCAACAACATTGTATTGTATGATGGTAATGGGCAACAAATTTGAACACACAAATTCAGAATTTATTGAATGAGACCAAATTTTCTTCAAAAACTCACCTTTCTGTTTGCTGCCCATACTTCCAAAGTTACCCTTATAACTCAGTATAGGGTGTTGCTCAAAGCAATCTAGGGGCTGCTCATGCAACGATGATTTCCTATTCTCCTTCCCAATCAATGTGCAACAATTTTCAGAATCAACAATGCTTGTCAAACCCAAAGTTGGGTGGGTTCTACCATGCCCCAATGGCTGCTCATGCACAGAAATCACAACACCCATTGCATTCCTCATAGCCATTGCAATTGGTTTCCTTAGAGATCATACACAAGGAACAAACATATTAGTAAAAACAAGGGTGTTTAGTAACACCATTTTGATCATCTTGTCAAGCTCTATGATCACAAAGTGCACCCCTTCAAGATGCCTTGATTCTTCCTTGAAACTCCCCCTCATTCAGAATTCAAGAGATATGTACATGTTGCTCTTTTCATGGCTGTAGCAACTTCCTTTCCTCTTATTTATTTCCCTTATAGTGGCTGGAAAGCCACTTATATATCCTTGGATTACCTTCATGGTGTTAGGGTGTGAGGGGCACACCTTCCTAGGACCAAGACACACCATGTGAACAAAAAATCGTGAGGGAAACGAACTAAAAATGCAAAAGACAGCAGTCATAATGATCCTTGGACCATGATAACCCTTGCCTACTCCCTCATTTATGTTAACATTATACATGCTAGCAACACTATGTTGATAGAGCTCACCTGGATCCTATATCCATGAGGGGTATTTTTCATGTTCTTTCTTTGAACTTACTTGGAAGACTTCTTCTCCTTGAGTGTCCCTTACCTCCACCTCAATGATAACACAAACTTTGCAACCAAGGCAATGAGAGAACCAATCATGAAGAGAAAATATTAAAAGATTACCAAGTTGACAACTCACTTTTTTCCTCATCAATAAATCTGATTCTCCTCCCTTTATATGCAAGGTGCATCCTTCTTCTTTCCTTCTTGGCATCAATCCCTCAATGAACACTTTTACTGTCCCTTCTTGTTAAGACGTGCTTCCTCTTGAAATCTGAATTTAGACGAGGAAAATGATGTATGAAAAGAAGCAATACAAAAACTTTCTTTCTTGGCATACCTTTCTATGATGTCCTTGTTCATGCTTCCTTCTTGACACTTTGTTGGCTCATGAAGTTGTGGAACAACTTCTCTTTCTTTCACCCTTGGAAATTCTGATTTTTCTGTTACTACCTGTTGACAATTTTGCCCCCACAGGGCAAATTGTCACCCCTACCATTCATAACTTTGCTATGGTGCCAAGTTTGTCTTGTGAGTCAGTTTTCGGATCCTTAAATGTGCATTTACAACCATCCAAGTGGCCATCTACAGCCAAGTATAACCCAAGTGGCCATTTACAGCCAGGTGAAGTTTAGTCATTCAAAGGTTTCCAAGGAGCTTTCTTGATTACAGCCAATGCAATGTACAAATACAGCCATGCAAATGACGACGAAAAGGTCTCATATGGCCATGTAAATTTTGATGGACTCCTACAGCCATCATATAGAGCATACAGTTTGTTCAAAAGGAGGACACATGCAACAGTTTTAAAAGGGTTTTTCTCCTTCCAAAAACGTCATCTACAATACTTTGAAAGGGTTTTTCTCCTCTTCTAAGCATCACGTACAGTCGAAAGCCAGGACATACAAACTATAAGTTCATTTATTTTGTCTTCCCAAGGATTTTTTCGGGCTATAAGAGGTGGACTATTTCTTCAGACATTTTGTCCGATAGAAAGAGCTCTCAAAACACTGTGTAAAAGTCCAAAAAAATGACTAAGTGGCAGTTGTGCAAAGTTTAGTTCCTTCGGACAATTTGTTCAAAGGAAATCAAGAGACAGGAATCCGCAAAAGGGTGTCGGACAATAAGTCCGAAAGAATTCGGGCACATTTTTTCCGAAAGGCCATTTCACAACCGGAGAGATATTATCAAAATTTATTTCCTTCGGACTTTTGTCCGAAGGAAAAGGAAAAGCACAGTTGAAAAGACCCGAAGGGCACCTGCCCTTCGGGAAGGTCCAATTCAAAAGTCCCGAAGGGTATGTACCCTTCGGGTTGGTTCACTTTATGTTTCTAAGGACACAGACAATTCATCCGAATGACAATTTCAAAAAGCCCGGGTGCCCTTCAAAAAGCCCGAAGAAATATAAACAAAGGAAAGAAAATAAAGAAGGAATCCTTCGGACATTTTGTTCGAAGGATTCCTTCAAAAAAGAGAAGTCAACAAGAAAAATCTGAAAGAAATGAAAAAATTAAAGGGACTCTGGACATTCTTTCCGAAGGAAATAAAACAAAGAACAAATCCGCAGACATAAAGCCAGTAAACAGGAATTCCTTCAGAAAGGGAAAGGACGTAAGTGCCAAGGGAAGATCTTAAGACAATTCTTGCGAACATTTTGTCCTCGAGAAAATGGAAAGAACAAAAGCCCAAAATAAATAATTGACAAAAACCTGAGATGAATGAACAAAAAAATATATAAGCAAATAACCAAGGAAAAATACACAGGGAAATCATGGATATTTGTCCAGACATGAATGAATAGAAAAGCCGAGAACCAAGTCAAGCCCAGAAGAATAAACTCGTAGATTTCATGCAAGGAAAAACAAAGGGAAGATTCGCGGAAAAGACAAATACTGACGGTGGACATGCATAAATAGTCTGAGAATACAAGAGCATGCAACAACCATGAATAGGAATAGTCACGTCCAGATTTGACCTTTCTAACACGTCACCTTCAGTTCTTAAACAAAGGCTCGCTTTGCATGAGGACCCGAATGGGTCTATAGTGGAAAGCTTAAACAAAGGAAATTCCATGCATGCACTCTCATTTGTCTCAAAGCTTGAAACGTTCCGGCGGTTCAAACGTAATTCTTAATTTGGCATTTGCATTGATTTCATGCAAAGAGGAGACTTTCAAACGTTCCAGCAGTTCGAGTGGATTTGACTACTCTTGTTTTGGATTTGACTGGTTTTCAAGTCAAGACATCTATTCATAGATTTTATGCATCCAAAGCTTGTCTTCTTCTTTTTCAACACAAAAAATTTTCATGCAAGACAAAATAGACTTTTGTAAAGGCTGAGTTGGTTTGAGTTTACTCCCTCTCTTTTTTCCAACGTCAATCTCTTGGCTTTTTGTAATTTTCTATGTTAGTGGCTTTTCAGCCTTGTAAAATCCATCCCTCTTTTGGTAAGACCAGACTCTGTCATTGGTGAGTTGTGTAACCTATTTAATCAATAGAAAGACTGTACTTTCAAATTTCAAGTGCTGGCATAATGTACATTCATTCAGCAATTTCCATACATGGTAGATTTCTCTCCCTTCCCAAATTCTGATTCGTACCTAGTTACTAGCTTATCATGTTATGCAGGTCATGTTCACTGTTTTATGTCTTTTGCTGAGGCTGTAAGTGGATGTTAGGTGGCTGTAAAGTGTCTTGTATCAGACCTCTTTCCATCGTTTTCCCTCACGTTTTTGTCATTGGATCAAACATTCTCATGAAAGACTTATGCATAGTGATCAATTGAAATCAAAGGTCTTCATTTTCTCTTGTTTGTTCAGTGTTCAAGGTTCCAAGTAGGGTGGATCAACATTCTAGTGTATCACCGTCATTAGGTAGCATTTCTCCTTCAAGTTTCTTTCTCCCTTTTCCATGGTAGTCCGCAACACAGAGTAGAGATCCTCATTGATACATCTTACAAGAACCATCCTTCTCTGGAGGTTCTTCTCATCATTAAGGCACCCACCCTCGTGAAAAGATCCCATTGTTTTAACTGAAAAGAAGATTAGCCATTTCAACGCGTCTTTGATTCAGGGTGCAACTCCAGGTTGACAACAGTTCCTAAGACCTATAAACCCCACCACTTAAGTGAAATAAAAACATAAGGTTATTTTCATAACTCAACTCAAAATTAAAAATATAAAGTACTCTTTCCATTATTAACTCCTCACAAGTGACCCACAATGCTCCCTTTCATTCCTCTACCCTTAGCCATCGAAAACAAAAATGGGCTAAGGGTCCCATGACAGTCTAGATCAAAAATGGGGACATTACAAAAACATTCTTGCATGATTAATCCCTAGGCATGAAAACCTTGAGGGAACCCTTTTCTATGTTTAAATTTTTGGAATTCTAGAAAGGTCAAAGTTCTATCACAAAAAGATATTTTGCCTTCCATTGGCCAAAAATGAGGTGTCATTGATATTAGAACCTTTTGAGACTATTTAAAAAAACATAAATCAAGGAATTACTTTCTCTAGCCAAGTCTCAGGGAGAAGAAGAGGCAAGGCCTAGAGGAAGACACTTGTTCCTCTTAGGCAGGGTAAATCCAACTACTTTCTCCTTATTCGGAAAATCTACAAGCATTTCTCCATTCTTCTGACTCAGTAAAAATTTGGAGCATAATTTGCAGAAGCATAAAGGATAGATAAAGAGAAAATAATTCAGACCTTGCAAGAGGCCAAAAAGGTTGTGTGGGAAACTCTCTGATGTTTTGTGTGATTAACTTGTATGAACTATACTTAAGGAATTGGGAAAAGAAAGGACCTTGTTGAAGACTATGCCAAAGAATCCATGGATGTTGAAGATAATCTGGAGTCACAAGAAAGGTAGATATTTTCCTTTGGTAGATGGGAATCCTAAATTTGAGTTGTGTTTCTTGTTTTATTCTAGCAAATGGGCATCCTGCTGTGAGTTGTATTTCTTTTTATTCATAAATATCTTCTTCCTACCATTTCCTCGAAGTACTCGGGATCATGTTGGTTAAGGTGTGTCAATTGTTGACCAATTTTGAAGCCATGAATATTTAACCTTCATCCCTTGTTGAAAACCTATCACTGTGTGTGTTGGTTTGCTTAGGTCACCTCTTTGGCTCGAGAGATGATGAGGGCCATGGATACCTGATGGTATCTTATCGTTGGGAGGTGAGCACCTCCCCTTTTGTTTGTTAAGTTGCACTTGCTACAAAAACTTTGATGCTGGATTTGATTGTTAAAGAAATAAAATTCATTTGCTATAGAGAACTTGGATACGAGTCTTTTTGAAATACTGTGAAAAAAATTGGTTTCTTTAATGTTATTCAAATGGGAATGAAATATTCTAAGTATTGTGGATATTAGACATACAAGAATGGAATGAATTATACTTATAAAGGAATGAAATATTCTAAGTATTGTGGATATTAAACATACAAAAGCTTAGCCTATGTTGTAAAGAAAGTTGTATTTCTGAATATTATTTATTGTCTTTGGTGTGTTGTTCATAGCTGTGTATGAAAACCTTTAAGAAAATGCATTAGCTAAGTACTGCTTATAATTGCATTTGCTAGCTCAAGTTTTAGAAGAAAGTATAATAGAATGAAATACTTTTTCATACTATTATTCCTAGAGAAGTTCGCTACATTAGTTGTATTGCTTCTTGCATCTTGAAAGAAGACAAAGTTCCTTTGTAAATATTTGTGATTGAATTCTATGCCAGAAAGCCAAAGGCCGAAGGGTGGAAGCATGGCCAAGCTTCCACTCCTAGCTTGCTTTCCATGTGTGCGAACGTTTTCATTGAGGTAGCAAATAAAGTTATTTTGCCAAGATCTTTTATGAAAAAAATTTAGGGTTTCTTTAGAGGACATGGATCTAATCGTTGAGATCCATTAGATCCGACAGTTGGGACTTAAAGTCCATTTAATTTGTACCTTTTAAATATAATTTGGATTTATTAATTATTAGGGTCAATTATATGAGATAATGTTTGATTATGTGGCATGATTAACTTATTAATGCCTTGATTATTGTATAAACCTAAGTTAATTCATGGTATGTAATTATCGGCACTTGGGAGATTATTATTTATGGTTGGTTGGAAAATTTATTTTTTGGCAAAACTCATAATCGTCTTTTAAGCAAATACGAACAGGTCAAAATATTAAACCCAAGCATTGCGCTCTTGATCATCGCTTAGTTTCACAACCACCGTATTGTGACTTTCTCTTACCATCCTAGTATTGGACACCGTAAACTTTTATTGATTTCGCGTCATGTATGAACGAGACCTTTTAGTGTATTATATTGTTAATGCATTCTATAAAAAAAATCGAAATTTAGCTCATTTGGGCTTTATGTGTTGAGTGTGTTTAATTAAGCATTACATTTTGGTATTACGCTCAAAACGCACACTTCACAGATAAGGCCCATTTGGGTTAAAATAGGGAATTTTTTTTTTTTTTTTTTTTTAAGTAATAAAAATATAATGTGTTAGCAACGTATTGTATAGACATTATGAGACATCACTGAGAATTGCCATGACCAATACTAAGAAAGTAAGAGAAAGCCACAATACAATGGCTACAAAATTAAGCCCTTTGATAGAAGACCACAATGCTCAAATTAATATTATGGCCTTGTCGTACTAGCTTTCAAGAACATCCCGAGTTTGATGATATAATATTTAATAACGAAGCAACAATTAATAATTAATAAAATAAACCCAAGGTGCCACATGAATTTATCCTACAACTTATTCGAAATAATATTACCCAAAACCCATTAAATCCATATTAATAAAAAGAGTTAGACTTAATAGGAGTTTAATCCCAGCGATCACATCTAATGGACCTCAGCCATTATATCCTTGTGCTCTAAAGAAACCTTAAGTTTATTTTATTAAAGAAGATCTAGACATAAAGAAATTCATTTGTCGTCTCAATGAAAATGTTCGTACACAAGGGAAGAAATCCAAAAGGGGAAACTTGGTCATGCTTTCACCCTTCGGCTTCTTAGCATAGACTTCCTTCACCATGGAAGCAAATGTGCAAGGATGGCAGAAGTTTCTCTTTCTTCTCATTGATGTTCATTTTTATACAGTGATAATGGTAGGGAATAGTTTCCTCATAGACTTACATTACTGCTTCTTCTTTCCATTTAGTATTCGATCTTATTTTCTTCAATAGAGTCAAACTTTATTTTGGCAAATGTTGTATTTTTATTTTTTTAATTAGTATTTGATTAAACAAAGGTGTATTATATATATATATATATATATATATATATATATATATTATATATATATCTGCCAAAAGAAAGTTATATATATATATATATATACCAATCAACATTTCTTACAGCCCATGGCTGAGGCTTCAAGCTAGAAGGGAAAGGCACCCATGGTGTTGGCGTGGGGCGCGTGGTGCTCTAAGCCCCTGGCATTTTGATGCCTTATGCCATGTAGGCGTCAGACGCCTTGGCGCCAAGCATTGGGCATCCCACTGGGTGGGTGAGGTCAGCCCACCACAATAACTCTTTTTTTTTTTTTAATTATATTTTTAGCACAAAGAATAAGTATTCTGAATTCTAGTTTTCCATAGATGAAGTTTAGTTTACTGGGACTTAGTCCCATCCCAAGTAGCAAGAAGTAATACAACTAATATAGCCGTTCTTTCTTGAAAATAAGGTATTACCACTTGAGCTACCAAATGTATTATAAACAATAACTCTAATAATACAGCTGTCTTTCATGGGCTTTCATACACAGCTTATGAAAAGCACCCAATGAGTACTATAATTAACACCTAGAAAATTACTCAAAAATACAACTTGCATTACAGCACAAGCTAAGCTTTTATATGTCTAATATCCACAATACTTAGCCACCATTCATGGGGTAAGAGTAAGCAAGCAAGTTTGTAATTCCTCCCAATGGACCCCCCCCGAATCCAAGCTAGGTCAAATTGAACTTTGACGGGGCTTCCAAAGGTAACCCTAGTAAAGCAAGAGCAAATGGCATTCTCAGAGACCATGAAGGCTCCTTTCTAGCAACCTCATCCTCTCTCCTCACCAGAGCCACTAACAACCAAGCCAAATGTTCAACGCTTTTGTTGGGTCTTCAAATGGATTTCGAAAGAGGATACTCTAAGATAGAAATAGGAGACTTTCAGCTCTCAATCCTAGCCCTCAATAAAGGCTTCTCTCAAAACTAGAAACTGGAATCAATCCTTAGACCTACATTCACCCTCCTAAAATCTTTCGAAGAAACCAAGATTAATCATTGTTTCAGGGAGGCAAATGAAGCAATTGATCATATAAATAATCTTGGTGTAAATCTAAGCACCTTCAATTTAATTGAAAGCAACCAAATTATATATTTTGAAGGCCTAAGCATAATTATTGAAAGCGAGAAATAATCAATCCCCTTACATTTCTCCATCCTCCCACATAAACTCATAATGCAGGCCACACTTCATCATCACCCCACTCCCTTCACGCGTATCACCCTTCTCGAGCATTTCATTATAAGGCGGCTCATTTACTCTCTAGCTGTTTATCGCTCTCCTCCTCCATCCCCCCATGTTGTTTGCTCCCTCACCTATCATAACCATGGAGACTTTGCCCACTTCCATCCACAAGCCCTCCCTCTCCTTCAAAGACATCTACAGATGCTTCAGATTTGACAAAGCCCTCCCCCATCCTAGTTTTCCATTATCTAAAAACCTCAGGCGCCATAGTTGGTCCTGCTTTCACTCCTGAAAGTTTGGCAAAAGGTGCATTCATAAAATGATTTTTAAAAGGAAAAAGGATCAAAAGCACTATCCAACCTCTCAACAAGGTATAAGTGCGGCCACTCAACTATAAAACTCTCAAGATATCCCATCTGAAAATTGTGGCCAAGAAATGCACCTCAAACAGCAAGAAGGCAAGAACATAACACTGCCAAACTGCCAATACTCTCTTGAGCGCTAGAGAACCTTTTCTAAATTGCACCTCGTGCTACTCATCTAAGCGATAGAAAAACAAAAGGTCCTCAAAAAACTCAGATATACTAAACCAGAGGCTATGGAACCAATCCAAACAAGACAAGGAATGTTATGGGCGATAATTAGTTTCCCCCAAGGCACCATAGTTAGTCTCTGCAACGTGGTCCAAGAGACTGCCCAATAAAACCAACAACACAAACAAGGAAGGACCAAACCTGAACAAACAACAAGGCTTACATGGAGAAGAATGCAACCACTCAACTATAAAAGCTCTTCAAGAAAACCCAAATTTAAGGACATGCCAATCTCTTGCGAGCATGCTTTTCTAGTTTAGGGTATTAATAAGGGGAAAATATACTAAAAGGCCAAACTTAGGGTATAGAATTTCCAAAAACCCCGATCACTGAGCTCACACTAAAAGAAGGATTTTTGTCACAAAATGCAAGCAATCACAATTCCCTCAATGAGCTTTCAAGCTAAGCTCAAATTTGCATAAAACTTCTCCAAAATGGGGTGATAGTTTACTTAGAATCATCATTACAATCATTAAAAGTTACCCAAAATCGCGTTGTTAGTTGGGAAAAGTTCATCCAACGGTTAGTGCTTAACTATGTTCCAATCACAAAATTCTAGATATCATCATGCATACATTAGAACAAGGTTTCATGGGTAGCTAAAAAAAATTTATGCAAGTACACACCACAAGATTAAATCTCAAAACTTATAAGGGCTTCAACGAGCCAACAAGAAAGCAAGTTGCAAAACAATGTGTAGCTTAGAGAAATCAAGTTATCAAAAAGGAAGGTTTAGGCAAAAGACTCACAAGAGGATCTACAAACCTCAAGTCCAACTCAGAATTTCATCATGATCACGAGGCAATAAGGTGCCACTATTGTCTAAAGTGAAGATTGTCTAGTGTGTGATCAAGCTCGATCTTCATATGTTATCCAATATTCATAATAACAAGGCATTGCCTTTGTCATTAGGCTAACCAACTGATATTAACCTAATCAAAATATAGATCCAAGCCTAGCTACATGGCCCATTTCCTCAAATAGGCATTTGTTTTACAACACTACCTAAACCATCCCAAGTTTTACCCAAAAATGTTGGTCAAGGTAATAGTCTTAGGTGACTTCCATAGCGAAGTCCATAAATTGTGGCACATTCAATCACGTCATTAATTATTACCATGCTCAATATGGTAATAACCTTTGCTCTGATACCAAAATGTAATGCTCAAACACACACACTTAACAGATAAGGCCCAATCAAGCTAAAATGCAGAATTTTTTTAATTTTATTGATTATAAATTGTGGCTCGGCTATTAAATATTTTATTGTCAAACTCAGAATGTACTTTAAAGTTAGTACAACACAGCCATAATATTAACATGAGAATTGCGCTCTTCCATCAAATGTCTTAGTTCCACAACCACCATATCACTGTCTTGGTATTGATTGTGGCAATTTTCAATGATGTCTCATAATGTGTAAACATCATTCTCCTTGATATCGTACGTGCATGGAGTAATCGAATGATAGGCCTTTGGGGACATGAACGGGATTAAGAGAGGATCCTGTAGGACATTGGTCATATGAATCACTCGTTTATTGATATTTTTCTTCTGCAGACTGCTATTTCCATTCCACACAATGACTTCAGAAGCAGTGACCTATCAACTCACACAATAACTAAATAGCAACTTAAGTGTGGTGGGTTGTGGAGTCCCATCAAGAAGTGAACCTATTTAAGATGTCTTTAGTGACGAAGGTTTTTTATAAACTTTTCTCTAATATGAAATCTTCTAAAGCCCTGTTGAACAGTATAGCACTGACAATAGGTTCCTACAGTAGGGATATTCTTAAGACTATCAATATGTCCAATGTCACCTATGCATAAGTGAAATATCCCGAGCCAATTTTTTGAAATTTTTAGTTATTGGATTTCAACATTACAAGTAAATACCGTTAAGGTTAGAGGATAAACCCAAACGTACTGAAACAACTCTAAATGCTAGAAATGGAACTCGACGTCCAGTATGTGCTACCCAATCCAAGGCGGAGTAAGGGGCGACCATAAGACGGAGTAAATTACAAAACAAAGGAACTCTACGTCAAGTATGTGCTTCCCAATCCAAAGCGGAGTAAAGGGCGACAATATGACGGAGTGAAATTACTAACAATGCTTTAATGGGAAATACTGAAGAATGAAACTACTCCACACCCAGCATGTGCTTGCTAACCCCAGAAGGGAAAGTAGCTACCATAGGGCGGAGCTCTACACCCAGAATGTGCTTACTAACCCCAATAGGGAAAGTAGCTACCATAGGGTGGAGCTATAAACTAATACAATAACTTTATTAGAAACTGAACTTTTGTAATCAGATTTGAACAAGTAAAGAATGGCTGCCAGTACTACTGTCAACTTTACAAAATAAGAAAAATTTGCTCTTAGAAAGAAGAAAAACCAGCCACCTACTAAATTCTTCAGATGTTCATAACTCACACAAAACTTGCTCAATCTTCCTGATTTCTATTGCAAAGTCCCTTCCTTAGGATGGCACCCAAGTTAGCATCAAAATTCAGACCCAATCTGCATCCAACATTTGTTACACGGATCCCAATGCAAACCCCAAAGGGCGTCCCAGTTGAATAGGGCGATTTGCTCTAGAAATAAATTGCAAGCTTTAAAAATTCTATAAATTAGAGCAAAGGGGCGCCTAAGCCTAGCCAAGATAATGAAATAATACCTAGAACCTTTATTTTTTGTATTTTCTGATTTATGAATAAAAACCTAAATCTCTCTTATACAAAATACAATAACTGAAACACTAATAATACCAAATAAACTAACAATGAAATAACTGAAATCAATACATAAGTAAATACAAATATCAATGACTGAATCACCCCTAGATGCTGTCTTGCAAGCATGAAGCGATGCCCTAGCTAGGAGGCCATTCCCCGAAGCAATTCCAGAGCCAAAGCGGCAGCATAACAATGTATTAGACCAAGATGATCAAATGAGAACCCAATGCTTTCTTTAATAGGCTTCAGTTGGCCTCCCTTGAAGCCTTATCTCCAAAAGTGGCGCCCCTTTCCATGCAATGATGGCGCCCCCCTTCAAGTCCCCCTTTTAAGATAACATTATGTTATTTCGACTAGGCCAAGGTCAACGTTAAAATATAATATTATTTTTTAAGTGAAATTAACTTATTTCTCCAAGACCGCATTCTGAAGCCCAAAACTGAATGAGTCAACTGAAAGGGAAAGTTAACTCCTTGAGACAAACTTGCTAGCTGCCAAAAATAGAATTTACTAAAAATAGTAAATTGCTGGAAATGCTCAGGAAGCCGAAACAAACATACCCCCGCGAAGCTCTCGAAAAACCCAGAAAGAATCCGCCATCAAAACTCCGAGCAAGGACATCCTAAAAAATAGGAAACCCTAATTTGCACCTTCCAAATAGCCTACGGATTTCCAGAACTAGGCCAACAGTCACTGTGAGATCAGATTTGAGAAGGGGACATTACAATCCGCCCTTCCCGAAATTGCTTTTCCTCAAGCAATTGCAAACTAGGATGATGCAAGATCTCATCATTTTCCCAAGTTGCATCCTCCATAGGTAGGTCCTTCCACTTTACCAGGTATTCTCTGATGGTTCTTTTCCTCAAAGAACGTTCTCGAACATCAAGTATCTCCTCTGGAATTAGAGCCAACTGTCCCTCTTCATCCAAAGGTGGTAACTGTGATGAAGCAATCACATTATGTCCAAGTGCCTTCTTGAGGCGAGACACGTGGAAGACGTTATGCACTCTGCTATCAGAAGGTAGCTCTAATTCATAAGCTACTGCTCCAACTTTTCTGATGACTCTAAAGGGCCCATAGAAGCGAGGTTTGAGCTTCTCAGCTCCACTCTTCTTGAGAGTAGACTGTCTATATGGTTGTAATCTAAGATAGACCATATCTCCAACCTCGAAAGAACGCTCAACACGCCTCTAATCCCATACAACTTTTGCTGATTTTGTGCAGTCTGCAAATTATCATTCAAGGATTTCATTATGTCCTGACTATTCTGCAACAAATCCTTGGCTAGGGGTGCTTTGCTGTCACCAAACACTAAATCTGCAAAACTAGGTGCCTCATACCCATAAAGTGCCAAGAAAGGAGACATCTTAATTGACATATGAAAAGTAGAGTTGTAGCAGTACTCACCAATATGCAGCCACTTGACCCAAGTTCTCTGCTGTTCTGACACATAATTTCTCAAGTAGCCTTCCAACCACTTGTTCACCACTTCAGTTTGCCCATCTGTTTGGGGATGGTAGCTAGTGCTTGGGGTGAGCACAGTGCCACTCATTCTGAAGACTTCGTGCCAAAACTTACTTAGAAACTTGCTATCCCTATCACTCACGATGTTCTTTGGCAATCCGTGCAGCTTAAACACTTCTCGAAAAAACAGATCTGCAACTTGGGCTGCAGAAAAAGTGCTGGTAATGGTGAAGAAGTGAGCAAATTTGGTTAGCCGAGCCACCACGACATAGATGCAATCCTTCCCTTGGGCTTTGGGCAACCCTGTGATGAAGTCCATTGAGATACTTTCCCATTTTTGATTGGGAATAGGGAGTGGTTGCAGTAAACCGGCTGGTAATGTATGCTCATTTTTATTCGCTTGACAAACAGGACACTCCTGAATGTAGCGTTGTACCTCTCCTTTCAATCCCTTCCAAGAAAACCTTTCTCGGATCTGCCGATATGTCTTGAAAAAACCTTGGTGACCAGCAACTGGAATATCATGAAAAGTCAAAAGAATCTTCTTCTTCAGCTTAGAATCAGCCACCAGAAAAATCTTCCCTTATAATGTATCAATCCCTCAACCATCTTGTACCTTTCATCATGAAAAGTACCCTCAAGAATGCTGGTTGCAAACTGATTTTTAGCATAATCAGCAAGCAACATATCTCTCCAATCTGCAGTAAGCTCACACAATGAGCTAAGATGAGGTCTCCTGGAGAGAGCATCGGCCACAATATTATTTTTTCCTTTTACATATTCAATATCAAAGTCGTAAGCTTGAAGCTTACTCACCCATTTCTGTTGCCTCTCATTTAGATCCTTCTGGTGCATGAAATGCTTGAGGCTATTGTGGTCGATCTTAACCACGAACTTGTTCCCCACCAAGTACTGTCTGAACTTGGCTAATGCATGCATAATGGCAAGCATTTCTTTGTCATAGATTGAATATGTTTTTTCAATACCTCGTAATTTTCTACTCTCAAACGCGATAGGGTGTTTGTCTTGCATCAAGACAGCCCCCACTCCTTCACCTGATGCATCACATTGCAGCTCGAATGGCTTGGAGAAATCCGGTATTGCCAAAATAGGACACGAGCTCATGATCTTCTTGAACTTGTCAAAAACAATTTGAGCCTTTTCTGACCAAACAAAGGCTCCTTTTTTGGTGAGATCAGTAAGGGGAGCAGCATTCTGTGAATACCCCTTTATGAATCTCTGATAAAACCCACAAAGACCCAAAAAACCTTTCAACTGAGTTAAACTCTCAGGAGGTGGCCAATCAACTACTGCTTTGATCTTCTCTGGGTCCACCTTCACTCCCTCAGCACTGACTATGTGGCCAAGGTATAGTAACTCCGTCATCCCAAATTCACATTTGGAAGCTTTTGCAAACAAGCTCTCAGATTCCATGATACTAAGCACTTCCTCCAAGTGCTTAAGATGATCTCCCCAAGTCTTGCTGTAAATCAGAATGTCATCAAAAAATACTAACACAAACCTCCTTAAATGACTCTGAAAAATACGATTCATGCAAGACTGAAAGGTAGCCGGAGCGTTAGTCAACCCAAATGGCATGACTAAGAATTCGAAATGGCCATAGTGACATCTGAAAGCTGTCTTCTCCACATCCGATCCCCTCATTCGAATCTGATGGTAACCCGATCTCAGATCAATCTTTGAGAAGAACTTGGCCCCATGTAACTCATCAATGAGCTCATCTATCCTGGGTATGGGATATCTGTTTTTGATGGTGCTTTGATTCAAAGCACGATAATCCACACACATGCGCATGGTACCATCCTTCTTCTTCACAAGAACCACTGCAGAAGCAAAGGGGCTCTTGCTTGGGCGTATGAAACCCATCTTCAAGAGTTCTTGAATATTCTTCTCGATCTCGTCCTTTTGCCTCTTCGGATACCGATATGGAGTTATGATCACCGGTTTTGCTCTTTCCTTGAGCTCAATGATGTGTTCTGAACCTCTATCAGGAGGTGGTCCAGGAGGTAAATCAGCAAACACTTTACTCTTCTTGGTGAGTAAAGATTGAATATCAGGAGGATACTCTATTTTCGTTTCAACAGGACTAGCCGGAAGAACCATGCATTCCGCAGCCCAGTCCACTTGGTCATGACGTATCAACCTTGCCATCATTTTGAATGACACAATCCGAGGGCCACCATTTGACATCCCTCTCAACACCACCTTCTTTCCATCGGATTGAAACTTGAGTTCCATGGTTTGCAGATTTAAAGAGATCTCTCCAAGAGATCGCAGCCATTGAATGCCAAGGACAGCATCCGTATCACCAATATTAACCACATAAAAGTCATCTTTGACTTCGTAATTGCCCAATTGCATTGACATGTTGGGAACCCTTTTGGTACAAGAGATGTGGAACCCATCCGCAACCATAACTTTGAACCCTTCAAAATCTTCTGTTTGCAACTACTTCTTTGCCACCACAGCTTCATCAATGAAGTTATGGGTTGCTCCAGTATCAATTAAAGCAACGATACGCTGCCCTTTGATTGTCCCACGAATTTTGAAAGACTCTTTCTTTTGGAAGCTTGAAAGTTGAGCCAACGTACCACCACTTTCTTTTTCACTTTCGGACTCTTCAGGAGCTCTTTCCACTTCACTATCTTCGGGATCAGATTGCTGGTCCGAAAAATCAGAGTTACTCTCACCAGCTGAATAATACTCAATCTGGTGAAATTTGACTCCCTTTGGGCAAACATGTTCTGGGGACCATTTATCTCTACATCGGAAACATAGCCCCTTTCTTCGGAGTTCATTGATAGTTTCCGGATCCAATCTTGTGCCAAGAGGTTTCTGCTGTTTAAACTCCTTTTGGTAAGGCTTTTGATGAAACCTTTTCCCTCTATCCTTCTTGTGGAATGATGGTTTAGAATGGATCTTTGTTTTGGGAGCAGCCCACTCCATGTTTCTAGCTTTTTTCATTGCTTCTTGTAAGGACGGTGGATCAAAAGCTTTGATCCATCCCTTGAGTGGCTCCATCAAACCTTCGCTGAATAAGATCACTAATCTTCTCTCAGTGATTCCAGTGACCATAACTGAAAGTCTTTGAAACTCAGCTATGTAGGCATCAACAGTGCCATACTGCTTCAACTGCGCCAACTCCCTAAAATGCACTTCTGGGTCCTTCTTCTCGAACCTCTCAATGAGTCTATTGGTGAATTCATCGTGGCTAGTGATTGACCCATGACCGAAGGTGACTAGGCCATGGTACCACCACTCATGCGCCACCCCATCTAGGTGTAGCGTAGCGAATTTAATCGCGTCTTCTTCAGCCATTGGCCTAAGAGCCAAATAGTTGTCTAGTTTCTGAATCCAAGCTCGAGCAGAATTACTATCACTTCCGTCAAAGTGGGAAAGCAAAACCTTGTTGATAGCTTGATGCAAGTCTCCGTGTGCTGGAGTTCTTCTTTGGTCATAATTTCTCCCTTGTCCCTTACTCTTTCTCTTATGATCTATAAATTAATTATAGGACATATCCATTTTGATGTCATCAACGAGAGAATCATACTCCGCATGGCCACGTCTCAATTGTTCCACAAATGAAGAATTCTCTTCAGGATCAGGTTGGGTGTTTACTGGTGCTACGAAGGTGGGTTTGAAGGGCCTTGACGAAATGTAAGTGTTGTTTGAAACAGGTTGAGCAACACTTTCATCAAATTGATTAGAGGCACTAGGCTCTCCTCTATATCCGGAATTGTTCTGGAGAGTTGGGTTCTGACCCACTTTCCCCAACATGAGGGATACCATATCCATCAAGGCATCCATCTTCTTTTCAAATCTCTTTTCGGGACTTAGTGATCTCTCTCTACCCTTCCCACTATCATTCTAGGGTTGGTAAACCTCTTGTTACCCCCGACTGATCTCTCACCTTCTGCCATATCTATTTCTTGAGAAGACTCCCAATGAGCCCTCAAGACCTCTGAAGTTGTCTGACCTTCGGGACCCTGATACCACTGGAACTGTTTTGCAATTTTCTTATCTTCTCTTGCTATGTATCTCTTTTCTCTGTCACTCATAGAGGGTTTGCTCACAGGATCGCAGGATACGTGGCTCTGATACCACTGAAATATCCCAAGCCAATTTTTTGAAATTTTTAGTTATTGGATTTTAACATTACAAGTAAATACCGTTAAGGATAGAAGATAAACCCAAACGTACTGAAACAACTCTAAATGCTAGAAATGGAACTGGACGTCCAGTATGTTCTACCCAATCCAAGGCGGAGTAAGGGGCGACCATAAGACGGAGTAAATTACAAAACAAAGGAACTCTACGTCAAGTATGTGCTTCCCAATCCAAAGCGGAGTAAGGGGCGACCATATGACGGAGTAAAATTACTAACAATGCTTTAATGGAAAATACTGAAGAATGAAACTACTCCACACCCAGCATGTGCTTGCTAACCCCAGAAGGGAAAGTAGCTACCATAGGGCGGAGCTCTACACCCAGAATGTGCTTACTAACCCCAATAGGGAAAGTAGCTACTATAGGGCGGAGCTATAAACTAATACAATAACTTTATTAGAAACTGAACTTTTGTAATCAGATTTGAACAAGTAAAGAATGGCTGCGAGTACTACTGTCAGCTTTACAAAATAAGAAGAATTTGCTCTTAGAAAGAAGAAAAACCAGCCACCTATTAAATTCTTCAGATGTTCATAACTCACACAAAACTTGTTCAATCTTCCTGATTTCTGTTGCAAAGTCCCTTCCTTAAGATGGCGCCCAAGTTAGCATCAAAATTCAGACCCAATTTGCATCCAAGATTTGTTACACGGATCCCAATGCAAACCCCAAAGGGCGTCCCAGCTAAATAGGGTGATTTGCTCTAGAAATAAATTGCAATCTTTAAAAATTCTATAAATTAGAGCAAAGGGGCGCCTAAGCCTAGCCAAGATAATGAAATAATACCCAGAACCTTTTTTTTTTGTATTTTCTGATTTATGAATAAAAACCTAGATCTGTCTTATACAGAATACAATAACTGAAACACTAATAATACCAAATAAACTAACAATGAAATAACTGAAATCAATACATAAGTAAATACAAATATCAATGACTGAATCACCCCTAGATGCTGTCTTGCAAGCATGAAGCGATGCCCTAGCTAGGAGGCCTTCATTCCCCGAAGCAATTCCAGAGCCAAAGCGGCAGCATAACAACGTATTAGACCAAGATGATCAAATGAGAACCCAATGCTTTCTTTTATAGGCTTCAGTTGGCCTCCCTTGAAGCCTTATCTCCAAAAGTGGCGCCCCTTTCCATGCAATGATGGTGCCCCCCCTTCATGTCCCCCTTTTAAGATAACATTAAGTTATTTCGACTAGGCCAAGGTCAACGTTAAAATATAATGTTATTTTTTAAGTGAAATTAACTTATTTCTCCAAGACCGCATTCTGAAGCCCAAAACTGAATGAGTCAACTGAAAGGGAAAGTTAACTCCTTGAGACAAACCTGCTAGCTGCCAAAAATAGAATTTACTAAAAATAGTAAATTCTTGAAAATGCTCAGGAAGCCGAAACAAACATACCCCCGCGAAGCTCTCGAAAAACCCAGAAAGAATCCGCCATCAAAACTCCGAGCAAGGACATCCTAAAAAATAGGAAACCCTAATTTGCACCTTCCAAATAGGCTACGAATTTCCAGAACTAGGCCAACGGTCACTGTGAGATCAGTTTTGAAAGGGGACATTACAGTCCGCCCTTTCCAAAATTGCTTGTCCTCAAGCAATTGCAAACTAGGATGATGCAAGATCTCATCATTTTTCCAAGTTGCATCCTCCATAGGTAGGTCCTTCCACTTTAGCAGGTATTCTCTGATGGTTCTTTTCCTCAAAGAACGTTCTCGAACATCAAGTATCTCCTCTGGAATTAGAGCCAACTGTCCCTCTTCATCCAAAGGTGGTAACTGTGATGAAGCAATCACATTATGTCCAAGTGCCTTCTTGAGGCGAGACACGTGGAAGACGTTATGCACTCTGCTATCAGAAGGTAGCTCTAATTCATAAGCTACTGCTCCAACTTTTCTGATGACCCTAAAGGGTCCATAAAAGCGAGGTTTGAGCTTCTCAGCTCCACTCTTCATGAGAGTAGACTGTCTATATGGTTGTAATCTAAGATAGACCATATCTCCAACCTCGAAAGAACGCTCAACACGCCTCTAATCCGCATACAACTTTTGCTGAATTTGTGCAGTCTGCAAATTATCCTTCAAGGATTTCATTATGTCCTGACTATTCTGCAACAAATCCTTAGCTAGGGGTGCTTTGCTGTCACCAAACACTAAATCTGCAAAACTAGGTGCCTCATACCCATAAAGTGCCAAGAAAGGAGACATCTTAATTGACATATGAAAAGTAGAGTTGTAGCGGTACTCACCAATATGAAGCCACTTGACCCAAGTTCTCTGCTGTTCTGACACATAATTTCTCAAGTAGCCTTCCAACCACTTGTTCACCACTTCAGTTTGCCCATCTGTTTGGGGATGGTAGCTAGTGCTTGGGGTGAGCACAGTGCCACTCATTCTGAAGACTTCTTGCCAAAACTTACTTAAGAACTTGCTATCCCTATCACTCACAATGTTCTTTGGCAATCCGTGCAGCTTAAACACTTCTCGAAAAAACAGATCTGCAACTTGGGCTGCAGAAAAAGTGCTGGTAATGGTGAAGAAGTGAGCAAATTTGGTTAGCCGATCCACCACGACATAGATGCAATCCTTCCCTTGGGCTTTGGGCAACCCTGTGATGAAGTCCATTGAGATACTTTCCCATTTTTGATTGGGAATAGGGAGTGGTTGCAGTAAATCGGCTGGTAATGTATGCTCATTTTTATTCGCTTGACAAACAGGACACTCCTGAATGTAGCGTTGTACCTCTCCTTTCAATCCCTTCCAAGAAAACCTTTCTCGAATCTGCCGATATGTCTTGAAAAAACCTTGGTGACCAGCAACTGGAATATCATGAAAAGTCAAAAGAATCTTCTTCAACTTAGAATCAGCCACCACAAAGATTCTTTCCTTATAATGTATCAATCCCTCAACCATCTTGTACCTTTCATCATGAAAAGTACCCTCAAGAATACTGGTTGCAAACTGATTTTTAGCATAATCAGCAAGCAACATGTCTCTCCAATCTGCAGTAAGCTCACACAATGAGCTAAGATGAGGTCTCCTGGAGAGAGCATCGGCCACAATATTATTTTTTCCTTTTACATATTCAATATCAAAGTCGTAAGCTTGAAGCTTACTCACCCATTTCTGTTGCCTCTCATTTAGATCCTTCTGGTGCATGAAATGCTTGAGGCTATTGTGGTCAGTCTTAACCACGAACTTGTTCCCCACCAAGTACTGTCTGAACTTGGCTAATGCATGCATAATGGCAAGCATTTCTTTGTCATAGATTGAATATGTTTTTTCAATACCTCGTAATTTTCTACTCTCAAACACGATAGGGTGTTTGTCTTGCATCAGAACAGCCCCCACTCCTTCCCCTGATGCATCACATTGCAGCTCGAATGGCTTGGAGAAATCCGGTATTGCCAAAACCGGACACGAGCTCATGATCTTCTTGAACTTGTCAAAAACAATTTGAGCCTTTTCTGACCAAACAAAGGCTCCCTTTTTGGTGAGATCAGTAAGGGGAGCAGCATTCTGTGAATACCCCTTTACGAATCTCCGATAAAACCCACAAAGACCCAAAAAACCTTTCAACTGAGTTAAACTCTCAGGAGGTGGCCAATCAACTACTGCTTTGATCTTCTCTGGGTCCACCTTCACTCCATCAGCACTGACTATGTGGCCAAGGTATAGTAACTCCGTCATCCCAAATTCACATTTGGAAGCTTTTGCAAACAAGCTCTCAGATTCCATGATACTAAGCACTTCCTCCAAGTGCTTAAGATGATCTCCCCAAGTCTTGTTGTAAATCAGAATGTCATCAAAAAATACTAACACAAACCTCCTTAAATGACTGAAAAATACGATTCATGCAAGACTGAAAGGTAGCCGGAGCGTTAATCAACCCAAATGGCATGACTAAGAATTCGAAATGGCCATAGTGACATCTGAAAGCTGTCTTCTCCACATCCGATCCCCTCATTCGAATCTGATGGTAACCCGATCTCAGATCAATCTTTGAGAAGAACTTGGCCCCATGTAACTCATCAATGAGCTCATCTATCCTGGGTATGGGATATCTGTTTTTTATGGTGCTTTGATTCAAAGCACGATAATCCACACACATGCGCATGGTACCATCCTTCTTCTTCACAAGAACCACTGCAGAAGCAAAGGGGCTCTTGCTTGGGCGTATGAAACCCATCTTCAAGAGTTCTTGAATATTCTTCTCGATCTCGTCCTTTTGCCTCTTCGGATACCGATATGGAGTTATGATCACCGGTTTTGCTCCTTCTTTGAGCTCAATGATGTGTTCTGAACCTCTATCAAGAGGTGGTCCAGGAGGTAAATCAGCAAACACTTTACTCTTCTTGGTGAGTAAAGATTGAATATCAAGAGGATACTCTATTTTCGTTTCAGCAGGACTAGCCGGAAGAACCATGCATTCCGCAGCCCAGTCCACTTGGTCATGACGTATCAACCTTGCCATCCTTTTGAATGACACATTCCGAGGGCCACCATTTGACATCCCTCTCAACACCACCTTCTTTCCATCGGATTAAAACTTGAGTTCCATGGTATGCAGATTTAAAGAGATCTCTCCAAGAGATCGCAGCCACTGAATGCCAAGGACAGCATCCGTATCACCAATATTAACCACATAAAAGTCATCTTTGACTTTGTAATTGCCCAATTGCATTGACATGTTGGGAACCCTTTTGGTACAAGAGATGTGGAACCCATCCGCAACCATAACTTTGAACCCTTCAAAATCTTCTGTTTGCAACTCCTTTGCCACCACAGCTTCATCAATGAAGTTATGGGTTGCTCCAGTATCAATTAAAGCAACGATACGCTGCCCTTTGATTGTCCCACGAATTTTGAAAGACTCTTTCTTTTGGAAGCTTGAAAGTTGAGCCAACGTACCACCACTTTCTTTTTCACTTTCGGACTCTTCAGGAGCTCTTTCCACTTCACTATCTTCGGGATCAGATTGCTGGTCCGAAAAATCAGAGTTACTCTCACCAGCTGAATAATACTCAATCTGGTGAAATTTGACTCCCTTTGGGCAAACATGTTCTGGAGACCATTTATCTCTACATCGGAAACATAGCCCCTTTCTTCGGAGTTCATTGATAGTTTCCGGATCCAATCTTGTGCCAAGAGGTTTCTGCTGTTTAAACTCCTTTTGGTAAGGCTTTTGATGAAACCTTTTCCCTCTATCCTTCTTGTGGAATGATGGTTTAGAATGGATCTTTGTTTTGGGAGCAGCCCACTCCATGTTTCTAGCTTTTTTCATTGCTTCTTGTAAGGACGGTGGATCAAAAGCTTTGATCCATCCCTTGAGTGGCTCCATCAAACCTTCGCTGAATAAGATCACTAATCTTCTCTCAGTGATTCCAGTGACCATAACTGAAAGTCTTTGAAACTCAGCTATGTAGGCATCAACAGTGCCATACTGCTTCAACTGCGCCAACTCCCTAAAATGCACTTCTGGGTCCTTCTCGAACCTCTCAATGAGTCTATTGGTGAATTCATCGTGGCTAGTGATTGACCCATGACCGAAGGTGACTAGGCCATGGTACCACCACTCATGCGCCACCCCATCTAGGTGTAGCGTAGCGAATTTAATCGCGTCTTCTTCAGCCATTGGCCTAAGAGCCAAATAGTTGTCTAGTTTCTGAATCCAAGCTCGAGCAGAATTACTATCACTTCCGTCAAAGTGGGAAAGCAAAACCTTGTTGATAGCTTGATGCAAGTCTCCTTGTGCTGGAGTTCTTCTTTGGTCATAATTTCTCCCTTGTCCCTTACTCTTTCTCTTATGATCTATAAATTCATTATAGGACATATCCATTTTGATGTCATCAGCGAGAGAATCATACTCCGCATGGCCACGCCTCAATTGTTCCACAAATGAAGAATTCTCTTCAGGATCAGGTTGGGTGTTTACTGGTGCTACGAAGGTGGGTTTGAAGGGCCTTGACGAAATGTAAGTGTTGTTTGAAACAGGTTGAGCAACACTTCCATCAAATTGATTAGAGGCACTAGGCTCTCCTCTATATCCGGAATTGTTCTGGAGAGTTGGGTTCTGACCCACTTTCCCCAACATGAGGGATACCATATCCATCAAGGCATCCATCTTCTTTTCAAATCTCTTTTCGGGACTTAGTGATCTCTCTCTACCCTTCCCACTATCATTTCTAGGGTTGGTAAACCTCTCGTTACCCCCGACTGATCTCTCACCTTCTGCCATATCTATTTCTTGAGAAGACTCCCAATGAGCCCTCAAGACCTCTGAAGTTGTCTGACCTTCGAGAACCTAATACCACTGGAACTGTTTTGCAATTTTCTTATCTTCTCTTGCTATGTATCTCTTTTCTCTGTCACTCATAGAGGGTTTGCTCACAGGATCGCAGGATACGTGGCTCTGATACCACTGAAATATCCCGAGCCAATTTTTTGAAATTTTTAGTTATTGGATTTCAACATTACAAGTAAATACCGTTAAGGTTAGAAGATAAACCCAAACGTACTGAAACAACTCTAAATGCTAGAAATGGAACTGGACGTCCAGTATGTGCTACCCAATCCAAGACGGAGTAAGGGGCGACCATAAGACGGAGTAAATTACAAAACAAAGGAACTCTACGTCAAGTATGTGCTTCCCAATCCAAAGCGGAGTAAGGGGCGACCATATGACGGAGTAAAATTACTAACAATGCTTTAATGGAAAATACTGAAGAATGAAACTACTCCACACCCAGCATGTGCTTGCTAACCCCAGAAGGGAAAGTAGCTACCATAGGGCGGAGCTCTACACCCAGAATGTGCTTACTAACCCCAATAGGGAAAGTAGCTACTATAGGGCGGAGCTATAAACTAATACAATAACTTTATTAGAAACTGAACTTTTGTAATCAGATTTGAACAAGTAAAGAATGGCTGCCAGTACTACTGTCAGCTTTACAAAATAAGAAGAATTTGCTCTTAGAAAGAAGAAAAACCAGCCACCTATTAAATTCTTCAGATGTTCATAACTCACACAAAACTTGTTCAATCTTCCTGATTTCTGTTGCAAAGTCCCTTCCTTAAGATGGCGCCCAAGTTAGCATCAAAATTCAGACCCAATTTGCATCCAAGATTTGTTACACGGATCCCAATGCAAACCCCAAAGGGCGTCCCAGCTAAATAGGGTGATTTGCTCTAGAAATAAATTGCAATTTTTAAAAATTCTATAAATTAGAGCAAAGGGGCACCTAAGCCTAGCCAAGATAATGAAATAATACCCAGAACCTTTTTTTTTTGTATTTTCTGATTTATGAATAAAAACCTAGATCTATCTTATACAGAATACAATAACTGAAACACTAATAATACCAAATAAACTAACAATGAAATAAGTGAAATCAATAATAAGTAAATACAAATATCAATGACTGAATCACCCCTAGACGCTGTCTTGCAAGCATGAAGCGATGCCCTAGCTAGGAGGCCATTCGCCGAAGCAATTCCAGAGCCAAAGCGGCAGCATAACAATGTATTAGACCAAGATGATCAAATGAGAACCCAATGCTTTCTTTTATAGGCTTCAGTTGGCCTCCCTTGAAGCCTTATCTCCAAAAGTGGCGCCCCTTTCCATGCAATGATGGCGCCCCCCTTCAAGTCCCCCTTTTAAGATAACATTATGTTATTTCGACTAGGCCAAGGTCAACGTTAAAATATAATGTTATTTTTTAAGTGAAATTAACTTATTTCTCCAAGACCGCATTCTGAAGCCCAAAACTGAATGAGTCAACTGAAAGGGAAAGTTAACTCCTTGAGACAAACCTTCTAGCTGCCAAAAATAGAATTTACTAAAAATAGTAAATACCTGGAAATGATCAGGAAGCCGAAACAAACATACCCCCGCGAAGCTCTCAAAAAACCCAGAAAGAATCGGCCATCAAAACTCCGAGCAAGGACATCCTAAAAAATAGGAAACCCTAATTTGCACCTTCCGAATAGCCTACGGATTTCCAGAACTAGGCCAACGGTCACTGTGAGATCAGATTTGAGAAGGGGACATTACAATAAGTTTCCATAACAAATATTTTCGCAAGAATGAAGCTGACCACCCAATTATATCTATACATTATTTCTTTGCAACATCATGCCTTGCAATTTGAATTTGATAAAGTTGGTAGAAACTTGCTGTCTACTTTCACATATATTTATGCTTAAACCTTGTTAATATTTTCTGAATGCAAATTTATACCTTGAACAGCAGAATCCCACAAAGCACTGCGAAGCCTTTCTAAAAGTTCTTCGGCTTTCTCGACAGTTGCCATTTTCATGGCCATGCTTACCTATACATGACAGGGTATTCAATTAACCCATACTGCTGGTCAGGATGAATAAACAAAAATCTAAAACTTTACAGCTTACCTCTGCATAATTATTGTATCTAAGCAGTTTAGCTTTCTCTGATCGAAGTTTTAAGATATTATCAATAACTGGAGTGTTATCTAATTCTCCACTAGAAGCACGAGTTATATAAGCATGATAGAGCTCCTCACGAAGACCACGATTGCTTACATGCTGCATGACAGGCAGGTAGCTCGGAAAATCTAATGTAATAATCCATGGCCCGTTCTCAGCAGTTGCACCTTCGTGTCCCTGGACACCAATTCATGTCAGAACAATTCATTGCAAATATAGAACTGGCAACATTTGCTTCTTGTTGAAAATTAGTATGAATTTATATTAAAATATGGTGGTTTCGGATCTTCTTGCATCAGAGATGAAAGCATCAATTACAGAGCATTTGAAACACCACAAAAGCAGGCAGAAGAAATGTGTTTGAATTGTCTCCTAAGAACAAAACAAAAACTGTTTTCCTCTCAAAAAAATATCAGAAGAGAAACTCAGAACAACAATGAAGTCTAAGAAAAAAATAGTATCTTTCATGTGCTTTCAGCCTTGACATTAATAAACATTAAAAGGGTAAACTTGTCTATACAATACCTTTGATTTTGCTGATTGAGCAGCCACACCAAGAGCAGTAGGAGGCAATCCTTCAATATCCTTCTTCTCAGTTATTAGTTTTTCAAATCTTTTGGTTGCATCCAATATATTATCACCGAATTTTAGAGAGAGTTTTTCTAACTCCTGCAAAAATGAATTAGTAGTGCGAATATCTGCATAAATAGAAAGAAAACAAAGGCTGCTCAAATATGTGGAGTTGTGGTCAAGCTAAATGTGAAGACAAAGAAAATTTGTGTATGAAGGACCAAAGTAAGTCAATGAAACTCTAAATTACATGTTACAATAGCATGTGGGAGTGAAGGAACTAGAGGAGGTGAAAAGTAACTGGCACTAAAACCCAAACTAGAATAGGTGAACCCTATACGGGTAATGGTCACACACAATTATGAGAAAACAATAAAAACACTGCACTTCATTAGTCATAAATCTACATAGTGCACTTTGGAAACTAGGGGGAGGGCATGAAATTAATTGGTCCTGACTCCTACCATAATGGTGTGTGTCTAATTTAATTTCTGCGGGATTATTTGACTTTTACGTAACAAGTACATAATTATTTATTGATAGTTATTGATTAATATTCCTATTTTTTAGGGGAATAATATTTTTCGTTTCTTTTTGAAGCGGGGAGGATGATCTTCTGTCCCAAATCCCCATATCACAATGGTGTGTATCTAATTTGAGGTCTGCATGTTTATTTCCCTTGTTCATTGATCATATTTACATAGCAAATGCTTAATTGATTATTACTATTAGTATTTAATTTTCATATTTTTTTACGAGAATCCTCTTTATTTTTGTTTGACAGGAAGGGTGGTTTTTCTCCAATCCCTTAAGAGTTTTTTTTTTTTTTTTTTCGGGGGAGTGGGGGACCAGGGCAGAGCGGGGGACAGAGGGTGGACTTGGGGTTGGGGTTAGGGATGCTTCAGCTGTCTGTGAGTGAAAGGAATTTTAGCTGTTCCTAAAAATCACTCTCTCTTCCCCTCTTTCCCCTATACCCAACTTTGGAGTGATACAGATCACAAGTAACTGATGAAGATTAGTGTTTACAGTGTTAATCGTGCAATGAAAATTGAGCATGTTTACCACCTAAGGACGAATCATCTATCATGGTCACTCTTGTGATACGGTCTAGTCTCTGTTAATTACAAGCATAATAATATGATAGGCATACATTGTTTATAAGTACAATTTTAGGGGCTGTGATATAAACCTCCAATGAATCTACTTATGTTTAAAGTTTACCAACTCTCTGTCAGCAAAGAAAAATGGTGCATACCTATGGAATAGAAAAACATTTCTGAAGGCAGCCAAACATTTTATTTCAGTAAAAAACATCGACAGAAACAAGGAATCTATATAAGTGAGATAATGTCTAAAGATTTTGGCACGTGCCAGCCCAAGCTACGAGAGCATGTATCAACATAGCAGATAGATTCAAGAATGTTGATAGTGAAAACACTACAAACACACAAAAAAACTTTACTCGGCATAAAAAAATATTAAAGAACATAAATTTGAAGTAGCATAATTCCAAAGGTCCGCCACCAAAAAAATGATTTTGACAAAATGAAAGATTTGAATAACGCTTAGTTTTTTGTTTCTGAAGTTTTCCCTATGTTAATGCAACACCTTTCAGCCAAACTTCTTTGAAATCTAACTCATACAAGACTGAAAATTCTATTCCAACAAACGATACAATATGTTTTGCTCAGAAAAGAGGCCCACCTGTTGCACTTCATTGAATTGTGTCTTGGCATCCCCTTCAAGAGCAACACCGTTAAGTATGGCTTCCTTAATCTCAACTGCATCTCAGAGCGTATTCCGTGAGTATGAGAGATTAATGCTTAACTACTACCTAGTAAATTATAGAATATACTTATGAAAACATCAAACTTAAAGCATTAAAAATATAACCCCAAAAGAGGCAGACATGGCATATAAAACTATAAGGATGGATAATTTGAAAGAGGCACAAAAATTTAGAAATGGTGTTTTTAATATTTGCCAAAGCTGTTTTATCCAGGGCATATATAGACAGAACTTTCTTTCACTTGTCCACATTTTGTTTTCCCAAGAAATCCTAAATCCAATTTAATTGCTCTTCAGTTGTCATCTCGGAAACATCACCTCTGTGATACTTCCAGCTTCCTAACATTCAAATTTTCTTCTTCCTTTTTTGCTTAGAAGTTTGGTCTGTTTTTCTCAAAGCATTTTGGGGGGCAAATTCAGGACTTTATATACTATACATTATTCTGTGAAATTGAACAAAAGTAGCCAGCTTTTAATCCATTTCTGGGTAAACTAGGTTGTAATACAGCTAAAGATTGGTAATACAATTATTTAAAAAGATAGAAAGAAATTATATTAGTGTCCACTGGTGGCCAAACTTGGTCAATGGAACTCAAGTATACAAACAATTGCAATAGAAAAGTACTAGGGCAAGGACCTTGGGACCAAGAACAAAAGCAAGGGGTAACTGTAGTTAGCATTACTTGTAAACATTTATCATGTTTATGCTATGTAATTGGAGTCGATAATCATTTTGACTTACATCATGTATCAACAAGAGTAGTATATATTTGTAAGTAAAGGGAGCTTTTGTAATGTAGAATTATTTAGATATTTTTATTTTGTGGGATTTTTCAATACGTTATGTATTTTTAATACTTATGTCATCACTTTCATGACTATTTTCCAAATTAGTCATTTATCTATGACCCCTTAACTCATGTACATTGGTGAATAATCACAAGGCAAAGGGACCCAAAAAACACACAAGCAACTCTAAGCATTTATTAGAATGGGGGAGGAACAGCGATTTTTAGAAAATCTGCCGCTTTTGGTTTTTCACCCTCTAGCCTCTTCCCAATTGGAAAAGCTTTTGGTGCATGTAATGCCTTATAAACCTACCTTGATTAAAATTTATTATCAATGTGAGATATTCCATACCCAACACAATATTTGTAAGTAATGGGATCTTCCCTAGTGTAATATTATTTAGATATTTTTATTTTTGTGGGGTTTTCCACTAAGTTGGGAGTATTTTTAAAGGAAAAAAGAAAGTAGCTTACTTAATCATGTCTTGGTTAAGATGGTTTGGTACTGAGACAGCGTCTAACAGACACACCTATCTCGGTGCACCAACCTATATGTAGGATGTTGAAGATAAGGGAAGGGATCTCTCATTCATTGTCATATTCTCCTTGTACCATAGCTGTTGATGTACGCTACATTATATCAATAAAGTTGCAGTTATCCATCCATTTCTATGTTATGTGCAATATCTGGTATGTTATTCTGTTCAAGTACTTTGTGTTCTTTATTGGTATAACACAAATTGATCACTTGCGAAGAAAATGGATAACGATGCAATGTAACCTAGGCAATCATGATTTACTAGCTTATCTACTACACAAAAAAGGAATTTATATAAACCTTTCCATATATTGGTAGTTGATTCATGAAGATTCAATGAGTTTATCCCTCAAATTTAGACTTTTCCTTGAAAATCCAGTACTTGTGAGAGGAAGTACAGATTCATCAATCAAGGATAATCTACTGAATACAAATGAATTTCGGATCTATCTGCTTCTCTTGTGGTTTCAACTTTCCTTCATATTGTGTTTTCTTTTCCTCTTAACCTTCATAGTATAATTTTCCAAATCCTATATATGTGAGAATAAGGTTTCTCTGTTAACTAGTTTCTAGTTTTCTTTTTCTTAATTGTACAGAGTGTCAGCAGTTCCTCCAAACTAAGGAAATCCAAAGCTTAATGCAATAAAAATATATAATCACAAATCAACAGTCCCATGCTACAACTCAGAGAAGCAGCATATCTCTAATCTCACAAAAGCATCTTTGAGCATCAAAGAAATAAATAAAATATTTAGAAGAGAAGATTAAAAAATCAACTGCATACAGAGAATAGGATGTCAAGAGTTTTCACCCCTGCCTGATAAGGAGTTAATGATGGGAAAATAATAAGTCCCGAATCTAAGACAAACTAAGACATTCAAAATTTATACAAAAAATGAGATAATACGATCCCACTAACTTCAAACAATCAATCAGGACTGACTGATTCTCACAAAATAAGGTTCATATGTGTTAACTAGGAGATAATGTTTTAAATATAAAAGAAAATTTTTAAACATTGTTACACGCAAATGTAAAACAGTTGCATCAGGGCAATCATTCAAACTAGAATGTTCAGTTCAGATATATACCTTCAACAATTCGCTTTTGAGCTTCATTCAGTGTTTCCCACACAGGACCATCTTTCATAGCCTTAAATGCATTGTAGATAGGTTTACTCTGTCCCAGTCTCAATTGAAATGCTACTTTTTCAGGCTGCATATAGGACCAAAAAGTAAGAGATTCCACATCCAACCCAAATGAGAATATCCATAACAGAAAGCACATAACACAACATACACGTTACTATAAGAACTCTGATACATCCTTTTTAGCTTCTTTTCCTTCATTTTTGGAGGGGGAAGAGGGAGGGGAATAGAAAGTAAAGAAAACATGAGCCTTATGGAAATCAGAGTTCATGGTACCCATTTCCTAGAAGCAAATACGGATACCTTTAATTGAATCTCACAACATAACAATCAATATAAATCCTAGTAACCCCACAATGATTGTTATGGGCCAAAACACTCATCGGTCTAATGCTTGTCAGCCTTAACTGAATCTCACAACATAACAATCAAAATTAATCCTAGTAACCCCACAATGATTGTTGTGGGACAAAACACTCATCAGTCTAATGCCTGTCAGCAATGAAATTCAAAAGAGAGTTTTAATCGTTTTCATCAAAATTCATGCATATAAATTTATTACCCAAAATACAGTCCTGGATCCACTGTCATTGTCGCCATGTTCGCTAAAAGCAAAATACAAGAGGTTTAAAAAAAGGTAAAGTGTGTTCAAGCAAAGTGCTTGGGGAGATCCTTATATGTTCATATTTTTCACTTTCTTAAATCTCTCAGAGTGGAAAAAAGAGCATTGTCTATCAGCATCAACTCTTTCATACTTCTAACATATATTTTCTCACAAACACATTTCTCGGAAAATAGCACGTGAATCAATAATTGACTCATATAAAACTTCCACCTGTATCATCTAGAGATCCTTATTCACCTTATAATATAAGAAACAAATTTAACACCTATAGTACATCCTCAGGAGAATCTAAACTGAACAATGATTATCTTAAAATTTCACTCACAACGTATCTTAAGCAAAGAATACCTGCACTTCCTCAACAGCTGAACGAAGCTCCTCAGAATCTTTGACAGCCTTAAGATGATTAACAACTCCCCACACAACAGAAAGACGATCCACAATTTTCTCTAGAGGCTCCACTAGCTTTGGCCAAGTTGGCTCTACCGTTCTCTCTAGTGCAGATAAATCATTTTCCTGCATGAAAAAATCATAAAACAAGCAGCTCACTAGTGAACACTAAACAGAAGATTTTCCAAAATGAAAAGTTTCTTCCAAAAATAATTAAAAAATTAGAAGTTTCGTTGGAATGCAACACTATATAACAAAACTTCACGAACAATTGACTAGTGATAATTTTTCATCAACAAGGGTAGAATGCACAATGCTAGTATGTATAACAAAACTTCACGAACAGTGGACTAGTGATCATTTTTTATCAACACAGGGAGAATGCATAATGCTATTGTTGGCCATTTTTTGGCCTACATACCCAAATTTTCCCTGAGTGTGAGAGGGTGAGCATTCAAGCAAGACTTCGGGTTTTACACAGCAGAAGACTTCGGGTTTTACAAGAGACACAACTTATTTCACTTTATGAGTAATCAGCAGTTGAAACCCCTCAACAGAAGTAATCCGGGTTGGAAAACCCGAATTACTCTTGACAGTGCAAATCGGGTTTTGAGAAGTGCTTTGCTTATGAAAGTTTTATCAGCAGAAGTAATCCGGGTTGGAAAACCCGAATTACTCAGAGTAGTGCATTTCGCATTGCTCGGGGTGAATGACTTCCCTCTTTTTATAAGTAACAAGCAATGAAGAATCCGAAGTAGGTGCCAGTGAAGAGTCCGAAGTTGCAGACATTGAAGAACAAGTAAATAGACTCGGACAAAAAGCCCAAAGGAATTCCTTCAAACAATTTGTCCGAAGGAATCCCTTCGGAAAAGTTCAAAAGACAAGTCAAAATATTCGAAGGACACTTCCAAAAAAACCCGAAGGGCAATGTACCCTTCGGAAGGGACATTTCCAAAAAACCCAGGTACCTTTTTCTTAAGGGTTATTCGACAAGAAGGGGTTGTTTGAAGAGTCCAAGGGGCTGTTTAAAAACCCAAAGGGCAGGTACCCTTCGGAAGGGTCATTAACAAAAAACCCGAAGAGTAGGTACAGTTGACAATTTTGCCCCCACAGGGCAAATTGTCATCCCTACTATTCGGAACTTTGCTATGGTGCCAAGTTTGCCTTGTGAATCAGTTTTGGGGTTCTTAAATGTGCATTTGCAGCCACCCAAGTGGCCATCTACAGCAGTTTGAAAGGATTTTCCTCCTCTTCTAAGCATCACGTACAGCCAAAAGCCAAGACATACAAGCTGTAAGTTTATTTATTTTGTCTTCCCAAGGATTTTTTTGGGCTATAAGAGGTGGACTATTTCTTTAGATATTTTGTCCAAGAGAAAGAGCTCTCAAAGGACTGTGTAAAGGTCCGAAAAATGACTAAGTGGCAATTGTTCAAAGTTTATTTTCTTCGGACTTTTTGTCCGAAGGAAAAGGGAAAAGCACAGTTGAAAAGACCCAAAGGGCACCTGCCCGTCAAGAAGGTCCAATTCAAAAGTCCCGAAGGGTATGTACCCTTTGGGTTAGTTCACTTTATGGTTTTCAAGTCAAGACAATTCATCCGAAGGACAATTTCAAAAAGCCTGGGTGCCCTTCAAAAAAGCCCGAAGGGCACTTTTGAAAATAAACATACCCTTTCGAAGGGCATGTGGTCGATGGCAGGACCCTTTCAAAAGTTTCGAAAGGCACTTTTGAGGACGAATAGCCCTTGCAGAGGGCACTTGGCATTGAGAGGGCCAAATCAAGAAGCTCGAAGGGCATTTTTGCGAAGCAGAAGCCCTTGCAGAGGGCACCTTCATGAAGCGAAGAACAAAAACAAAGTTCTCGAAGGGCACATGCCCTTCGGGGAAAGATAGCCAAAGGAGACGAATTCCTTTGAACAAAAAGTCCTAAGGAATTCATAAAAAGACCCAACGGAGGATACACCCGGGGAAAAACCCGATAAAAAATAAAAACAAAGGCAAAGAAGGAAATGAGAAAATGTAAGGAAATCCGCGGGAATATGAAGTCAACAAAAGTCCGAAGAAAACCAAAGGGCAAGACATAAGAGCCTAAAAGAATAAATTCGGGAAAATTGGCAAGGAAACGAATTCCTTCGGACTTTTTGTTCGAAGGAATTCCTTCGGACAAAAAGTCCAAAGCAATTTGAGAGGACAAAAAGCCCAATAGAAAAGACAAGGGCATAAGCAAAGGCCAAAAAAGAGAAAAGGAAATGCCAAGCCCGGGAAAGAGAAGAGACAAAGAGTCCTTCGGACAATTTGTCCGAAGGACGAAAACTAAATTAAAGCCCGCATCCCAAATTAAAGCAGAACACGAGAAAAGCCAGAGAAAACACGAAGCAAAACTGAGCATGACCAATAACATGACAGAAGTAAGCACAAACAGGACTGAGCCAGCATGAACAGTGAATAAAACAAACGCAGAATAAAGACAAAGGCAGGATAAACAAAGATCATGCACAGACTGACGTGAGTGACTCCAACGAAGTGAACGCATTTAAGAAAGCAAGCACACTTCAATTCTGAAAATAGAGTTGTCTTGCATGATGAACGGGCAAAGCGTTGAACGTTTCAAACAGCCAGAAATTCCATGCACGCACTCTTGTTTGTCTCAAAGCTTGAAACGTTCTAACAGTTCAAACGTAATTCTTAATTTGGCATTTGCATTGATTTATGCAAAGGGGAGACTTTCAAACGTTCCAACAGTTCGAGTGGATTTGACTAATCTTGTTTTGGAGTTGACTGGTTTTCAAGTCAAGACATCTATTCGTAGATTTCAGGCATCCAAAGCTTGTCTTCTTCTTCTTTTTCAACGCCAAGGATTCTTCATGCAAGACAGCCAAGTATAAGCCAAGAAAAAACAAATCTATCATTCAATGCAATTTGGACTTGGGCTAATGAAGAATTAACGTCCTTTCTTATTTCCAACGCCAATCTCATGGCTTTTTGTAATTTTCTATATTAATGGCTTTTCAGCCTTGTAAAATCCATCCCTCTTGGTAAGACCAGACTCTGTCATTGGTGAGTTGTGTAACCTCTTTAAACAATACAAGGACTGTACTTGCAGATTTCAAGTGTTGGCATAGTGTACATTCATTCAGCAATTTGCACATGTGGTAGATTTTTTTTCCTTCCCAAATTTTGATTCGTACATAGTTGCTAGCTTATCATGTTATGCAAGTCATGTTCAGTGTTTTATGTCTTTTGTTGAAGCTGTAAGTGGATGTTAGGTGGCCGCATAGTGTCTTGTATCAGACCTCTCTCCATTGTTTTCCCTCACATTTTTGTCATTGGATCGAACCGTCTCATTAAGTACTTATGCATAGTGATCAATTGAAATCAAAGGTCTTCCTTTTCTTTTGTTTGTTTAGTGTTCAAGGTTCCAAGTAGGGTGGATCAACATTTTGGTGTATCACCGTTATTAGGTAGGATTTTCCCTTCAAGTTTCTTTCTCCCTTTTCCATGGTAGTCCGCAACACAGAGTAGAGATCCTCATTGATACATCTTACAGAAACCAGCCTTCTCTGGAGGTTCTTCTCACCATTGAGGCACCCACCCTCATGAGAAGATCCCATTGTTTCAACTGGAGAGAGGATTAGCCATTTCATCACGTATTCGATTCAGGGTGCAACTCCAGGTTGACAACAGTTTTTGGCACACCCGGTGGGACCTATTGGAGCTGGTCTTGATGAAATTGCAGTTGCAACAGTGTTCTTCAAGAAGTATTTGGTGATTCCAAGCTCAAGCAATTGCTTTTAATAGTTCAGGCATAGTTTCCATGTAAGTCTATTTTTATTGCATTATCATGAATGAATTTTGATGGCTATGTATGAAGAGAATTCCCATGCTATGTTTCTTTATCAGCCCAATGATGGATCATACCAACCTTGTAAGCCTTTTTATGAGCCTAATCAGCGTTATCAAAAGTATTATCAAAGCTATGTTGAGCCTTATCAAGTTTATCATGATCCTTATTATCAAGAGCATGAATCCTACCTTCCTTGTGAGCCATATCAGTCTCGGGACCAGATTTCATCTTCCCCATATGGCTATGACGTTGCATATGAGCAGCCTTGCCTTCAAGAAATAATGAACAAAATAGAGCTCAGAATACTAGCATATGCAAGAAAGGTTTGTTCTAACTCTCAGTATGAGAAAGTGAATGGTCTATTTCAAAATGTGTCCAATGATCTAGAAAAGATGCATGGGCTGTGTATTTTTGTATTGGAAAAGATGGAGGTTTGGGAGACGCAGAAAATCGAGTTAAACCAATTGTCTACAAAGGGCTCTTGTGCTTCTTATTCTCATGAAGTTCTTAATCATGCCCAGTGTGTGACAAGGGAGCTTCTTAATTGTATTCAAGAGCCTATTCATGAGACTAAACCTTCCTATAGTCCCCTTTCCTCACCAATCATCCCTCAAGCTCGAGTTGTCCAGGAAGACAAGCAAGTTTCAGACTTTGATGAGGTAATGGCCAAGTGGAAGGAACAGAATACAGAGGCCTTTAAGAGTTTCTCTTTCCCTCCTCTCCAAAACTCCCTAGACAATTCCATTGCTCTCAAGACTCCAAAATCTGATCATGATCAACCTCCTATGCTTCATTTTTCCTCTCAAACAAATGAATTTTATCACCCTCCCACCATCTCCCTTCCTCAAGAGGAACCTGCTCTTTGGAGGATTGAGAAAGAGGTTGCAGCTACAAGTCAAGTTCTTGCAAAGTGTGTAGACGATGTTTCAGGTGTGTTTGAGGAAGAATTTCCTATTGATACTTCACTTGAGGTTGTAGTTGCGCATCCAACTATAGTTGAGAGTGAGAAGACTGATTTTGATGTAGAGGAACTTCAAGAGGAGCTGGTACAAACTGAATTCATACGTGAGTTACAGGTATCTCTTATTGAGAAGGATCTAGATAGCTTTCAAGCTGATTCTATAGATCAAAATGAGGAACAAAAAGATGATTGGCAGCTGTACCTTGAATCTCTTCAAGAGATTGAAGAACTTTGTATGGATATGTTGTCTATTGAAGGACACGTTTACGAAAAATTTGATCAAGAATCACCTATTCAAGGTCACAGTACAGATTGGGTTCCCTACTCAAAGTTTCTTGAAGAGCTGGATGAACTTGCAACAATCGATAAGAAGGATGTGGTCACTCAAGAACCATGCATAGATGAGGTATCACTTGACAAGGTGGTAGATGACAAGCAGTGTGAAAAATATCAGGAAGTACTTGATGAGTTTGTCTTTGTTGGTGACTGGTTTGTTGTTGATGACTCATTTGAAAAGATGTTAATACAGTTGGTGGACAACAAAAATGCCTTATCAAAGGTTATGATTGATAAACATCATGCCTTACAACTAGTACCATCTCTTGGAGTGACTGAGTTTAAGACTTTCGCTTTTGATCCAGGTGGATCGTGCTTTGCCATGGTTAGTTAGGTTCTTTGTTTGTTTGCGTTCCTCCAAGTGTTGTTCAAGCACATTAGTTTGCTTCAGTTTTGTCCAATAAGTGCTTGTTTGCACATTTGCTTCTTAGTTAGTTTTCCTGCTTTCGTGTTTTTCCCTTCCTATTTTGAGGGAGAAAGGTTACTTCAGCCAAGGTCAAGAGGAGATTTTTAGTCAGAAATCAGGTTCACCATTTGAGAGTTTGAATAGCATCTATATGGTCTGAGTTCTCTAGCATAGCAGGTATGCTTCCCAGTTGAGTCGCGAAAAATGTTGACAATTTTGCCCCCACAGGGCAAATTGTTACCCCTACTATTCGGAACTTTGCTATGGTGCCAAATTTGTCTTGTGAATCAGTTTTGGGGTCCTTAAATGTGCATTTGCAGCCACCCAAGTGGCCATCTACAGTAGTTTGAAAGGGTTTTCCTCCTCTTCTAAGCATCACGTACAGCCAAAAGCCAAAACATACAAGCTCTAAGTTTATTTATTTTGTCTTCCAAAGGATTTTTTCGAGCTATAAGAGGTGGACTATTTCTTCAGAGATTTTGTTCGAGAGAAAGAGCTCTCAAAGGACTGTGTAAAGGTCCAAAAAAATGACTAAGTGGCAGTGGTTCAAAGTTTATTTTCTTGAGACTTTTTGTCCAAAGGAAAAGGGAAAAGCACAGCTGAAAAGACCCGAAGGGCACCTGCCCTTTGGGAAGGTCCAATTCAAAAGTCCCGAAGGGTATGTACCCTTCGGTTTGGTTCACTTTATGGTTTTCAAGTCAAGACAATTCATCCGAATGACAATTTCAAAAACCTCGAGTGCCCTTCAAAAAGCCCAGGTGCCCTTCAAAAAAGCCCGAAGGACACTTTTGAAGGCAAACATACCCTTGCGGAGGGCACTTGGTCGATGACAAGGCCCTTTCAAAAGTTCCAAAAGGCACTTTTGAGGACGAATAGCCCTTGCAAAGGGCAATTGGCGGCAAGAGGACCAAATCAAGAAGCCCGAAGGGCATTTTTGGGAAGCAGAAGCCTTTGCGGAGGGCACCTTCATGAAGCGAAGGACAAAAACAAAGTTCCCGAAGGGCACATGCCCTTCGGGGAAAGATAGCCAAAGGAGACGAATTCCTTCGAACTTTTTGTCCGAATGAATTCATAAAAAGACCCGACGGAGGATACACCCGGGGAAAAGCCCGATAGAAAATAAAAACAAAGGCAAAAAAGGAAATGAGAAATTTAAGGAAATCATTCAGAATAATTGTCAAACAGGGAATCCAAGGGAATATGAAGTCAATAAAAGTCCGAAGAAAACCAAAGGGCAAGAAATAAGAGCCTAAAAGAATAAATTTGGGAAATTTGGCAAGGAAACGAATTCCTTCGGACAAAAAGTCCGAAAAAATTTATAAGGGACAAAAAGCCCGATAGAAAAGACAAAAGCATAAGCAAAGGCCAAAAAAGAGAAAAAAATGCCAAGCCCGAGAAAGAGAACAGACAGAGAGTCCTTCGGACAATTTGTCCTAAGGACGAAAACTAAAATAAAGCCCGAATCCCGAATTAAAGCAGAACACGGGAAAAGCTAGAGAAAACACGAAACAGAATTGAGCATGAATAGAGATGTAAGCACAAACAGGTCTGAGCCAACATGAACAGTGAATAAAACAAACGCAAAATGAAGACAAAGACAGGATAAACAAAGATCATGCATAGACTAACATGAGTGACTCCAATGAAGTGAATGCGTTTAAGAAAGCAAGCACGCTTCAGTTCTAAAAATAGAGTTGTCTTGCATGATGAACAAGCAAAGCGATGAACGTTTCAAACAGCGAAAAATTCGATGCATGCATTCTCGTTTGTCTCAAAGCTTGAAACGTTCCGACGGTTCAAACATAATTTTTAATTTGACATTTGCATTGATTTTATGCAAAGGGGAGACTTTCAAACATTCCAGCAGTTCGAGTGGATTTGACTACTCTTGTTTTGGAGTTGACTGATTTTCAAGTCAAGGCATCTATTCGTAGATTTCATGCATCCAAAGCTTGTCTTCTTCTTTTTTAACGCTAAAGATTCTTCATGCAAGACTGTGATGACCCTTACTAAAAACACTGATTTTTATACTAAGAAATTTTGTCAAACACTTTACGGAATATCAGAAATTACATGGCATCAGAAATTTTGTCAAACAGTTTGTAGACAGCCTCAAATAGTTCAGCAATAAATTTATTTGAATTCTGGAAAATTTACAAACTCCCTGATAAAATATTTATGGCTTTTACAGCCTTACAAAATTTGCAGAATATATTAAAAAGCCCTAAAACAAATATTTATGATCAGAAGAAACCTGTTTGCTGCCCCAGTCACTGTTCAGTCACTGCAGGTACAGTCCGTATGGCGCCGTACGGACGCGATTCGTACAGTACGAAACTGTACGGATGGACTGTTTCTGTCCCAAAAAATCTACGCCTGGGTCTGCTGTAGTGTTGCGCTCAGCTGGGCGACCTCCAGGAATTTTTTTATTTAATTAAATTGCCTCCTCCTTGAGGCACTGCGTGCCATATAGGTTTCCAGACTGTTGTTTGCTGAAGGTACAGATTTGCAGGCCGTACTTGGAAGAATGGGGCGCCTCTCAATAACCTGCTAATATATTTGCCTGCTTGTAGATTTCAACTAACAAATCTTAACCTGAATGTTTAGCATGAAATAGCTGGATGCTATCTCCAATGTGCAACCCTTCGGAAGAATCTCTCACTCCCTCAGTTATGCAAATCGCTTGAGAGGTATCGTTCTCAAGGATTAAATCTGAGAATTATGCAGACTTCTGAAGTCTCCAAATGCCCGAGAAGATGCAATGATCAATTAGAATGAACTGGATGCCAATTACATTACCCATAGGGTCTATTTATGTATTTTTCGGAACTTCCAAGAGTTTCCGTAATACATCACACAAAACTTATTACACTTTTTAAATAAAAGTAATTTTTATAAAAATAAAATTAAAGTGCATTTTAAAATTAAAATATAGTAATATGGCCTCCATAATTAAATATGCTATCTCCCGTATCATCGTGAGCGATCGAATTGCAAAAATGACCCTCTCACCACCTTTTATCTGCCTACGAGAGTCAGGAATAGGCAAATCCTCGTGAAATGTCGAGTCGCCCTAGGGAGGGGACATGACAGTCCGCCCCTCCTGAAATTGCTTGACCTCAAGCAATCTTAATGCCGGATGCTGCAAAATGACTTCACCTTCCCAAGTGGCGTCTTCAATGGGTAGATCCTTCCACTTAACCAAATATTCTCTGATCACCCGCTTGCGAAGCTGTTTTTCTCTGCTGTCTAAAATGGACTCTGGAATTAAAATCAATTTCCCTTCATCATCCAAGGGAGGTAATACCGCTGAAAGTACCACTCTCTGACCCAATGCCTTTTTGAGACGTGATACATGGAATATATTGTGCACTCGGTTGTCTGAGGGAAGTTTTAGTTCATAGGCCACCTCACCAATTCTTCTGATAATCTCAAATGGTCCATAGTAGCGTGGTTTGAGTTTTTCTGTGCCACTCTTCTTGAGAGTGGTCTGCCTGTATGGCTGCAACAAAAGATATACCATATCACCCACTTCAAAACTACGCATAGTCCTCTTCTGATCAGCATATTGTTTCTGTTGATTCTGGGCTCTGGCAATATTATCCCTGAGAGTAGCAATTATATCTTTACTTTCTTGTAATAACTCACCTGCACTAGGTACGCGGCTGTCACTCAACACTAAGTCTAAAAAACTAGGTGCTTCATAACCGTAAAGGGCCATGAAGGGAGTCATCCTTATAGTCATGTGGTAGGTAGTGTTATAACAATATTCACAGATGTAAATCCATCTTACCCATGCTCGTTGCTGAGCTGTTACATAATTTCTCAGGTACCCTTCTACCCATTGGTTTACTATTTCTGTTTGACCATCGGTTTGGGGATGATAGCTGGTACTGGGTGTAAGCTCAGTCCCACATAACCGAAACACCTCCTGCCAAAAGTGGCTCATGAAGCGGCTGTCTCTGTCGCTCACAATGTTACGAGGCAATCCATGCAATCTAAAAATCTCCTGGAAGAAAACCTCTGCTACCTGAACTGCTGAGTATGTGGTGGTAATAGGGAAGAAATGGGCATACTTAGTCAACCTATCTACCACCACATAAATACAATCTCGCCCCTGTGCCTTGGGCAAACCGGTGATAAAGTCCATGGAAATACATTCCCACTTCTTGTCAGGAATAGGAAGTGGCTGTAGGAGTCCTGCTGGATACGTGTGTTCTTGTTTGTTTTGTTGGCAAACAAGACACTCTCGAACATACTGTAGAACATAATCCTTAAGCCCTTTCCAAGTGAACCTTTCCCGAACTGCCTTATAGGTCTTGAAATATCCAGGATGGCCGGCTGAGGGTGAATCATGAAGCGTTTGCAAAATCAGTTTCTTAACCTTAGATCCTGGGACCAAATAGATTCTATTTTTGTAAATGATTAGATCATTTACAAATGTATACCTGGTATCTATTATTGTCCCTTCCATTATATTCGAGGCCCATGTATCCCTAGCATATTCTGTTATAATCAAATGTCGCCAATCCTCTGATATCTGAATAGACGTGAGATGTGGCCGGCGGGAGAGAGCATCTGCAACAACATTTTGAGTACCCTTGACATATATGATGTCAAAGTCATACGCTTGTAACTTACTCACCCATTTTTGTTGGCGATCATTCAAATCTCGCTGTCCCAAAAAGTGTCTTAGACTGTTATGATCTGTTTTAATACAAAATCTGCTACCCACCAAGTATTGTCTAAATTTAGCCAAAGCATGCATGATGGCTAACATCTCCTTATCATAGATGCTAAATGACCTCTCAAGTCCTCTAAATTTTCTGCTCTCATAAGCAATTGGGTGCTTATCCTGCATGAGTACAGCACCCACTCCTTCTCCAGATGCATCACATTGAAGCTCGAATGGCTTCGAAAAATCAGGTAATGCTAAAACAAGACATGTAGTCATTATCTCCTTGAATCTCGTAAAACACTCCTGTGTCTCCTGTGTCTCCTGTGTCCACATGAATGCCCCCTTCTTCAATAAATCTGTCATAGGTGCAGCTAGTCGTGAATAGCCATTGACAAACCTGCGATAAAACCCACATAATCCAAGGAACCCCTTCAACTGTGTAGGGTTCTTTGGTAGTGGCCAATCAACAATAGCACGGATCTTTTCAGGATCCATCTGAACTCCATCCGCACTAATGATATGTCCTAAATATAAAAGTTCGGTCATGCCTAGATCACATTTGGATTCCTTGGCATACAAGGCTTCTTTCTGCAGAATACTCAACACTGTCTCTAAATGCTCAAGATGTTCTTGCCATGACCTACTGTACACTAAAATATCATCAAAGAATACTAATACAAATTTTCTTAATTGGTGATGGAAAACCTGTTCATCGTGGATTGGAAAGTGGCAGGTGCATTGGTCAATCCAAAAGGCATAACTATAAACTCAAAATGCCCACAATGACATCTAAAAGCAGTTTTCTCAATGTCTTGTTCCCTCACCCTGATCTGATGGTATCCTGATCTTAAGTCAATTTTTGAAAAGAAACAAGCCCCATGCAATTCATCTATCAATTCATCAATGCGGGGGATAGGATACCTATTCTTAATAGTTCTTTTATTTAACAATCTGTAGTCAATACACATTCGGAGAGTGCCATCTTTCTTTTTAACTAAAACAACAGAAGATGCAAAAGGTGACTTACTTGGTCGAATGTGCCCCATGGCCAGCAAGTCCATTATGGTCCGTTCGATTTCATCCTTGAGCCACTTCGGATGTCGATACGGGGTGATCATGATAGGTTTAGCGCCTTCTTCTAATTCAATGATATGATCAATGCCTCTATCTGGTGGTCGGCCTGGTGGGATCTCATTGAATACCTTTTTATAAGTACTCCTTAACCTTTGAATATCTGGACGATATTCAGTCTTGTGTTGGTCCCCCTGTGTAGGCATCAAGGTACACATAGCTGCCCACTCTATGTCATTATGCCTAGCTAGCCTTTCCATTCTCCTGAGTGAAATAGTCTTAAAATCATCATCACGAAGAGCCTTCAGCACATGAGTTCTGCCATCGACCTCAAATCGTATCTCCATATCTTTAAGTCTTAAAGTAATTTCCTCCAACGAATGCAGCCACTGCATTCCTAGTACTATGTCCATATCACCCATATTGACCACATGGTAGTCTGCTTTGAATTCATAATTATTTAAGCGTAGGGGTAAATCACGTACCATTTTATTACACCTCAAGATAAATCCATCTGCCACTTTGACTCTAAGCCCCTCGCACTCCTCAGTGGTAAGCCCACGCCTTTCTACAAAGCGTGTGTCAATGAAGTTGTGTGTGGCACCGGTATCCAAGAGTGTAACCACCTTTTGACCGGCCAAAACACCTCTAAGTCTGAAAGACCCTTCTCTCTGAATGCTTGATAGGCGTGCCTCTTGTGAATGTAATTTTGCCCCCTCTTTTAGTTCTAAATTGTCTCCCTCTTGTTCCTGCTCTATTCCATCAGGATCATGGTATTCTGATGAGTCTGAGTCTGAATCTTCATAATAAACCCACATCATTCTATTGGCCTTACCCTTAGGCCTCATAGGACAATCATGACCAAACTCGTAAGGACCTTTACAGTAAAAACACAACTTTTTCTTACGCAGGTCATTAAGAGTTTCCTTATCCAATGATGTAGGAGACTTACCTTTTGCGTCATCTTTACCTTTACTGACTCCTCTATTATCTCTAAATGCTGAAGTGCTTTTTGGACCGAACTTGTTTGCTGGTGCTGCAAGTTCCATACTTCGGCTTTTCTTCATAGCTTCCTGGAATGTGGGAGGATTAAAAGCCTTGACCCACCCTTTGAGCGGTTCAGTCAACCCTTCTGTAAATAGCATGATTATCCTTCGCTCTGAGATGTCAGGTACCATTGCCGCTAAATTTTGGAAGTCATTAATATAATTATCAAGTGAACCATGCTGTTTTAATTGTGCTAGTTTACAAAAATTTACCTCCGGGTCTTTGACATCGAACCTTTCGATCAATCTGTTGGTAAATTCTTCATAGGTAGTGATGTGGTTGTGTCCCAGAGTGACCAAACCATGATACCACCATTCGTGAGCAGCTCCTTCAAGGTGCAATGTAGCAAATCTTATGGCATCCTCCTCAGGCATTGGTCTTAGAGAAAGATAATTATCTAACTTTTGAATCCAAGACCTAGCTGTACACCTGTTACTTCCATCATAGTTAGGCATGGAAATCTTACCAAGTGCTTGTTGATAATCATTCCTTGGTGCACGGTGATCATTTCTGCCTCCTCTCTTGTTCTTCTGATTCATGAACTGGTCAAATGTCCATATTTGACGCATATCAGGAGGGAGGGCGGTATACTCTAAGTAGGCTTGTCTAGCCTCCTCGCCAAATGGAGTAGCTGGAGCAACATGTAACTGTTCTTCCCTGGGTGTGAAGGTGGGAAAAAGAGGTCTAGACGCTGATCCTCTAGTGTTTCCAGCATATTGTACGGATCTTTCCTCATTGACTCCACTATGCTCCGCTGTGTGCTGATGACTTTGATCGGGAATGGCTTGCTGGTCCATTCTGGCCAATAAACGTGACATCATATCAAGCATGTTGTCAAATTTTCTTTCCGCACTTCTTTCTCTGTCTTCTTCTGCCATATTCTGAATTGATTTGCCGGTGTCCCTCAACGCTTCTGGCAATGTATCTTCTATTATTTGAGGATTCTGATGAGGTTGCCTCCGCTGCTCCCGGCTGTAATATCTGATTTCTCTATCGCTCATCGGCTATTTGGCGGACCACAGGATGGCAGGATGATGGCTCTGATACCACTGTGATGACCCTTACTAAAAACACTGATTTTTATACTAAGAAATTTTGTCAAACACTTTACGGAATATCAGAAATTACATGGCATCAGAAATTTTGTCAAACATTTGCATAGCATATTATACTGTAATTTTGTCAAACAGTTTGTAGATAGCCTCAAATAGTTCAGCAATAAATTTATTTGAATTCTGGAAAATTTACAAACTCCCTGATAAAATATTTATGGCTTTTACAGCCTTACAAAATTTGCAGAATATATTAAAAAGCCCTGAAACAAATATATATGATCAGAAGAACCCTGTTTGCTGCCCCAGTCATTGTTCAGTCACTGCGGGTACAGTCCGTACGGCGCCGTACGGACGCGATCCGTACAGTACGAAACTGTACGGATGGACTGTTTCTGTCCCAAAAAATCTGCCCCTGGGTCTGCTGTAGTGTTGCGCTCAGCTGGGCGACCTCCAGGAATTTTTTTATTTAATTAAATTGCCTCCTCCTTGAGGCACTGCGTGCCATATAGGTTTCCAAACTGTTGTTTGCTGAAGGTACAGATTTGCAGGCCGTACTTGGAAGAATGGGGCACCTCTCAATAACCTGCTAATATATTTGCCTGCTTGTAGATTTCAACTAACAAATCTTAACCTGAATGTTTAGCATGAAATAGCTGGATGTTATCTCCAATGTGCAACCCTTCGGAAGAATCTCTCACTCCCTCAGTTATGCAAATCGCTTGAGAGGTATCGTTCTCAAGGATTAAATCTGAGAATTATGCAGACTTCTGAAGTCTCCAAATGCCCGAGAAGATGCAATGATCAATTAGAATGAACTGGATGCCAATTACATTACCCATAGGGTCTATTTATGTATTTTTCGGAACTTCCAAGAGTTTCCGTAATACATCACACAAAACTTATTACACTTTTTAAATAAAAGTAATTTTTATAAAAATAAAATTAAAGTGCATTTTAAAATTAAAATATAGTAATATGGCCTCCATAATTAAATATGCTATCTCCCGTATCATCGTGAGCGATCGAATTGCAAAAATGACCCTCTCACCACCTTTTATCTACCTACGAGAGTCAGGAATAGGCAAATCCTCGTGAAATGTCGAGTCGCCCTAGGGAGGGGACATGACAAAGACAACCAGGTATAAGCCAAGGAAAGACAAATTTAAAAGACTCATGCAATGCAATTTGGACTTGGGCTAATGAAGAGTTAACTTTCTCTTCTATTTCCAATGCCAATCTCTTGGCTTTTTGTAATTTTCTATATTAATGGCTTTTCAGCTTTGTAAAATCCATCCCTCTTGGTAAGACCAGACTCTGTCATTGGTGAGTTGTTTAACCTCTTTAATCAATAGGACTGTACTTTCAGATTTCAAATGCTGGCATAGTGTACATTCATTCAGTAATTTGTATACATGGTAAGTTTCTCTCCCTTCCCAAATTCTAATTCGTACCTAGTTGCTAGCTTATCATATTATGCAGGTCATGTTCAGTGTTTTATATGTTTTTTTGTTGAAGCTGTAAGTGGATGTTAGGTGGTCGCATAGTGTCTTGTATCAGAGCTCTCCATCATTTTCCCTCATGTTTTTGTCATTGGATCGAACTTTCTCATGAAATACTTATGCATAGTGATCAATTGAAATCAAAAGTCTTCATTTTCCCTTGTTTGTTCAGTGTTCAAGGTTCCAAGTAGGGTGGATCAACATTTTGGTGTATCACTGTCATTAGGTAGGATTTCCCCTTCAAGTTTCTTTCTCCCTTTTCCATGGTAGTCCACAACGCAAAATAAAGATCCTCATTGATACATCTTACAGGTACCAGCGTTCTCTAAAAGTTCTTCTCACCATTGAGGCACCCACCCTCGTGAGAAGATCCCATTGTTTCAACTGGAGAGAGAATTAGCCATTTCAGCACATCTTCGTTTCAAGGTGCAACTCCAAGTTGACAATAGGTACCCTTTGGGAAGGCTCATTTCAGGATCGGCAGGGACATTTGAAAAAAACCCAAAGAGCACTTGCCCTTTGGGAAGGTCCATCTAGCAAGTTTAAAGGCTTTTACAAAAAGCTTGAAGGGCCCCTGCCCTTCGGGAAAGGACTAAGACTAGAAGCCCAAAGGGTTGTCTTTGGAAAGCAAGGAGACAAATCTTGCAGACTTTTTGTCCGCGGGAATTTAAAAAACAAAAAAGTCCGCGGGAGATAAAACCAAGGGGAAGCCAAAAAGTCCAAAAGAAATGGATATCCTTGAGACAATTCCTTTGAAAAGTTTGGTCAAAGAAAGAAAAGTCTGAGGGCAAAGAGAGACAAAAGTAAAGACCCGAAGAGAATGAACATTAGGTCGAAGAAATAAGGGAAAGTCTGTGGAAAAGACAAATACATACAGAAGTCAAGAAGCAGAATTCTAAATTTAGCCAATAGAAATCACAGACAGTTGGGCCGAGAGAAATCCATGCACAAACAAAAGATGGAGTCAAAGTGAAATTCCATTCGAGCAAAAGCTAATTACGGTTGACTGGTCAAGGCTTCACTTGACTGGTGTTTGAAGTCAAGTTTATCTTCAAGGTCAACTCTGCCTTTCAAACATTCCAACTCAGCTTCCAACGGATCAAGTCGTAGTTCTAAAATTGGCATTGGCATTGGATTTCATGCATGCTATTGTCATCTCATACTTTCAAACGTTCCAGCAGCTCATGAAAAATGCCAAATTTGGGAGTGGGCGTAGCATTATTGCATGATAGAGAGGTTTAGCAGCCCAAAATTAGCCACTGTCCACTTCAATGCCAAGGATTCTTCATGCAAGACAAAAGACAAGAAAAGACAAGTTTGGAAGACTCATGCAATGCAATTTGGACTTGGGCTAATGAAGAGTTAACTTTCTCTCCTATTTTCAACACCATGCCTTGGCTATTGTATTTTTCTATAAGTTGGCTTTCAGTCGTAGATTAAAGGATCCCTCTTTTAGCAAGAAATCTTCTGCCAAAAATTGTGTTGTAATCTTTTTCAAAATCAATAAGAAGAGGATTGTGTTTTTTTAATTTCCAACGATTGGTATAGTGTACTTTTGTTATAGATTTGCCTAAGTGATAGATTTTCCTTCTTCCTTGTCAAATATGGATTCATACCTAGTTACTAGCTGGTCATTTATGCAGGTCACGTTTTGTGTTTGAATGTCTTTTGCTGAGTTTACAGTGGATATTAGTGGTTGTTTAGTGTTTTTCATCAAACCTATTTCTACGTTTCCCTCAAGATTAGATCATTAGACAGAACCTTTTCATGAAATACTTGTGTATTGATCAATTAAAGTTGAAGTTTTGCCTCTTTCCTTCTCTGAATCAGTGTTCTTAGAAAAAATGGCCTTCGAAGTTGTCTCATTTCAGTGATTTGAAAAAATGGTTTTACCCTGGACGTCAAAAAAAATAAAATAAATGCACTTTGATAAATCCTACAGATCAATTTGGCCTAGATGACCTTAAAAATGATGTCATTTTGTATCACTATAGATCCTACAGACCAATGTGGCCTATATGGAGTTAAAGATCTTTTCATCTCAATCGACGGGAAATTTATTTTATGGTTAGAAATCAAAACAAATAGATGAGTCATACAGACAAATGTGGCACAAATTACCATGCAATTCAACCTTGTCTCAACTAATTTAAATTAATGATATAATTTTTTAACTTACACGTCAAAACAAAAAAAGACCTACACACCAATTTTGGCTTAGATGGCATTGACATCTATGTTCCACAGAGTTCCTTTTAAGAAGGATGGGGAAACACTGGGTTATGAAAAAATTAACACCTAGAAGTACCTCCAAAATCCTATAAATGATAAACGAATAGGAAAATAGCATGAAGATGGGGATGGAGGGGCAGGAACGGGGCACTATAGGATGGGAACGCATCCTCATGGAACACAGGTTGAAATTCATCTCATCTCAAGCAATAAAATGGGACATCAAAACAAATAGATGCAGATCTGTTTGGCCTAAATGGCATTAAAAAATCATCCCATCCCAATCAATTTAAACAATATTTTATAACTGTGCATCAAATCAAAACAAACAGGCCTAAATGAACTTAAAATTCATCCCATCCCATCTCCTCTAACTATGATATCAGTTTCTAATTTGATGGATACAACAGATTTATGAAAAGGGTGTGCATGTAACTGATAGATACCCTGCATACCACTTTGGTCAAATGGTGTTGAAAGCCATCCATCTCAAACACTAAAACAAGACATCACAAATAGATGTCCTATAGACCAATTTGGCCTAAATGGCATTAGAAGTCATCTATCTCAATCAACGAAGTTGGACATCAAACCAAATAGATGCCCTGCAGGTCACTTTGGGTTAAATGGCTTTGAATGTCATTTACCTCAGTCAATAAAACAGTACATCAAAACAAATAGATGCCCTACAGGCCAATTTGTTCTAAATGGCGTTAAAAACTCGTCCCATCTCAATCAATCAAAAAAAAAAAAAATTAACATGCATCAAATCAAAACAAAGAGAAAAGCCCAATAAGTTCTACAAAACAATTTGTCTAAATGACCTTAATAATTTCTAATCAGGCAGGCACAACGAAATCATCAAAAGGGTATGCATGTTGCCAATAGACGCCCTACAGACCACCTTTGGTTAAATGGCATTGAAAGTCATCTATCTCAATCAATAAAACAGTAATCAAAACAAACAGATGTTCTACAGACCATTTTCGCATAAATGGGATTGGAAGTCCTCAATCTCAATTAATAAAACAGCACGTCAAAACAAATAGAAGCCTTACACAAACCAACCTGGCCTAAATGGGGTCAAAAGTTTATCTCGTCTCAATCATTTGAAAAATAAATTTATTTTATAACTTCGTATCAAAACAAAACAAACAGACTCACCCAATAAATCCAAATGCCCAGTTTGGCCTAAACGACATTAAGAGTGATCTCATCTCATCTTACCGTAATCTCGTATTCCAACTAGGTAGGCACTACAAAACCATGAAAAAGGTATTGAAATTACAAATTGACATAGACACCCAATAAGTCCTACACAACAGTTTGGCCTAAATGACATAAAAGTTGGTTCTTCTCATCTCAACGTAATCTCAAACTCTAATTCGATGGCCACTGCAAAATCATAAAAAGGGTATTGATATTACCAAGTTACACATACACACAGTAAGTCGTACAGACCAATTTGGCCAGAATAACATTAAAATCCATCCCATCCCATGTCATCTCATCTCCCTACAATCTCAAATTCTAATCAGGTCGCCATTACAAAATCATGAAAAGGGCATTGCTATTACCAATTGTTTCAAGACAGCCTTGATGCCAGGGCGCACATGCTTGGCTTCCACTGCATCAAAACGAGGAAAAGGCCCCCTTTCTAGCAATGGATTATTGTTCTCCTCAGCCATGCTTGCAACCTCTTTGAAACTACTGCAAGTGAAAACCCTAGTAAGCTTTGTGCCTCTTCAAAATGGGAATGAACTCTACTCAGTACAGACAACTATGAATATGCCGTCTCTTCGAATGATATAACTGCTAAGTCAAATTGAAAGCATCGATGCTGGCCCACCATTGAAGTGGTCTTTTTTTATCTTTTAAAATTAATTTGGAAGATAAAGACTTGGATATTTTATCTTTTTTAATATTTATCTTTGGAATTTCTCAAAAAGTAATATATTTTTCCCTTCTTCATACTCATTCCCGACTCTCCAAAATTATTGTCTGCTTCAAAAAACATTTTTCAAACTAATTTTTTTTGGTTCCTGAATTTCCAAAATTATTGTCTGCTTCAAAAAAGATTTTTCAAACTAACGTTTATTTTGTTCTACAAGCTATTCTTGGATCCCTGCATGTTTGATTGGAAACATCCATCTGCGTCATCATTTTTTATTGCAAGAAAATCTTAGAAGAATACTAAAAAAGATCTAAAAACCACGCTAGGTGTTTTTTAGCCATGTGCAGCCCCAATAGTTGGGCTTCCGTACCTATTATGGTCAGGTTCAACAAGTCATTGAATATCTGATCAGCTGCATAAAATCTTGCTACACCCAAAAAACCCTAAATTCTTTTGGTTGAGTGTCTGGTCCCTGTCTCAAGTTAAGGGGCAGATGCCTATGAGCTTTCAATTGCCTAATTTATGCTTTGGTTGTGTATTGTTGAGTTTTGCTACTGATGAGTTCCTGCTCTTTCAATGGCTTCCAGGTCCTCATATGACATGGCTTTGTCTATGTTGCAGAGGATATTTTTTTAGAGCAAAGTACAAAGAAGATTATATGGACCATTTTAATGGCAAACCCTGCCCTTCTCAGAAAACTGTCGTCCGATCCGTGATTATCTCGTACGCCAAGCTTCCAACTGTGCCTGTGTTTATTGAATATCGCCTTAATATAATAAGATATCAGATTTAGTGTCCTTGTTTTGATTTAAAAACATACCGTTTTCCAGCTCTTATGGACCCTTTTCAAGCCTTGAGTGGATAAAAAACAAATATGCGGTTGCAGGTCCAAAGAATGGAGGTGGATAGATGAACTCATGGGCTTTCTTTCTTGAAATATTTGAAGTTTGTATCACCTTCATGGCTGTCAATCGTATTGCCATGAAATGAGATGGTGGATTGAGATCTATACAACAGGCGTACAACAGGTTTGTCACAATTAAAAGAAGTTTATTGAATGTATATAGATATTTAAATTTGTATTTTATCAATAATTGAAGGTAGGGACTATGGTCATAGGATTCTATTTATATTTTTTAGTTGTAAAGTATAATCAATTTTGAGATTATCGAATTTGGGATGGAAAGACGAGTGCTGCATATGCAATACGGCTAGAGTTTCATTTTTGCGACAGAGTCTGAGGTTCGACCGCAGTAAAGTAGATCATTCCCATTGATCGAGTAGCGCAGGGCAAGGCACTGTGTAGATCTCTAGTGATACCAAAGGCATGGTGTTAGAGTTTGCAGCTAATGAGATGAAGAAATAGGGTTTTGGGTTCTCCTACATGGATGTTGCTCGCCATAAGGATCCTCTACATTCAACATCTCTTGTATTTTTTCTCAGTCCATATATTGTGGAAAAATCAAATGAAGTATTGACAATGAAGATCATTTATCTAGAAGTATCTGAATTAATTTTTGCATTTACAGTGTTTTCAATTATTTGCAGGTTAAATGGGTTTTGGCCTCGATCAAAGGATCCATGCTACTTAGACTAGTAATTGTCAAATCCAATTATGTTATAAAGGGTTTTTCATAGTTAGTTTTTTTTTACTCTAAGGATCATCAAAAAGTGTTTAAAGAGAGGCCTTGGTTTTAGGGTAGAGTTGGGCTCTTTACTACCCCTTGGGTCTTTGATTTTGACCCCTCAACAATGGCGGTGTCTAAAATGCCAGTTTGGGTTCAACTCTCAAATCTCTCTCTTCCCTTTTGAGCCCTCTCAGTTTCTGAAGGCATTGGAAACACGCTTGGAAGATTCATCAAGATGGATAATGAGCGGTCTAAACAAGAGTTGTTTACTTATGTTCGTATTTGTGTGGAGGTAGATCTTAACAAAGGTCTCCCAGAGAGAATCTAATTGAAGCATGACGCTTTCCTTTGGATCCAAACTTTATTATGAAAATAATGCCTTTAAATGTCGGTTCTGCCAACAAATCGGCCATCTCCAGGGGGTTTGTCCTCATGCATGGAAGCCAAAAAAGAAAAAAGGCTAATCTTTTAATCCTAAAGGTTGGCAGTCGTATGAGCACCCTCTTTCAAACAAGGGCATAAAAAAATCTAGAGATGACACATAGAAGAATGAAGATACAAAGTCTATTGAAGAAATGGTTGTGACAGATTCATCTTGCAAAATGACCTCTGTGGATAATGATGTGAGTGGAGGAATCAAGAAGTCACATGAATCTAACACCTCTAAATCTGATAAAGATCAACCCTGTTTTGAACCTCAACATACTCTTGTGTTTCCAATAATTGTTGCTAACCCGATGGCTATTGGTAGTCCGGAGGGTTGGATAGAGGTTCAAAAGAAAAAGGGCAAAAAAAGGCCGTATTATGGATACAGAATTTAGCCATTTATGATTACTCCTTTGGTTTATTCTTGCTTGGTCTGGCTTGTTTCTTGTTTTCCCCTGAGGCTTGTATAGCTCGGTGTGGCTTAGCACGAGGTGTGACTTTTCCACCGTCTTTTTTGTATGACTAGCATTATATTTTATCTCGTTTTATTAATAAAAGTGTGTTTTTCAATCAAAAAAATACAATCATTTTTTCTGATAGATTGTATTAGATGTAAGATGAAATTTTTTTTAGTTGTAAAATACAATGGATTTTTTCGATAGATCGCTTTAGATGTGAGGTGAAATTTTGGACAAACTATCAAAAATTCTAAAAATTTATAATAAGTATATGATTTTTTATTTTCTTTTTCTTAATATAAATTATGGTAAAACAATGTTTAATAATCTTCACAAAAAAATTATCACATAGAGGGTTGACATGAAATTTAGTCCTAATTAGAGATGTATCCATTAAGAATTATCAGCGTTAAAAGGTTAATTTTAAAATATGTATAGTTGGCTTAGCTTGAATGCATAATTAGTTTACTTGATTCAATTTCATTTTTTAAATATGCATATCTTCACTTTTAACATGTGGACCTCTTATCATTGCTTCCACCCATTTGTTCATGTGGTCAAAACACTACAATCAAAGTTTCAATCCTTACAAAATCTAACTATTCTTCTTCCTAGCAGGAACTAAAGTTGCATCACGACACTTATTATTATTCTATTTCATATGTAAGGAGGAGACATTTTGTTTCACTAGAAAGGATGTATTTTTTATTTTGGTAAAATAGAGTTTTGTAAAATAGAAGAGTGTAAATCGAGTCGTACCTCATGGGCATTGAAATAGTCACTAAAAATTAAAATTATTATTTGAATTGATAAGTGAAATTTAATATTAAATACTATATTTCAACACGCTTAATATACTACAATAATATATAATATAACTATGTATATTATTATATAATATATACTATTATTATATAATTTTGTATATATACACACACAAATTAGCAATTATTCTAAAGTTACACGATACGTTAGAAGGGATATGATTTTATGTTTTGGTCAAGTGGGGTTTTGTAAAGTGAAAGCATAATTTGGTAGTCGTATTACACTTAAAATTCATGACCGCTAACCTCATCTCATATTTTTTGCACGAAGCATTAAGAAATAAAAATAAGATTTTTTTAATGGAAGCGACTGTAAAAAATGAGGATGTGTGTTCATTCATACAATGTGGCAATGAGTTGTGTGGAGAGGAGAAGTTTTGTTTCACCCAAAAGGGATGTATAGTTTTGTTTTGGAAAATCAAAGTTTTATAAAGTAGAAGAGTGTAAATTGGTAGTCGTACCTCATGTGTGTTGATTTGTATCACCTTTTATGCACGAAGAAAGCAACAATAAGCTGAAATTTTTGGTAGAGGTACTAGTAGAAAATGAGGTTATGCATTCTTTCATACGATAGAGCAACAATAATGACCCTTTATTTTTTGAAGGTGCAAAGTAAATATTGCTTCCTTTGTTGTGCCTACAAATGTTTAGGTTGAACTTTTTTATAAGAAGTTGAGGTTTGAGATGCAATTATTTTCCTATAAATTTTAAGGAAATCTTCAGGGAAGTTGCCAAGGTTCATTGCTAAGGATTTCCTTTATTTTGTTTTGTTTTTGTTGCATAAGTTGTTAAGATAGGGGATCCAAATATGATAAAGCTTGCTTCTACATTTCACTAAGTCATTAAAATTTGAGGCATAGTTTTTCTCCTCCTACGCAAAAACTTGTGTAGAGTTGGCTTTTTTTAAATATGAAAATATGTGGAATAAAGATGGAATTTTGGTGACCTTGCAAAAATCAAACATATTCACCACATAGTTCCATAACCACTTTAACAAAACTTATCCTTTAAGTAAAGTTGTCCCACATGTTATAAATTACCCTAGAGTTTATGCGGTGGTCTTACATGTTGTAAGTTACCCATGCAATCGAAGTATAGTTAGGGGAACATAACTCTAGACATTGTAGAACACTAGGTATTGTGGATCTTAAAAGGACCTTTCCTTTTCTTTGAAGAAACTAAAATTTCTTTGTAGTGTAAATGTCTTCTTGAATTTCATGCCATTCTACTGGAAATTCACTAAGAATTCCATAATATAAACATTGATGAATAACTATATAATTTCCCAAGTGGCCTTGCATTAGATTTAAATCAATGTTAAATTGAGCAACATGTTAATGTAAGGTTACAACCTGCACTTGCATGATAATACACTCGACCAAATTTCTTAACACGATAAATCATTATCAACAAGTATCAAAGAAAATACTTCAATTAAGGACTTACATGCTAATATATAGGTAAAAATTATACAAACACCAATACGCTAGTAAAAAATGTTATTATCATTAAATGATATGATCTCAATATTTAACAACACTCAAGACCTTCAGCCTTTGGGTAGGGCCCCAGTTGTTCCCTCTTAAACGTTTATCGTTTCATCTATAGAGCCCATTACAAGTAATTCAGTGTGCACAATTAGTTGTTAAACTGATGACATCCACATGACAAGGATAACATGGTCAAACACTACAGTAATTACAATGAATTATGCAAGGATTGACAAGTAATCAATAGCATATCATAAGTGAGGCACTACATAGAAGATATGGTGAAGGATGGCACCCAATGGACAATGGAAGGTCTTCTCTCCAACACAAAAAAAGACTGATCTTGATCATTGACTAATCATATATTTATGGTGGATGTGATGCTATAGAATGAGATTATGTATTCCTTCATACGACATTGCAATGAGTTGTGCGATGAGGAGACATTTTGTTTCATGAAGAGTTTGAGCAATGGCGAAGTGATGGGGAAGGGATAGGCAATACAAAACATGCAAATGGTGAAATATTTCAAGGTGAGTTGGGTGGCGATGATGAGGGGAAATGATAGGGTATTTTATGTGATATCATGCACCATAAAGCTCATACCATACACTAGACTTGGATTTAGAATAGTTATTAAATTTACTTGACTTACACACATTGCAAAGGGGTGTGTAGTTTGTAAGGTGGAAAAAAATTTAATTTGTTGTTTTATATTGTTAAGGGGACAAGGACTTCATGAGCACTAATTTTATTGTGGCAGGGCTCCATGTCTGATAAGTGACTTGAATCTGTATTACAATGTTGCTTATGTGGGGATAAGACATTGAAGTACCAGAGTTTATCTTGTAGCGTATGTTCACCCATGCTACGAATATATTAAAATTTGGAGCAATTAAATTAGGCTTAACAACATACATAAACACCAAATTTGGATCCCTATAAGAAAGGGCAAGGCAATAAAGAACATGCAAGTGTTGAAACATTTCAACATGCACTGGGTGATGATGGTGAGTGGCAATGAAATATTTCAAATGTGTTCTAGAATGTGAATTAAAACACCATCAAATTATTTATGACTTGGTTACTTGTTATGTTATATCTCTTGTAAATTTATTTTTCAAAATATCTATTAAATATAATAAATGCAATAATATTATAATATAATATTATACATTAATAATATATTATAGTATTAATATAATAAATAGCTTACAAGATATGATTTTTTGTTTTGGAAAAGCATGGTTTGTAAAGCGTAAGAATATAAATTGATAGTCATACCTCACTTGAAAACCATGACCATTGCCCCCATCTTACCTTTTGTGCATACAACATGAACCGTGTGTAGTTGTTACACAACTAAACACACACCTTGTTTGTTCTACTATGCATATCTCGCACCTCTCACACAATCATGTGCCTTCCTTTACCTGAAGTTTGTTGATAACCTTATGCACAAGTCCCACACCTGATCACAAACTATCATGTATTGATCAGTTTAGATCATAACTTGCACACTTCATAGCTCATAGCCCTGCTTGCCTCACTGACACATGTTCACAGGCTTGCTTGCTCCTTTGGGCCCCAATGCAACACAACCACATGTCGGCAAGCCCTGACCACATGGCTAATTCAAATATCCCAACTAGTTATTGACACCAAGAGAAGACCTAATGATTAAAAGTGGTTGGAGATAGACTAGACATTAACTATTCTATCTGGTACCAACTACCACATCTAACAAGATTTGCTACTAACATCCTCGTCAGTAACCACACAACAATTATCACTGCTCTTATATTATGCATGTTAAAAATGTAACATACACATTTGATCAAGGACACTTAAGAGTCTGGTCGATGCCATACACAATTATAATAAAAATAACTTTCCCCTGTGCATCTACTTTGTATACATGCACTGTAACACAAGTTACTATGTTGTCCTATTCTTTCATTTAAGAATATAAGGTGCATTTCCTACAAGTAAGACTTTCACTCCATTGAATGTGTTTGATTGTTCTGCCTGAATGTTGTGATGTCCCTTACTTAGGGCCTCTTTTTGTCTCTACACAACTCTGATATATAGCAATAACAGCTCTGATACCACTGTAATATCCCCTCCAAAATAGGAAATATAGCAACACAAAAAACTTTGAACAAGCTATAACTTCGGTTGAATAAATTCAGAATGATCACAATAATATAGTCTCTGAATAGCAAATTACAAATCTTATCACTTGTCCTTTTAAACTATTATAATTGCAGTCCTTTCTCATGCATATAAATATGAAATACAGTCTTTAAAACCCTGGCTTATCAAAACTGGAAGTGAAAATTGAATTCTGGAAGGTCTCGGCCCTTCTGTGTCGACACACAATCGCTGTCGTCGGTCGATATCTCGCCGACGTCGGTCTCTGTCGATCGGCTTTCTGCCGACGTCAGTCTTCAGTCGACCGATGTCGGTCACTGAAAACCCTATGTCTGCCGAGGTCGGTTCCTGAGCTGATCAGTACGGAACTGTACGGACTTGTACGGCCGCCAATTAAGCACAACTTCCCTGTTTTCAACCCCTGATCTGAAATATACGTTTCTAGCACAGACGATCTCTAGCTGTATAATATATTGAATCAAAACAAGAATAAAGAAATACCTGGAATATCTGTAATAACTTCTGTGTGAAGTTATCTCTCAAACCTGAAATTCTGTGATAACTTCTAGATGAAGCTATCTCACACTTTGGCAATAGATCAGCTGATATTCCACAGCCTCTTAATTTCACACACTGAAGAGGGAACGTTCTCCAATGCAAATGGAATCCTTGAACCCTAGGCTCAGTCTTCACAGAAGAAATTCTCAAAATTAATATCAATAATCAATGGCTAATGAACAATGGCCTCCATGAGAAACCCTTATACCCTCAAAAAGATATGCTTGCCCTAATTAGGGTTTCTTAAATTAGAATTAGGGTTTCTAATTAAAAATAGGCTAAATAATTAATATTTGATTAAATCAATCAAATATTAATATCTCCCTCAATACATGTCGGATCGACGAACCGATCGAAGCTAGTGAATCAGGGAGTGATTCCGCACATAACCATACCATAATAAAGGCGCTCCGCTGCATATCAAATATCCCTAAAAAGTAGGAGCCCTGGCCAAATATGTCTGAAATAACCTGAATGAAAATCAAATGTAGAAATCCTGTGAATCAAAGTCAAGCCAAGCTCCATTATGACCCTCTATCCATCCTATTAGCCTACGAAGGTCGCATAATAGGCTAACCATGAACTCAGAACATGTCAATTAAAAAGGGGACATGACAATCCGCCCCTCCTGAAATTGCTTGCCCTCAAGCAATCACTGAATGACAAATCAATCAATCCACCTGGATCCCAAATATAGTTTTGATCTCCACTACTGTCAATTAACACGACCCCCATGCCATGTCCATCCCAACTCTCATGTAATGGTGTCACATCATCTCTAGTACTAAGATAAGCATTCCAACATCCAATCCATAAAGGAAAATCAGCAAGCAAACTCCTTACCTGAATAATATCTGAAACTGGATAGTGAAGACTAGAAATAGTCATATCATCATCAACCTGTGACCCGACTGTAACAGAAAGTTGAGTCCTCACCACATGTGACAACTCCTGAACTGAACTCACCTCAAGACCAAGCTCGTCCTCGTACCTCTCCTGTGTTGGTGCCAATGTGCTCTCGTCATCACCCTCTATCATGTTATGTGGTATAGGTACCTCCATCCGATGAAAAAACATATATCTGAAGCTGCTGCCCCGTATTGCCTTAAGAATATGTGTCGTCCCATCAACATTAAAGAGAACCTCCATGTCCTTGAGATGAAGAGTAACTTCCTCAAATGAATGAAGCCACTTCATACCCAAGACTAAGTCTATATCCCCCATGTTTACCACATAATAATCAGCCTTGAACTCATAGTTGTTCAAGCGCAATGGGAGGTCTCTAATCATACGCTCACACTTAAGAGTGTGACCATCGGCTACCTTAACACTGATGCCCTCAAAGTCTACGGTAGTGAGCCCACGCTTCTCCAAAAATCTAGCATCTATGAAATTATGTGTGGCTCCTGTATCAAGAAGGGTGATAACCTTCTGCCCTGCCAAAACTCCACGGAGCCTGAATGACTCATCTGACTGAATACTGGATATGCGTGCCTCCTGAATGTGAAGCTCTAACTCTACTTCTGCATTAGGCCCTGAAGCCTCTGCCTCTGCCCCCTCAGAACTGTTCTGCTACTCAGAATCCTCAAAATCGGAATCCTCATAGTATACCCACATCATACAATTCGCCTTGCCCTTAGGCCTCAAAGGACAATCGTGATGGATATCATATGGTCCTTTGCAGTAGAAGCAAAGCTTCTTCCTGCATAAATCATTAAGCGCCTCACGATCCAAAGGTGGTGCTGCTGGATTGGCTTTTGAATCATTTTTAACCCTGGATTTATCTATGTTAAAATCCGGTCTCTCTGTATCCCCGTGGGAGTGCTTATGGTCTCTAGACGAAGAAGCACCCCTGGAGTTAAATTTATTGGATGGGGCTGCCATCTCCATACTCCGTGCCTTCTTCATAGCTACCTGTAAAGAAGGAGGATCAAAGGCTTTGATCCAACCTCTCAATGGCTCTGACAATCCCTCTATGAAGAGAACTACCAATCTACGCTCTGAAATATTGGGCACCATGACTGCCAATCTCTGAAACTCACCAATGAAGGACTCCAAGTTACCTGTTTGTCTCAACTGTGCCAGATCTCGAAATTAAACCTCAGGATCCTTCCTGTCAAACCGCTCAACCAATCTATCCACAAAGTCCTGGTACTCTGTTACCTGATTATGCTGAAGTGTTACCATACCATGGTACCACCAATCATGTGCTACTCCATCCAAGTGCAAAGTGGCGTATTTGATGGCATCTATCTCTGACATTGGTCTCAATGCCAAAAAGGTGTCAAGCTTATGAACCCAAGCTTGAGCTGTCATCTTACCGCTGCCATCAAAAATAGTCAAAGAAAGCTTACCAGTAGCCTTCTGCAGCTCACTGAATTGAGCTCTAGGCTTCCTGTCCTGTCTAACCAATCTGTAGTGCTCTCTCCTAAGATTGACAAAATGTCATGTCCCCTTTTTCATGGACATTGACAGATTTGATGATTAGCCTATTATACGACCTTCGTAGGCTAATAGGATGGATAGAGGGTCATAATGGAGCTTGGATTGACTTTGATTCACAGAATTTCTACATTTGGTTTTCATTCAGGTTATTTCAGACACATTGGACTTGAGCTCCTACTTTTTAGGGATATTTGACATGCAGCGGAGCGGCCTTATTTTGGTATGGTCATGTGCAGAATCACTCCCTGATTCACCTGCTTCGATCGGTTCGAAGATCTGACATGTATTGAGGAAGATATTAATATTTGATTGATTTAATCAAATATTAATTATTTAGCCTATTTTTAATTAGAAACCCTAATTCTAATTTAAGAAACCCTAATTAGGGCAAGCATATATTTTTGAGGGTATAAGGGTTTCTCATGGAGGCCATTATTGATTATGATTTGATTATTGATTTTGATATTGAAGAATTCTTCTGTGAAGACTGAGCCAAGGGTTCCAGGATTCCATTTGCAGTGGAGAACGTCAACTCTTCATTGTGTGCGATTCAGAGGCTGTGAAATATCAACTGATCTATTGCCGATTTGAGAGATAGCTTCATACAGAAGTTATCACAGAGGTTTACAGATTTGAGAGGTAACTTCATACAGAAGTTGTCACAGAGCTTTTCACGGATTTATTTCATTATGTTTTTATTTAGATATTGCACAGATGAAGATCTTCTCTATTAGAGCCGTCCCAGATTTGCAAAAGATCAGATTTTGAGACAATATTTGTATTCATTTATATGCGTGCCAGAGATTCATTATTGTAATCATTCTGAAGAATAATAAGAGCACTGATTTGCCAGTTAAGTGATTTACTGTGGTTTATTTATTATTTGAATTTATCTTGCAAAATCGTATCTTATTTCATGCAAAAGTAAAATATAGTGAAACAGTCAGAAAAATATCAGGTTTCAGAATTGAAGAGAAACGGGGATATCACACAAAACGATCAAAGGTCGTCCTCTCTTGGACATGAAGAGGTAATAAGTCCCACTCATCATTTGCAGCCATGTAAACATCTGCAAATGGGTTATTCCCTGCTTCCTCTGCTGGTGCCTCTGGTTCTTCTTGAACAAAAGTATGACGTGTAGGTCTATCAGCTGTTCTGGAGTGAGTCCGCTGTGGCCTCTGATTAACCGTAGCACTCCTGTCATCTCTTTGGTCCCCATTCTGTCCATCAGGTGTGTTCATTCTCTCTATCATGGTCATAAGTGCCTGTAGTGTCTGAGCCATCTGCTGTTGGCTTGTCATCATAGCACGCTGAAATTCTCTGGTGGCCTGATCAGCATCATACCTGTGGCCCCTGGGTGGGCTGCCCTCACGTCTGTCACTCATGATGGTCGGTGGCTGATCTAACACCTGAGTACCTTCAAGCAAGGCTCAGCTGCGTGTGTTATACTTGTGTGGTCCCAACTCTTGTGGCTGCATATGATCTATACACCCTCAGGCTGGCAGGATTTAGCTCTGATACCACTGTGATGTCCCTTACTTAGGGCCTCTTTTTGTCTCTACACAACTCTGATATATAGTAATAACAGCTCTGATACCACTGTAATATCCCCTCCAAAATAGGAAATATAGCACCACAAAAAACTTTGAACAAGCTATAACTTCGGTTGAATAAATTCAGAATGATCACAATAATATAGTCTCTGAATAGCAAATTACAAATCTTATCACTTGTCCTTTTAAACTATTATAATTTCAGTCCTTTCTCATGCATATAAATATGAAATACAGTCTTAAAAACCCTAGCTTATCAAAACTGGAAGTGAAAATTGAATTCTGGAAGGTCTCGGCCCTTCTGTGTCGACACACAATCGCCGTCGTCGGTCGATATCTCGCCGACGTCGGTCTCTGTCGGTCGGCTTTCTGCCGACGTCGATCTTCAGTCGACCGATGTCGGTCACTGAAAACCCTCTGTCTGCCGAGGTCGGTTCCTGAGCTGATCGGTACAGACCTGTACGGACTTGTACGGCCGTCAATTAAGCACAACTTCCCTGTTTTCAACCCCTGGTCTGAAATATACGTTTCTAGCACAGACGATCTCTAGCTGTATAATATATTGAATCAAAACAAGAATAAAGAAATACCTGGAATATCTGTAATAACTTCTGTGTGAAGTTATCTCTCAAACCTGAAATTCTGTGATAACTTCTGGATGAAGCTATCTCACACTTTGGCAATAGATCAGCTGATATTCCACAGCGTCTTAATTGCACACACTGAAGAGGGAACGTTCTCCAATGCAAATGGAATCCTTGAACCCTAGGCTCAGTCTTCACAAAAGAAATTCTCAAAATTAATATCAATAATCAATGGCTAATGAACAATGGCCTCCATGAGAAACCCTTATACCCTCAAAAAGATATGCTTGCCCTAATTAGGGTTTCTTAAATTAGAATTAGGGTTTCTAATTAAAAATAGGCTAAATAATTAATATTTGATTAAATCAATCAAATATTAATATCTCCCTCAATACATGTCGGATCGACGAACCGATCGAAGCTAGTGAATCAGGGAGTGATTCCGCACATAACCATACCATAATAAAGGCGCTCCGCTGCATATCAAATATCCCTAAAAAGTAGGAGCCCTGGCCAAATATGTCTGAAATAACCTGAATGAAAATCAAATGTAGAAATCCTGTGAATCAAAGTCAAGCCAAGCTCCATTATGACCCTCTATCCATCTTATTAGCCTACGAAGGTCGCATAATAGGCTAACCATGAACTCAGAACATGTCAATTAAAAAGGGGACATGACAAATGCTCTCCATGCATTCACTCTACACAACTAAACTTGGTTGTGCCATGCACATTCAGTCCTAGGCCATATGGTGTGGATAAATTGGTATTAGAATGGTTAGAAAGCTCAGTTGATAGATTGACATCAAGAGCTTTGTTCTCTTATCCCTTTCTATTCCTGTAACCACACAAATGCAATGAGAGACAAGGTTTATCAGTTGATTATGTTTCAGAAACTCCAATAAAAGGCCATAAAAAAAGCAAGATGGTTGATGCCCGAAATCAACCGAAGACAACCCCAAAAATTTGAAGGCTCATCAACGATGCACTAAAATTACAACACCCTTAACTTTTTGGTCAGTTACACGAGTTGATGATGCATCTCAACTCATTATCTTCTTACCCAGCTCAACATCACACTCCACAATAGTTTTAATAATAAACCCCCTTCAAAGTACAATTCAATCTCGACATCCCTCTATTTGAAGACAAGATTGATGCCAAAACATTAAATGCCTATATTTGATAACTCAAGGTATACTTCTCATTCAACTACTTCATGTATGTTGAGAAGATCACCTTCACAATACTGAAGATGTCCATTCTGATTGTTAATTGGTGGAAGACCTTCAGTGTGTAGCGTGCACAAGTGTGCACTCTAATTGAATCATGGAAGAATTTTTTTCATGTGCTAAAGGAGGAATACTGCCCTCTCTGACACTTTAAGATGAATATATCAAGTTCCAACAACTATGTCAACATAAGGATCAGTGAGTGGAAGATTACACCAACATATTTCATGACTACTCTACATGCTTGCAAGAGAACTTGAGCGAACAACATAGGGTGTTGAAGTACATCAATAGACTCTCACCTTATATTCATGTGAAGCTGGAGTTCTTGACTTCTAACATTTTGGGATAAGCATATCACAATGGCACCAAGATCAAATACAAGGCAAAGATGAATCAACGTACCACCTCTTCATCCAATGTAGTACATAAGGCTCAGTCCTTACACAACTCTACATCACAGCCCCTTGCACAAAAGCATTACCCTTCTCGTAAAAATGAGCAGTCTCAAAAGATAACGCAACACTTGAAGGCTCACGTGCCTTCTACTTAAGACAAATACAAGAAGTCTGGTGATAAGTGGTGCCATCACCATCACCATTGCTCATCCACCCATGATGACTTTAAATTCTATGCATAGTAGTCCCTACTCACACAAGATACATCATAACCCATGCCAATGGATAACACTGATCTAAATTCCTCTTGTCTAAGTATGAACACTAGTGTGACTAACATATCTGAAGAACATGAACATCTCTTCCACACCAAGTTCTGGGTGAAGGGTCATCCTCTTCATGTCACCATCGATAATGGAAATTAGAAGAACATCATTGTGCAATCAACAACTCAATGCCTTGGTCTTATCACTACTGCACACCCTAAGCCATATTCTCTGGGGTGGTTGTAGCAGGGCAAAGATATAAAGGTCTGGTGACAGTGCACTTTTTAGTACAAAGTCAAGCCTATGGAGTATAACATCACTTATGACATCACACCTCTAGAGGTCTATGACATCTTGTTGGTAACACCATACATGTATGACCACAAAGCTACGCATCAAGCCAAGCCATAATGTTAGACTATATGTGCATAATATCACTTTTATCACATGTTTGAGTCAATGCCTATGACCAAAATCACCTTGGTCTCTGTCAATCAATGTTACAAACTTATCTCACATGCACAGAAGTTCATTTTGCTCATGGTTTGCCCTAACACACCTGTGCAATAGACACTGGCAGTGCACAACACTCACACAACATTGCAACAACAACAATTCAATAAGTTAGGAGTGTAACATAGCAAAGTCTTATTAGAGCCTAAAGTCCTTCCAACACACTACATAATAAATCACCACATCAATTTGGTCCTTGGATCCCATCTTTTGAATATCCCCTTGTATTGTAGGTCAATTCGGGAGAATGATGAAATATGTTGCAAGATACAAGAGCTCCGTGATCATGGCAATATCAAGCCTAGCTATTCATCTTGTGGGAGTCTAATAGTTGTCTCACCCAATAAGGATGGGTCCTAGTGACAATGCATAGACAATCACACACTCAACAAGATAATGGTGAAGAATCAGGACCTACTACCACATATTGATGACCTTCTAAACTAGTTTTGAGGCACCCAATACTTCACCAAGATGAACTTGAAGTTAGGTTACCATCAGGTATCAGTCCACCCTAAAAATGTCTATAAAATATCATTCAAGACATGGAAGGGATTTTATGAATGGTTGGTCATGCCTTTTGGCCTAACCAATGCACCAACCACATTCATGCACTTGATGGATGATCTAATCAGGCATTTCCTCAACTCCATCATCATCTACTTTGATGTTATTCTCATCTTCAACAAGACTTAGGAGGAGCACATAGAGCACATCTCACACATCTTCAACACCTTGCATCACACAAGTTACAAGCCAACTTAGTAAAGTGTACATTCAATACTGTGTAAATCTAGTACCTAGGGTACATCATTGATCGCACAGTCATTTAGATCCAAAGAAGATCAAAGTAATCCAAGATTGGCCTACTCCATGCAATCTCATAGAACTGAGGAGTTTTCTTAGACTTGCTTACTTCTACCACATGTTAGTCCTTCATTTATCATATATCTCTTGGGCCCTTAGGCAGATAACACATGAAAAAGGCAAGTTCAATTCGACTCATGTGTAATAGTGCACTTTTGAAGAACTCAATCAATGCTTTTGCATAGAACCTATTCTTGTAATGCCTGACATTGTACATTCCTTTGAAATATACACTGATGTGTCTAACTATGCACTCAGTGTAACACTCATGCAACATAGACATTCAGTCACATACCACTTAGAGACATTCAATGACATAGTGCAAAGGTACTCCATCTATAAGAAATAAGTATATGTTATTGTTCAAACAATCAAGCAATGGAGATACTACATTTTGGGAAAAGAGACAGTTGTTCATTCGGACCACAAATTGCTTCAGTTCATACAAATGCAAAACAAGTTGTAGAATACGTTGTATGCAATCAAAAATGCATAATGTCTATAAATTAATCCTAACTTAGAGAAGATAGATCATACCATACACTTTCAATTGGGGACACATTTGTTAAGCGGGAGCATGACCAATATGGGGATCTACTATACCCGATTAGGGGATCTCTTACCACAATACACCATGATAGGGAGGGTTCCAAAGCCTCCATTCAAGCAAAATCATGCAATAACACTAAGGGATACCTGTGTTTTGATATTTCACCTAAACTAATAACAAATAAAGTAAATATAATCTAGTGCTCACCAAAGCTTGTGAAACAAATTGAGGGTTAGAAACAATAAAAGTAAACATGCATACGAGACATATACGCACGTCAATGTATATAGAATCCTAATGCATGGAAGAGAACTAAAAATGCATATTTATCTAGTCTTACAAAAGAGGAATAAAGTTAAGAATACTTACCTTTGAAGATGAACCTGTTGAGTCTCAATATCTCCCTTGGCCAAGGTGATTCGTAAGAGGTTATTGTGGTATGTGTTGACGCAATGGATTGCACCCAGGGCAGGAGGTCGAGCTCCTGCCATCCACACGTCAAAATGGAAACTCCCCTCTCACCTGTGGGACTGTCGAAGCTGGAGGGGAGAGTCTCTAGGTAAGGGCTAGCTCCCTTTGATGCATTTGAGTTGTTCCAATAAGTGTTAATACATATATATAGATTTATAATGGGGGGAATGAAAAGGGAGAAAGATTACAGGAAAGCAGAACTACTCTAAAAGAGGTGATGCACCAAATGATTCGACCTACTCACACTCACACTTGAAACCATACAAACACATGCGTACACTTAAACTAGCAAAAGGACTAGGCTGTAGGAAACTAACAGGGAGGCTTCAATGGAACACACAGAACACAGGGACTCACCATAGGTGCTGTGGAAAGGGCACACTGTATAGTAGCTTCTTCTGTCTCTGCGCTTCCAAGTGCAGCTCTCCTTGTCACTTGCAGGAATGGCACCTTATAGACACTAGGTGCATTGGTGTTAACCCTGTGAAAGCATTAGAAAGCAATGACTAAACACAAAATTGACACTCAGACACACACAAAGATATCTAACCAGAATAGAGGTAAAAATGTGTTTATTGATTTTAGGTGAAAATTTGCTAGGGCTTCACGTTACAAATGTGACCGATCCTTTTCCAAATGACAAGTCTACAATATATAGAGGAAGAAAGGATGCCTTTTGGTGCCCTTTTTACAAATGACCCATGTGCATTTCGATCATTGGGAAGAGGAAAGTTGGTCCAAGGTAATGCTATGTCAGCCCCTTGTTTCAAGGTGAAATTATGGGCCGCACCGTTTGTCTGCAAAAGATTTCTCCTTTAAGGCATTTCACGGCTTGCCTGCTCATTAATGCAGAATGGGGAAAGATGAGTTGTGTCGTTCATCGCCTGTTCGTGCCTCTTGGTAATCAATTGGCAGACCCTGTTTCAACTGCAGATATAACTCACCTCCTTTTTTCCACCTGGGCTACCTTCTCAGTTTCTACTCCTTCGTCTCTTAGGTTACCTCTGCTAGTTCTTTGACTCTCCAGACTTTAGTCTTTGAATTCCTTCGAGTTCATGCCATTTGTTCAAAAACCAACGGTTATTCATTCTTTCAAAGTTTGATGTCTGCACGCTTGTCGCTTTGAAACTCATAAGACACTTTGGAACGCGAATGCCGACGCGTGGCGGCTTTTGCTGAGTTTGTGATGGGACACATGGTAGTATCCGCTAAATTTATAGAAGCTTCAAACACCTTTGGAGAGTACTGTGGAAAATGGTGTGTGGCAGCTTTTGCTCTCTTTAGCAGTTCAGCGGGGCCCACCACCTTTTTCCACGGGACAAGAGAGAGACTGTGGATGTTTGACACTTGTCAGCTTTCATCGAGCCTTACAGGGGACACGTGGCATGTTTCACCGCTCCTAGAAAAGCATTTAAAAACCTTTCATGGTTGCCACTTGGTGCGGGCCTTGCAGGGGACACGTGGCATGTTCCACTGATCCTAGAAAAGCATTTCAAAACCTTTTGTGGTTGCCACTTGGCACCTTCCACGCTTTGGATTTCCTGTTGTAAAATTTGACGTTCGTGGGCCCATCACAACTTGAAAACCAATGGCTAGTCTATCTTCTTAAAGTTGACGACTTCTGAGATGTCAACGCCCTTGGCAAATTCCTTCGGCCTCCTGCTTCGGCTTTTCTTCTAGATAATTTTCTCGCAGACAAAAAGTCCACGAGAATTGTCTCAGTTGCTTTGATTTCTTCAAAATTTTCCATGGGTCCTTTTCTTTTGAATTTCCTCAACTTTTTTCTCTCCTGTGGCCTCCCCGAATTTCTTTAGACTTTTTGTCCGAATGAATTCCTTCGGACAAAAGTCCGAAAGAATTCATCCTTGTCTTTTGCTTTCAGGTTTCTTGAAAATGACCCTTCCGAAGGGTGCCTTTGCGCCTGACTGCCTTTTGAAAGGGCACTTGTCCTTCGGCTCTGTGGATGCTCCTTTGAACCGCCCGATTGAACTAATTCATTGAACCGACCGATTGAAACAAGGCAAATGAACCAAGAGTGTTGAACCAACGTATTGAACCAAGCTGATGAACCAAGGCATTGAACTAAAACTGTTGAACTCAGCTGTTGAACCAAAACGTTGAACTTGGGTGATGAACTTGCCGATTGAACCAAGGCGTTGAACCAAGGCACTAAACCAATTCAATGGTTCAAGGATGCCAACCTTCCTTGTGAATTTCTTCAGACAAGAGCCCAAAGAAGCCTTGTAAAAACCCAGCACTCTCTGAACTGATTCTTCATGCACTAAAAGACTTAACCTGTAGAGTCCATAGAAAAATCTTCTTTACAGAATTCGTAGAAACTTCACCTGTAGAGTCCATAGAAATTCTTGGACTTGTGCAAAATAAAAAAATGAATTGGCCTAGAACAGCAGGGGAAGAAGGGGACCGATTTTTAGCCTGTTGGGTAAAAAATGGTCAACAAATTGGAGACTCCCAGGAGAAGCATGCCTGCTATGCTTAGAAGCCAGTTGCCTCAAAATCCATTAGGCACGGAGTCAGAATGCAGCTTGAACAAAGTTAGCAACAGTCCTAGAGATCCAAGAATCAAACATGAACCTTTTACCCCACACACAAAGGAAAACACACAAGGCTAAAAACACTACTTGTGCAAACTACACTTATGGAAAGCAGGACAAGAAAACTAAAAACAACTACTATATACAACTAACCAAGTACATCTGCTTCCCTCCTGGATCAAAGGGAAAACTTCTTAAGTCTCCTTCCTGGCAAGGAAACTTATGGTGCCAGACAAGTGGCTAAATGAAATGGAGAGTTGGTGACCCGCTCCTCTTGCCTACCACCTGGGTTGGCTTGTATCCGAGTGGATCAGATTCAAACATGCTTCCAACATATACGTACTCTATTTGTTCTTGAAAGCTTGTGCCATGTTGGTTTTTCATGCTAGTGTATCTCATCAAGAAATCAATCGATGCTAGCTCATCACCATAAGCCCCTTGATATGCATCATTGCCTGGCTCGTTCTCTTCTTCCTCATGCTCGGGTTCCATGGTATGACCATCCTCGATGATTTCAAATAAAGTATCTTCAGATTCACCAACCTCTTGAAGGGATAAATCTGAAAGCTTGCAGCCCCTTTGCATACTTATTTGAGTCCCAATGCTGCCTTCTCCATTCTTAGCCAGCTCATAGCCCCCTTGAAGAATAGTGTAACCTGCCCCAATGACTTCAAACAAATCATTCAAAGCATGGTAAAGAAAGTGTCCATGCACCTCCGCAACATCTTGCAAAATGAGAAAAGGGGCAGAAATCACTTCTTCATCGTCAGAGATAGAGGCAAAAGCTTATGACTTGTCTTTTTGTTCATCAAAGGGGGTACCTATGGTGATCTCCTCCTCGTCCGCACTCATGAAGTCTCCTTGATCAGTCATGAACTGAGCATACTCCTCTTCACTTACTTGCTTCAAGATAGGTTCCTCCTCAAGAAGGGGTTAAGTGGAACGCTGACGGACAAACTCATGTGGAAGAGGAGGTAGTCCTTGAACTAAAATCGAATGATTCTCCTCTTTCCATTTGGTCAGCACTTCATCTATATCAGGCATGGCCTGATAGCTCTCTTGGAGATGTGTAGGTGGGGTGTGTTCAAACATGGAATGTGCCATTGAGTCTGAACCGTCCATCACACACTGGCTGAGGAATCTCTCTCTAGATTCCAACTCTGCAATCTGCCTATCTATATCCTCTTGGGAGAGCCTTTCTTGGAGGTCACAATCATCATCAGGAGCAGGAGCAGCCTGATCTTCTTCAAGGTTTTGAGCAAAACCTTTCTCCTCCTCTTCCTTTCTGCCCCAAGATTCCACTGTTTGCTTCCAACTCATGATCTTGGGATTGGAATCTTGCTCCTGTGAACAGGCAACAACTTTATCCTCTTCAAGGTCCTGAGCTGGTTCATGATGTTCCTTCGTCCAGCTTGGAATTTGGAGATCATGTTGAAAGACTTGAGAAGGTTGGGGAAGATTTGGGAGGGTCTGCTCATGTACAAGAAGAGCTGTCTGAAAAGAGGTGTGATGAAAAGCTAGGTGTACATGATTAAAGGTAGGATCGATTGATGCATCGGATGAGTCAGAATGAGCAAGTGCCATCTGATAGAAACGATTTGGCACACAAGAGGGAGTTTTCTCTAGAATAGGAGGGGGTAGACCTTGGGCCAAAATTTCTTGATTTTTGTCCCTCCACTTTACCAACACTTCATCAATATTGAAATTAGCTTGTGGATTGGTGGAAGGGGTGTCTTTTGGCGTCGGTTCCTCTATAAGGTCTCAAAACTCCATCTCTCTTTATCCAAGCAGTCTCATCTTAGCTTCTAATTCCTCAATATGCTTAGCCAAATTATCTTCATTTTGTACCTCTTGGAGCTCATATGAATCATTATAGAGATGGGGAGTGCATGAAGGTTGCCATGAAATGCAAGAAGCTTCCTGAGGAAGGGTGGGAGGGACTTGAAAAGGACTAACCTCATTTTGTACCTCACACTCTTGGACAATGTCTTTCTCCTCCTTGCTGTTCCATGACTCAACCACTTTATTCCATCTCAAGATATTCGGATTGGGCATCTCCTTTTGGGGTGATGGGGTCACAATGTGAGCGGGTAGTGAGGGTTTGGATTCCACTTCCCTTGCTGCCAAAATAGATTGTTGCATTTGAAGATTTGCCAATTTGATCTGTCTATCAAGATTAGCCTGAAACACAAGATTTATTGTTTCGGAACTCTCCTCAACATGATTGGGGAAAGGACTTTGACAGGCTTGACTTGGCTCATAAGCAGGGGTTGTATATGACTGATATGATACTTGGGGCAACGAGTATGCAGGTTGATAGACTTGGTAAGGCTGCCTCTCATAAATACTCAGCTTCTCTTCCAAAGATGCAATCATACACTCACATCCAGCATCTCACTTGTAAGCCTTTGCCAATTGGCTCTTTCAATAAGAGCCCATTCACTCTTAACCTGATCCAGTGCATTTCTCACTTGATAGATGACATGATCAGGAATTTCTTGGCCACATCCCCTTCTGGTGTCAAGATCTATTACATACTTTTTGTATCCCAGCAGTGCTCGTTTGAAGGTGGAAATGGGTTGATTGGCAAAGAGATTGGGTTGAGTAGGAGAAATGACACATTGAGAAGACTAGGCATAAGGTTGATATAGCTCATGATAGGGTTGAGACTGGTCATATTAGACCTGATAAGGATCAACATAAGGCTAGTAAGGATCATAGCCAGGTTGGCCAAGGAAAACAAGGTCCATGGCTCTGAATGATGGAATTATACATACCAGAATATTGTTTCTTGATGGCACTAGAAACTTCTTAACCAGTTGATTTAACTCAGAGTCGCCATTGGGGTTGATGCAAAAGCCTCCAAACGCTGGTTGGTTGAAGAACACACCGAAAATTCTTCAACTCTTTGGACAAAACTTGTCCTAGTTGGTCCCACCGGGCGTGCCAAAAACTGTTGATGCAGTGGATTGCACCCAGTGCAGGAGGCTGAGCTCCTACCGTCCACACGTCAAAATGGAAACTCCCCTCTCACCTGTGGGACTAGCGAAGCTGGATGGGAGAGTCTCTTGGTAAGGGCTAGCTCCCTTTGATGCATCTGAGTTGTTCCAATAAGTGCTAATACACACACACACACACACACACACACACACACACACACACACACACACACACACACACACACATATATATATATATATAGATTTATAATGGGGGGGAATGAAAAGGGAGAAAGATTGCAGAAAAGCAGAACTACTCTAAAAGATGTGATGCACCAAATGATTCGACCTACTCACACTCACTCTTGAAACCATACAAACACATACATACACTTTAAACTGGCAAAAGGACCAAGCTGCAGGAAACTAATAGGGAGGCTTCAATGGAACACACAGAACACAGGGACTCACCATAGGTGCTGTGGAAAGGGCACACTGTATAGTAGCTTCTTCTATCTCTGCGCTTCCAAGTGCAGCTCTCCTTGTCACTTGCAGGAATGGCACTTTATAGACACTAGGTGCATTGGTGTTAACCCTGTGAAAGCATTAGAAAGCAATGACTAAACACAAAACTGACACTCAAACACACACAAAGATATCTAACAAGAATAGAGGTAAAATGCATTTATTAATTTTAGGTGAAAATTTGCCAGGGCTTCGCATTACAAATGTGACCGATCCTTTTCCAAATGACAAGTCTACAATATATAGAGGAAGAAAGGAGGCCTTTTGGCACCCTTTTTACAAATGACCCATGTGCATTTCGATCATTGGGAAGAGGAAAGCCGCTCCAAGGTAATGTTGTGTCGGCCTCTTATTTCAAGGTGAAATTATGGGCCACACCGTTTGTTTGCAAAAGACTACTCCTTTAAGGCATTTCATGGCTTGCCTGCTCATTAATGCAGAATGGGGAAAGATGAGTTGTGTCATTCATCGCCTGTTTGCACCTCTTGGTAATCAATTGGTGGACCCTATTTCAACTGCAGATATAACTCACCTCTTTTTTGCCACCTGAGCTGCCTTCTCAGTTTCTACTCCATCTCTCGGGTTACCTCTGCTAGTTCTTCAGCTCTCTGGACTTTAGTTTTTGAATTCTTTTGGGTTCACGCCATTTGTTTGAAAACCAATAGTTATTCATTCCTGCAAAGTTTGACGTCTGCATGCCCATCGCTTTGAAACTCATAAGACACTTTGAAATGCGGATGCCGACGCGTGGCAGCTTCCACTGAGTTTTTGATGGGACACATGGCAATATCTGCTAAATTTATAGAAGCTTCATACACCTTTGGAGAGTACTACAGAAAATGATGTGTGGCGGGTTCCGCTCTCTTTAGCAGTTCATCAGGGCCCACCACCTTTCTCCACGAGACAAGAGAGAGATCGCAGATGTTTAACACTTGTCAGCTTTCGCTGAGCCTTGCGAGGGACATGTGGCATGTTCTGCTGCTCCTAGAAAAGCATTTCAAAACCTTCTGCAGTTGCCACTTGGTGCGGGCCTTGCAGGGGACATGTGGCATGTTCCGCTGCTCTTAGAAAAGCATTTCAAAACCTTTTGCGGTTACCACTTGGCGCCTTTCGCGCTCTGGATTTCCTGTTGTAAAATTTGACGTTTGCGGGCCCGTCACAGCGTCAAAATCAATGGCTAGTCTATCTTCTTAAAGTTGATGGCTTCTAGGACGTCACCGCCCTTGGCAAATTCCTTCAGCTTCCTGCTTCGGCTTTTCTTTCGAACAATTTTCCCACGGACAAAAAGTCTGTGAGAATTGTCTCGATTGCTTTGATTTCTTCAAAATTTTCCCCAGGTCCTTTTCTTTGGAATTTCCTCAATTTTTTTCTCCCCTGTGGCCTCCCTGAATTTCTTCAGACTTTTTGTCCGAAGGAATTCCTTCGGACAAAAGTCTGAAAGAATTTGTCCTTGTCTTTTTCTTTTAGGTTTCTTGAAAATGACCCTTCCGAAGGGTGCCTTTGCGCCTAACTGCCTTCCAAAAGGGCACTTGTCCTTCGGCTCTGTGGACACTCCTTTGAACCGCTTGATTGAACTAAGCCATTGAACCGACTGATTGAAACAAGGCAAATGAACTAAGACTGTTGAACCAATGTATTGAACCAAGCCGATGAACTAAGGCGTTGAACTGAAACTGTTGAACTCAACTATTCAACCAAAACATTGAACTTGGACGATGAACTTGCTGATTGAACCAAGGCATTGAACCAAGGCATTGAACCAATTTAATGGTTCAAGGATGCCAACCTTCCTTGTGAATTTCTTCAGACAAGAGCCTGAAGAAGCCTTGTAAAAACCCAACACTCTCTGAACTGATTCTTCATGCGCCAAAAGACTTAACTTGCAGAGTCCGTAGAAAAATATTCTTTGCAGAATCTGTAGAAACTTCACCTGCAGAGTCCATATAAATTCTTAGACTTATAGAGTCTGTAGAAATTCCTAGACTTGCGCAAAATCAAAAAATGAATTGGCCTAGAGCAGCAGGGGAAGAAGGGGACCGATTTTTAGCCTGTTGGGCAAAAAATGGTCAACAGTATGTAAGGATGACAAGGATATATTAGCTCTAGGCTACACATCCTATTAATGCATCCAAAAGACTTCTCCACGAGACAAGATCCATATCTCCAAAGAAAGTATGGAACTCTAAGCTTGTTCCTCAAGTAGAATGGTGGATAAGAAAATGTGCAATAACTCTTACTTCTTACGCTCTTCTCTAAATAATGGTGAAATGAACTTGTATATATAGTCAGATTTGACCCTAAACCCTTCCAAAAATCTTGGTCGATAGGGTTGACACAGTCAACCTAGTACAATTTTGGACAATAATTCACTAGGTCATGAGCTAGGTTGGCCAAGAGCCAAACTAGTTTCTAAGTGAAAGTCACGCAAAACTATACAGGGTCGACCGAGTCGACCTAGTATAGTCAATTGATAAAAGGGGATTAAGGTGAGGGAAAGGAGGATAAAATGTGGGAAATTATTGGAGAGGTTACAATAGAGAATAACAAGCTTAGGGATAATGTTTTTAGGAGTTAAGTTTGTAGATAACAAGTGGCAAAAGGGACAACAATCCTTCATAGTACCAATGGTCTGCCCATCCCTTTCCCAATGCACCCTTTAAGGCATGCACTCAGAGAGATCGAGACTCAATGGGTTCCTGTAAGATACAAAGTGTCAGTAAGTGATACAAGTTTGAAAATATTATGTGTATACATACACGACATATGAAATGGATGACTTACCTACAATAGTTCCATCTCATGATCAAGCACAAGAGAGGGAAGGATAACAAGGTAACATATTACCTTAGCCAATTTTTGATTCATGCACTCATCATGATATTGGACACACTTGGCCATAACTTTATAGACTGGGTACCCCTTTACTTAGTTGACCAAAACTTCATAATAACTTACACCAACCTAGTGCAAGGTAAACAAGTTCAAGAGTTATACTTATCTAACCATTTTCTTTTCAAGATTGAACATCTTTGTGTTCCTAATGGTGCACCTCACCAATGACTCATATTGGAGGTGCACTATGCCAATACCTTTGGGCACTTCAACATGATAAAAAATATAGTTGTATTGTAATAACACTTATGCTAGTCGTACATGTGCACAAACATGGAATGCCACATCAAGTCTTGTATTCCTTAGTGCATCGTTAAGCCCACAAATAGGAAGCTAGGACTTTACACACCTCTACTTATTTCATCTAGACCATGGGAATATATCAGCATGGGTTTCATGATTGGGTTACCTATGATGAGATGACAACATGACATTGTGTTCATTGTAGTGGATCAGTTTGCTAATATGGCTATCATGGTCACTTGCAACAAGGACATTGATGCAACTGACACTATGCAAGATTTCTTCAACCATGTTTGGTTACATTTTGGGCTTCCAACATCCATCATCTCTGATTAATATCTATGGTTTGTAAGTCCTTTTTTACAAGCATTGTGGGACTTGATGGATACCCAATGGGATCGGTTGATATATTTTCATCCATAGACAGATGGGAAAATTGAAGTGGTCAATCACACACTTATTAATCTTCTATGAATGTACAACCATGCACACGCTACATTTGGGATGACAATCTCTTGTACATTCAACATGCCTATAATAGAGCCTTCATAGCTCTATGGGTCATAGTCCATTCTTGACATGTCTTGGGTTTCAATCTCTGGCACCTCTATACATCTCCTATCACACACTAACCAACACTAAGTCATGCATATAGGATTGAGAAGCAGAAAAAGCCAAGAAGTTTCTATGATGCATCCAATTTGTTCACTAACAGGTCTAACGGATCTTCTCTCACACATAAGCAAATTTCAAGGAAAGTCATGATGCACATTGCACACCTCATGCATTCCAAGTTGGCGATAAATTTTGGTTGCACCTCTAGAAGGAATGCTTCAAATGTTCACACTGGAAGATCAAGTCTTTATGCTATGGTCCTTACACTATTTTGCACATAGCTAGTGAGAACACCTTCATTCTTGATATACCTTAATACTTGGGCATGAATCCAATCTTCAATGTGGAAATTCTCAATCCTTGCACACCACCACTCTTTGAGCCAACAATGACACAACATCCTTCAATTTGGATCTCAAACACTTGTACCCCATAGATAAGGACCAGATTATCAAAGTGACAAATACGTGCACCTGCCATGGTACACATCACATTTTTATAGTGGTCAAGGTTGGACAATATGATAATCAAGCTAAGTGGTACACTTATCAGCAAATTCAAGTACAGTTCCCTCAATTGTGCACCAAAAAAATGGAGACCATTGCTCTTCAAGAAAGGGTGAATGATTTGTGTGTAGCTACTATGTAGCTAAACACACACCTCATTTGTTCTATTACATAGAGCTTGCACGTCTCACATAATCATGTGCACTCCCTTACCCAAGGTTTACTGAAAACCTTACACACAAGTATTCTACCTAATTACAGACTATCATGCATTAATCTCCTCAGATTATATCTTGCAAACCTCATTGCTCACTTCATAACTCAAAACCCTAATCACCTCACTAGCATGTGTTCACAAGATTGCTTTCTCCTTTGGGCCCCACTACAACATAACCACATGTTAGTAAGCCTTGACTGCATGGCTAATTTGAATCACCCAAATAGCCATTGCTACCAAGAGAGGATCTCAAGATTGGAAGTGGTTGGAGACATCTTGGACATTAATTATTCTATCCATTACCAACTACCACATCTGATATGACTAACTAGCCACTGACATCCTCATTGATAACCACATACAGTTATCATTGCTCTTATATTATGCATGTTAAATATGTAACATATGCATCTGATCATGGACACTGAAGAGTATGGTCAATGTCATACATAGTTGTAATATAGATAGCTTTCCCCCATGCATCTATTTTATATACACGCACTAAACACATTGTATTATGTTTCCCTATTCTTTCATTTATGAATAGAATATGCATTTCTTACAAGTAATACTTCCCTTCCATTGAATGTGTGTTTGATTGTTCCACTTGAATATTCTCAGTGCATTCACTCTGCACAACCAAACTCGATTGTCCCCCGCACACGTGGTTTTAGACCCCATGGTGTGGATCACAATGGTAAGAAAAAATAATAATATATTTCTCATGCAGGCGATGGTTTAGAATGAGATTGTGTGTCCCTTTATACACCATGGTGATGTGTTATGTAGGGAAGAGACATTTTGTTTCCCAAAGAGCTTGAACAATAGTGAAGTGGTATGAAAGGGTTAGGCAATACAAAACATGCAAGTGGTGAAATATTTCAAGGTGGCCTGGGTGGTGATGGTGAGGGTAAATGATAGGGTATTTCATTTTATATTAGACAACATAGAACCCATATCATACATCATACCTAGATTTAGGTCATTTGTTGGATTTACATGACTTACACACATTGTATAGAGGTATATAACTTGTAAGATGACAACATGTTTAATTGGTCATTTTCAATTGTTAAGGATGGACAAGGTCATCACGAGCATTGATTTGATCATGATAGGGCTCCACATCCTATGAGTGGATCAAATATGCATTACAATGTTGTTTATGCATGGATAAAACATTATGGTACCAAAGTCTATCTTGTATCTTATGTTCATCCATGTTGCAAATATATTAACATTTAGAGCAATTAAATTAGGGCTAACAACATATAGAAACACCAAATTCAGACCCATAAAAGAAAGGGCAAGGTGATAAAAAACATGCAAGTGATGAAAGATTTCAATGTGTGATGGGCAGTGACGGTCAGTGATAATGATAGTGTATTTTAGGTGATACCATATTCCAAGGGGCCCACACTGTACACCAAAACCTATATTCAGGGTAGTGGTTGTATTTACATGACCTACATTACCCATTACAAAGGGGTATATAGCTTGTAGGGTGGTGACATCTTTGAAATTGTTATTTTCTATTATTGAGGGTGGACAAGGATGTTATGAGAGATGATTTGGTTGTAACATGATTCCATGTCTGATGTGTTTCTTGAATAATGATGCATTGACACTAATGTGGGAAGAAGAAATTAAGGTCCCAAATTCTATCTTGTTGCTTCTGTTCATCCATGGTGATAATATATTGACACTTGAAAATAAAAAAATTACATACCTTCTTGTGTTATTACCAATGTAGATTTTCTCAATAAACACACAAACATGCATGTCAAATAATTTATTTTTCTTTACTACTCTTCACCTGCTTCACACTCATAAGCACTTAATAAAAAAAATTAAAAGATAAGGACAAATCCCTCCCAACGTTCCTTGCACCATTGAGGCAACTACTAGTTTATCTTTTTTAATATTTATCCTTGTAAGATAAAGACATGGATTTTTTTATCTTTTTAAATTTAAGTGGTCCTTTTTAGCTTGGAATTAGGTGAAAAATAATAAACTTTTTTTGGTATAGTGTCAATATTAAGGGCGGTCTTTTTGGGATATTAATGAATATAGTGTCATCCTTTTTTATATTTCTCAGACTTGTATTTTAGTGGATGGCATGCAAACACATTTTACCATCATCCACAGTAGTTGCACTACAAACCTTTCATTGATAGATGGATTTTAAGAAGATCAATCATATTTATGAGACCATAAAATATAAAAATCATACTTGCATTGAAAAATGATTGTGGACACAATAAAAATATATAATTATAGACACCTAAAAACGGTCATGTAAATTATATTTATAGACTATACTACATCTTTTGTCCTAAGTATATTATCTTTAACAATTTCCCCATCCTAATAAAGACTTGTCAAATGGTTTCATTTCAGTTGGATGATGCCACATAAATTTAATAATTACATTGCTCTCGGCATGTTTCTAGTGCCACAAGGTCAACATCAATTGATAAAAAGGTGATGTAAGAGCAATTCCTATGGGTGAAGTTGACTAGCATGCATATTGCCCAAACCGATGTCCACCACATTAATCTGAAATGTGTTGATGCAAATTAAGTATGAAATCACTAAAATCTTCTCTAAATGCATTTGTGAATGGATTTGGATGGAATTTAATGACAATTTAATATAGGAATGAGAATTTTGCCAAACTTGAACTATATGACATTGATATGCCCCATAATTTCCCACATCAATGGGTTTATTCATAGGAAAACACATTTTGATGTTACTTTATGTGAATTCTACATTTTTTAATTTAATATTCATTTCTTCATCACACTCATGAGGGTTGTTGGGTTGGTTGATCAAAACCATATATTGTTGTGATTAGTACTTTAGTTTGATATTTGAATAAATATATTTGGGGAATGCTTCACTTTATGTGACATCCCTTTTAGTGAATTAACATTAAGTTATTAATATGTTAGGAATAAGTTAGTTGGTTATTTGAACTGGTTCAGTGGTTCGATAAATAACCTAAACACCTTTTGTAAGCTTATAAAGGTTTACGTTGTAATGTAAATGCTAAGTTTTCTAATTGAATATATTTATATTATACCTCCATTTATGGTCCTATAATGGTATCAGATCCATGTGAAGGAGGATTGAAGACATGAGCAAGCATAAGAATTAAAAATGTGCAGAAGATAGAAAACAAACAATGACAAGAGGTATCAAGGTATGATTTGATCTCCAAAAATTATGTTTTTAACCTAAAAATCACCCAAATCCAAGTTGTATAGCCTACACTCAGAATTTCAACCATTATTTCATTTTGTACAGTTTAAAGTTCATGAACTCATTTTAAATGATGTTTTAAATACATGATGTTTTGGTAAATAAAACATGTTTTGAATGCATTTGTATAGCCCCAAACGGTTTGTAAAAGTAGCAGTGTGATATTTGATACTCCAAAAACTTGTAAAAATATTTATGTATGTTGTTATGATCAGTTGTACAACATTTAAATAAATTTTGTGTTGATTATACAACTTTTTAAAGCATTGTGTTAAACAACAACCTCTATGGCTTGTATGGCATTTGAAGTAGCAGTATGATGTGCCAAGCAAAGGTTTGGCACAATGAATAAGGCTTGTGTATTAGAATTAATTTTTAAAACATTATTGTGTTAATGTGAGCCCCACATAGGAAATAGACAAGTGCAATTTTTGCATGCAATGTGAATAGTTAAGTAAATTAATTTTACATGTAATATTTTTCTTTGTTTTTTTTGAAAACTCAAAGAAATAAAGCTTATATAAAAATTATGTCTTGGACATCTCAAAAATTATTGTAGAGGAGTTGGTTGAAGTTCTTTTGTAAGCCACTTGCATTGAGAGGTTTAAGGTTTAAGGCCCACTGTAACCAATTTTTTGGCCAAACATTTTTTGACCCAAATTAGTTGATTAAAAATAATCTTTTTAGAATATTTTGTTTTGTAAAAAGAAAAGAATAGAAAAGGAGAAATTTTGGTGATATAAGGGTGTATCTTTTTTTTTTAACTTTCTTCATGTAAAGATCATTAGGTCTCAGAATCAAAACATTGTACTTAGGTGTTACAAGAGGGTAAATGTAAAGGCCCAATACAACACTTATTGTTTTTGTTGATTTCATTATGGAAAAAAACGTAAGTCTAATCTCTGAAATAGAGAGACTAACACCTAAAAACTACAAGGAGTGGAACATGAATATGGAGAACACCTTGGTTTTTAATGTCTTATTGGAATGAGCCGACCAACACACACCTCCTATTGAAGCATATGAACTAATTGAATTTTAAAAGCATGATAAATGTGCACTTGTGTTATTAAAATCATCTTATTTTGTGCAAGTTATCATTCACATTGACTCAATTAAAATTGATATTTGGAGAGCATCGAAAGCATTGAAATATCTATATGGTAAATAACTTGCATTTAAGAAAAAATGATCTTCTCATGTAGTTATTGAAAAATAAACTCAAAGATGATGAATATGTATCCAAATATATTTCACAGATGAATACTTTAAAATATGAATACACCACTACATGTGAGAAAATCGATGATGGTATGCTCATCTCTATCACTCTAAATGGACTTCGTTCTGATTATACAAATTTTGTAGAAATGTTGTAGCTTAGTGATAAGCTCAATATTGCAACATTTGATTACATTTTTGGATCTCTCACTCAACATGAGGGACAATTAGTAAAGAATAAAAATTCAACCTACAAAATATGCATACTTCACAAAGTTATCAAAACATCAAATACATAAATGACATGCATAAAGAAATTTTTAGCACCATTCTCCAAAACATACTCTAAATAATTCTTATCAACATTCTGTAGAGTCCTTCAAACATAGAGATTGACATAAGCATTCTTCAGGGTCTAGTGGTTTCTCAAACAATTCCTAATCTTATGGTTTTTACAAACACATGAAAGAATCGTGATGTTATATATGTGGTGGTAGTGGTCATCTTGATGATGTATGTCCTTCTATAAAACCACTATCTAAACACATAAAAAAGGTTGAAATAAATTATGTTGGTTATTATAGTGGAGATTATTTAGGTTATTCTATTTATTCTAGCTATTATGACACTTCATCTAACTAGGAGGCATCTTACATGGCTGAGGTCTATGGTCCTTATGAACCTGTTGATCTATTCTGAGTACACAAATATTCACCCATCTTGAGTGAGCTATAGATAGGGTTTTGCTATGGTGGTAGTTTTGGTTTGGATTTTATTCCTTTTAGTTTAGTTTTTGGTTTTCTCTGATTCATTAATATTCCTGATGAGAAGCAAACATAATTGTTTGGATTATTTTTTCACTACATACTTCTCACCTCTCATGTGATAGGGGAAGATATTGCATGACCTTCACTCAGTCGTTGGTGGTTGTATCGATAGGTTTATATGTGATACCTTATGTGGATCGATGTAGTTGAGAATGCCTTGATCATTTTCTATTGTAACATGATACAAAATGGTCATAGGGGATGAGCAAGCCTTAATCATATTCATCAATCATGCCACAACTTGTGAGGTAGAGGGATTCTTGTAAGTGACATTGATTGATTTGTACCATGATGTACAGTGTTCCAGTTTGTAGATGAAACAAAGAATTTTGATGACTTTATAATTATAGATCCAAATAATTCTCTTTTATACCCATTTGGATCAAGGGGATTTGTTAGGTCGGTTGATTCAAATCATGTATTGTTTTTATCAATACTTTAGTTTGATATTTGAATAAATGTATTCAGGGCATATTTCACTTTATGTGATGCCCCATTTTAGTGGTAATATGTTATTAATAAGTTGGTTGGTTGGTTGACTTGTTGAGTGGTTTGGTAAATAACTCGACCACCTTTCGTAAGCTTATAAAGGATTACATTGCAATGTAAATGTTATATTTTATAATTGAATATATTTCTATTATACCTCCATTTGTGGTCCTAACAAGGGTGTTTATACATTCAACCTTGCCTTCAAAAGTTGATTCTTTATAGAAATAATCGAAGATTTTAGAGGTACTCAAATAGTTTGAGATATTCTACATGCCAATATACATGTTTTTTTTGTGATATCAATTGCTTTATGCATGTTATTATTAGTGCGTGTATTGTGTTTATGTTTGTACTTCACGTTTTGAGTGTTATTATTAGCACATATGGTGTTTATATATATTTTATAAAATCTTCCAATTATGAATCATAAATAAAATTTTCCATGCAATTTATTTTTTTGAACGCCATTACGGTATGTGAAGATGAACCTTTAGATCGATCCGTTGTTGTTGTTTAGTAAAGTGTGTCTTTAAAAGTGTGTGTTGTAAAGTATTTTACGAATATATTGAGAAATTGATTACTGCATGTTATAAAAACATTGCCATTTAAGAATAAAATTGTGGCATGTTTTAGGGTTTTAAACTGTAAATTTTAGTTTAACTACGTTTTATATATATATATATATATATATATATATATATATATATATATAATAATCTTGTCATATTGTCTGTCTCAATCTTTTGTACAATGTCATCGAAAAATATCTCATTATTTTTACTTTATCAAACACTCATTGTCAACGCTTTTTTTAAAAACATTAAATCTTTTATAAAATAAATCATGTAAAAACAACTAAAATAATATTTTTAAATTATTGTTTAATAAAAGTTTAAAACATAATAAAAAATAATTTTTTAAATAAAAATTATACATAAATATTGATTTTGTTTTATAAACCTTAATCTTAAAATAAATATTGTTCACAAATTTTAAAATGAAGCTTACTTATATTGCAAGTAACATTACCAAATTTCAAGGTTCTTACAAACGAGTATTCAACCCTATTCCATCGTTTTTAAGTGACAAACCCCAAAATTATTTTTCTTTTAGGAACTATGATATTTTTCTTGAAAGCATTAAGACTAGAAACTATGATATTTTTGTAAACCTTGAATATTAGGGAAGTTAATTGAATTGCTTATAAAGTAAATTATGAGGTATATTTATTTATATAAATTTTATATTTATATATTTTTTATATATGTTTGAATTATCTATAAAGTGAATTACCTTGAATTTTAAATTAATTAATGAAGTGAAACGGATTCATAATTATAGGTTTGATGTATATCATGTGTAAGTCTATTATGTTTAGATATTATTGATATTTTTTATACATGTATATTTTTTTATATATATATGGATATATACATATAATTTGTAGAATATAATTTATTATAAATATTTAATTTTGGTTAAATATTATTGTTTATTATATTTTTTATTTGTTTATTATACAATATGTGCATCAAATTTTAGATTCAAGCAATATTACTAAATTTAATAATAAAAACCTAAAACTCAATGATACTAATAAGAATGGATAAAAGAGATAAATCAGAATAATAAGAATATGCTCACCATCATTTTTCTCTCTTTATGACTCCACTCTAGAATTTACAATTGGATTGTTTGATGCCCAAAATTTAAAATATTGGATTGCTTGTGAAGTCTTGACAATGGCTTCCAATGATTGGATGAGGTTGGTAGTGGTTTGGATGAGTAAAAGAGCGCTGTTATTGATGCAATATAGTAGCAATATGATGGCTTGAGGGGTTTCTAGTTAGTTTGGCCATGACCCAAGTATGAATTTTCATAGAATGGTGGAGGGAATTTTAGGAAAATTTAACATTATTTAAAAGTCTCTAGTTTAGAGACTTTTAGGACTTTAGAGGAGCTTCCCTAGTTCTAAAAGTTTCTTAATTAGTTTAGGGGATAATGGGGGGATTAGATGAGAGATAATGAGTTTTAGGATTCATAGGGATGTAGGAATGGCTATGGTGGTAAGGTAGCTAGGGTGGTAGTTGAATAAATATGAATTTTAAATTGACTAGTTGGTCTAGGGAGTAGGTTAGTAGGTAATGGGCTCTATTAGAGGTTTAATGAGGAGATTAATTGGTTTTAGGATATGGTAAAGGTTTATGGGATGTGGGTTATTAGGCCATTAATTATTTTACCTAGAAAATAAAAAAATTAAACTAAATTAGCAAAAATTAATATAATTAATGGGATGAGCATAATTTAGTGCATACATTTTACCCCTCTTTGAAAGGGTATTGCGAGTGGAAGGAAGTGAAATGAGTAATGGCATTTCAAAGAAAAATCATGATGTTAGACGATGTCAAATGTTAGTAGGATATGATGCCCTATCGAGGAAGTATGCAGGGAAAAATCGACCTGAATGGTCACTCGAAATGAACTCTCGGGGTGGGATAAGACCACAAGAAGATGGGGTTGGGATGTTCCATTTGATAATTTAGATGCCCCAAGAGTGAAGGGGATGAAGTAGCTCAAGTGATGGGTTCTAGACAGAAGATAAATGCCTTGAAAGTGTTGTGATTGATAAGAAAAGATTGATTTAAATAGGATGGGTTCAAACTAGTGATAAATCTTGTAGCAAGGACACATGCTAGGGAAAGCTCAAAAAGGAATAATGGTGATAAGGATGTGTGACCAGTGATAGAGAGATACTTTTCATAAGATGTGGGGCTTGATAATGACATGTGATCGTTGAGTGACTAGTCCAAGGATGGGATGGCGATAATAGATAGATGGGGGCCGAGCTATCCCTGGGCATAAAAGTGGTACCAGGTGCTACCTACATAATCCTAAAATACCTTAGGTCAATGTAGTTTTGGATGCAAGATAAGGTGGATGAGAAGGGGTTGGACATGTCATGCCCCAGACAATGTTATAAAGTGGTTAAAAGTGATTAGATTGGGAAAATTAGGTAATTTGATGATATTTTGGATAGTTGATGTTAGTAATGGGCTGCTAGGGGTGTATGGGGGGGGGTCATAGAGGATAAAAGAGTTAAAAGTGGGTCATTTGCACCTTTTGACTTCTTGTGTTTTGAGATCTGAGGTGAAACCATGGAACGACTACCCTAAGCTTCCCATCATGACAAGAGGGTTTGAGAGCACCAAAGAGAGGCAAATGTTGGACCTATGATAAGTAACAAACCCCTAGCTCAATTATTTTGTAAATTTTTATCAATTTTAGTAGGATATTTATGTGGATTTGGAAAGAAGAAACATCATCAAAATCGCTCTAAAAATATTGTGACTGACAATTTTGCCCTTAATCATGTTGTCATCACGATTTATGGCTTTGAGGGGTTAACCCATGGTATTGTAATACTATAAGTCCTTAGTTGCGGTATTGTAATACTATAAGTAAGGAATCATGATATTGTAATACCATGACTGAGAAGTTATGATTTTGTAATATCATTGTTATCAAGTGGTGGTTTTATCAAAATTGCCACTAAGGGCATTTCACAATTAGCGCTTTTGTTGGGACTAGGAAAAATAGGTAAGGGTTTAGTTAATTGAATAGTTTGGATGATGTAGGGTGTTAGATTAGTTAATTAGAGAGGTGGGTTGGGTATGGATAGATGGATAGGATGAGGATACTTAGAAGGGAGTGAGTTTATTAGGTGAATTAGATGTTAGTGTTGGTATTTTGTGGAGTGTTAGTGAGATAGGGGTTAGGCTAGGGTGAAGGATTAATGGGGTACGGATATGGGTGATTTAGATGGTTTATATAGGTGATAGGGATTTTAGGATTAGGGAATAGCTAGGGTTTTTAGGGACTTGAATAGCTTGGATAGATGAGTTATGATAGGTATTTGATGATGAAGGTAGTGATAGGTGGATGATGATTGGTGCAGGAGGATCTAGGGGTCATAGCATCATAGTTGAAACATCTGGAGGTGCTTCATGAGATGCATCAGTTGATGATGGTAGAGTTTGAGTTATTTGAGTTGATTAGTTGTATGATGTAATGATGATGCATGTGATACGTATTGATTGGGCCTTGATTACAACACTAGTGGAACACTGGCATTTGGAAACCAACACTTTTCATTTCATCACTAGTGAGATGATGGTGACTTTAGAAGATATCTAAAAAATTATCCACTTACCAATGTGGGGAGATTGGATATATTAGCAGTCACAAACTTTGGCTCAAACCTTACAACAGCTAGCCAAGATCTTATAAGTGTGGATGCAAGATAGATGTGTTGACATAGATAGATGCTTTCATGAGGGCATCATTGAATGGTTGATGTTGGTGGTGATGTCTCTTGTTTTTGACATTATCCTATCGAATAAGAGTGGGCAGTGGTTTCACCTAGGCCTAGGAGATGTAGTTGTTGATATGCTTCAGAATCATTGAGTATTTGCCTGGGGTCTTGTGGTTTTAGTGCATTTATACAAAGAGCTTCACTTGGGAGCTTAGAGAGGAGCGACTAGCTTTGGGCCTTCATTGCTTTTACAGATGTGGAGCTAGGAGCACATCACTATCAAATGACCATTAAGGACATTGACAGTTCATGAGCCTGAACAACTGATGGTTTTTGGTTGGTGCATGTTATTAAGAGTGCAGTTGAGGCATGCCAATGAGATGAGATTTTACAAAGATGTTTTTGATAGTTTATGCCCTAAGCACATCACATGAATGCCATATTGAGATCTTCAATTTGGTTGGGATGATGAGGTAGTGACCCAATATATGCTTACAGAGTGATATTTGATGGGTTGTAAGGAGTTGATCATTGAGAGATATCGATTAGACCATGTGCAGTGCTAATTTATTTTCATGCAAGATGTTTCAGGCCCAGAGCATTTGTTTGTAGGTAGTGAGCGAGAGAGGCCATAATGTGGGAGGTCAGTAGATAGGGTGGATGGCTATATAGATTATGATAGCATTGCCCCAATTTAATGGGATTTTTCTACATGTATTCTAGATCTAGATATGACAACATCATAAACAACATGGTGGAGGTCCTGAATACCAGTTAGGTTGACATGTCCCTGAGTTGTTGTTCAATGAGGGGTGGTGAGGAGAGTCCTACAGGCTCATGCTTGGTTGAGATGGAGGAGGTAGGTGTTGGTACAAGGTGGGCATGATGGAGATGATGGGCATGATGTTATGGATGTGGATGGAGGGGATGGAGCTCAGGTGATGGTGATAGGATAGATGGGACCTCAAGCCCAAACATAGGTATAAGGACCAATTAAACCAAAAGTATAGGCTAGGACACATGCAGGTGGCAGTAGTGGTGTAGGTCCTTTGTGGTAGCTTTTGACATAGGATGAGTAGCCACAAATAGCTTGGTTATAGATTGGGATCCAGACATGCTTATTAGAGATTAGAGGGCTTACGCAAGAGTGAGATCAGTTACAGGCCCAACTTCAAAGTATGATATCTCAAAGGGATGGTCAGTTAGCTTAGGTACAAGGGTAGGTTGCTATATTATAGGCCCACATATCATAGAGGGATGGGTTATTGTCATAGGTGTAGGGATAGGTGGCTAGCTTCTAGAGGCATGTTACAACTTTGCAGGCATAGGTGGTGTAGTGAGATGGGTAGCTTACCCAGGCCCAGGCACAGATAGTTACTCTCCATAGATAGATTCAAAGTAGAGATGCCTAGATTATAAGATTTTTAGGGTTAGATAGCATAGATGTACGCATGCATTCATAAACTAACAAGGTAGGTGGAGGTGGTCGATAGGGCCAGGGATGAGGTCGGCTAGGCAATGAGGGAGCAGGGGATGATGGATGTGATGAGGAACATTATGCTACTGACACATGAGGTGAAGTATTATCACACTTTATATGAGGTGGCAGTTCCACTGGGCCAACGTGTAGCTTCCTTTTGAGCCAGCTCATCTCATTTAGTCTAATAGGCGGCATGAGGACCACCAGGGCCACCAATTTTGTAACCATGATTTTGAGATGTATAGGGGATTTTTGTATTATTAGCTCATTCTTTCCCCATGAGCTCATGTGATTGTATTATATATTTTGACATGGATTCCATGTGGATAATGTATATTTGATTTTGATATATATGATGAGATTTTATGATGATGGATGTATGTATATTATTTATTGATATGGGATATTTATGTATTTATCTTTTATGTGATGATGATGTGACTGTATTAGACATGAGTGAGACACATGGGATTATCTAGATTTTCATGATGTGAGTATGTTGGATGTTATAGATTTTGTTTATGGAGATGCTATGACAGATACGTGATAAGGATGATGTGCTTTCCTTGGTATGATCAGATGCATATTATGTATTGTGATGGATGAATTTGGCATTTTGTTGATGATGTGATGATAAGTAGATATGTTTTAGAAATTTGATTATCATGGATGATATTAGATGTAGTGTATATGGGATATGAATTTTATTACGGATATTGTGTTATGAGGTGAATGTTTATGTTTATGGATTATGATCTTGTTCATGAAGCTCATGTTTAGGATTATGATTGTGATGTGATGTGGTTTATGCATATGCCATGATAGTTACACAATTTGCCATGTGGGGTGGATATACTAAGTGAGAACTAATCCCATATTGGTTCACTTTGTCCTCTTCTGATATAGTATGAATCCACCTGCACCATGGAGGTAGGGTGGTGATGGGATGGGATAGGTTTAGGCTTTGGGTAAGGGTAGATTATGGTGGGGAATGGTTAGGATAGGAATGGGTATAGGTATTTGGAGAAAATATGATGGGTTATGGGTTTGGAAGCCATGATGTATGCAATCCTTTTTTATATTGCATCATTTAACTATGTGCCAAGGATATGATAAATCCAAGACACATTAGTATAAATGCATGGGGAACTTTGTTTAAGAGATGACCTTTCCCGAATACATATTCGGAAGTCACTCATACCATCCTTGTTCCCATGAAAATTTATGAGATAAAACAATATACAAGAGTGCTATAAAAAACTAATTAACAAAAAAGTAAACTCTAATATACATGGAAAATCATTACATGCATGCATATTCAAAACAAAACATACAATCACACAAGATGATCAAAAATGTTACAGACCAAAAACAACAATGTTAATCAAGATATTTATATGAGTAACAAAGTGATTAAAAATGATTATATACAATGGATCTAGTAGGGGCTATATATAGGATATGTGGTGCCCAAAATTTTGTCCATGTCTAGACGAGATTCCAACTAAGTTACAAAATGGGGCTCATGATGACATGTTATGATCCTAATGGACGAATTTCACTAATGCCTCAAGGTTTTGGTGTAGTAGTTCTTTACATCTGGTATCAGAACCACCACCCAGGTTCAATTCATGAAGTGGGTGGCTACGTCGGCATGGTAGTGTTTGTTCAGGGCTCGTACACATAGGGGATCTTGGGGGTATGAGTGCAAATCTAGCCTAGATTCTGAGCTTCAAAAGTGTGATATGATGTTATGATCCTAATGGGCAGATTTCATTAATGCCTCAAGGTTTTGGTCTAGTGGTTTGTTACATGACCCTTTAGTAATCAATATCACAATGTATGCTTAAAACCCCAAAAAAGGAAATTTTACTTTATCACCCTCCATAGTGACGATATTAGTGGGAAAGTGTGGACTTGAGGCTTAGTGACAACAATGGATGATTGAGGATGGAGTGTTGCCTTGAGGCTAAAAGGAGATGTGCTTGTCAAAGGAGATTTTGGAGAGGGTAAAAGGGATAGGGAGTAATGATAAGGAGATGATGGGACTTGGGGAAAATTTATGCCAAATATGGATAAGTGATTCTAGAGAACCCCCAAACAAATATTCTCAGTGTTTGACAAGCCATGCTTGCTTCTTGGTTCTAAAGTATTTATCCTGTCTTGTTGTTCAAGAACCATATGATGGATGCCCATTATTTGATACCAGGGTTAGGGGAATTCTACAATGATGTCAGGAACTAGTTTTCATCATGGTACTTGCTTAAGGTGCCATAGAACTAGTTTTCACCATTGGATGATTTTTTTAACCATTAGACTGGTGAGGAAGTGTGAGGGTGGATGGAGTGGATACAAGATGTCCTATAGATAGAGGATGATGAATATTTTTTAGGTGTATAATCACTTTAGATGCATGATGTTCATGGATTCATCAAGTTCTTCTCCATTTATCATGGCCAATTTATATACTCATGATCTAAACTTGGCAACAATGATATAGGGACCTAACTAGTTAGCTTCAAACTTCCCCTTCTTGTCTCTTTCTGCGTTAGTGTTTTTTCAATTCTTCTTTAGGACCAAATAACCAACTTCAAATTACCTATATTGGATCTTCTTATGGTATTGGCCTTTAATTCTATTGTGATATGCTTGTAGATGATTAAGGGCCTTCTAACATTTGTCATCAAGAAGTTCAAGTTTTTGTAGGCATTTCTACCTACAATTATGGTTAGTGATGATGCCCCTTATTGAGATTAAAAGGGAGGGGAGCTCTAATTCTACTAGAAAGATTACTTCTATTCCATAAACCAAGGCATATGGAGTTGCCCTAGTAGGTGTGCAGACACTTATGCGATAAGACCACAAAGCTGGATACAGTAACAAGTGCTAATTTTTGCATGCTTGATTGACTATTTTATTCAATATTTTAATGAGGGTCTTGTTGGTAGTCTCTACTTGTCCATTTTCCTAGGGATAATAGGGAAAGGAGAAATGTTATGTGATGTGATATTTTTGACATAGGCCTCAACTTCTTGATTCTTAAATGATTTGTCATTATATGAAATGATGTTGGCAGTTATGTCAAATGATAATTGATATGATTGAGAATAAATTTGGAGATTTTGAATCCCATCTTATAAGTGAATGGAATCACGTCTACTCATTTGGTAAAATACTCTATTACCATGATGATGAACTTTAGGCCATATGATGAAGTCAAATTAATCTTGCCAATTAAATCAAGGCCCCATATGAAAAATGGCCATGGCTTCATGATAGTTTATAACTCATATGTGGAAGCATGAATGATATTCCTATGTTTTTAACAGGCCACACATTTTCACAAATATTGACAGGAGTCTTGTTCCATCGTTGGCTAATAATATCCAGTTCGAAGGAGTTTCTTGGCTAGGGCCATTCCACTGATATGCCTACCACATATACCATCATGAACTTCTTTGATCACCTGAGAGGCCTCTTCTGATGTTAAACACCTTAACAAAGTTCCATCGTAGCTTATACAATAAATTTTTCTACCAAAGATGGTGTATTAGGAGGTGTGATGAATGAAGGCTTTACGTTAGTGGAGGTTAAGGTTAAAAGGGAGGACATTGTCATGGAGGTACCTGTAGATGTCATGGTACTAAGGAAGATTGGGATCATTAATTGTATAAATTTGAAAATGAGCCATAGATTGATGGACTAGAATAATCAGATGCTTAATTAAAAATTCACCGTCTAGAACATCTTGAGGGAGATCAATGAGGGAGCTAATGGTAGCCATTGAATCAACTACTTTTTTGCTTCCTCATGGAACTTGTTCAAATATTATGGTTTGAAAATTTGAATTTAAATAATCCACCAACTACTTATAAGGGATAAAATTTTCATCCTTCATTTGGAATTCATCATTGACCTATTTTACTATTAACTGCGAGTCACCAAATACTTGCAAGTGCTAGATGTTCCACTAAATAGCTAGGTGAAGACCAGACATCAAGGCATCATATTTTGAAATGTTATTAGTATATGGGAAGGCAAGGCAGAATGCTTTTAGGATAATATCACCTTGTGGGGTAATGAGGAGGATGCCTACTCCTGATCCATGCATGGTGACTAAGCCATCAAAATATAATTTCTAGCTACTTGATTGTGAAGTATTTATTATGAATTTATCTGGGAAGTTTGTTATAAGGGGCTCAATCACTTTAAGTGGTGCTTCAAATAATTGATCCATGATAACTTGTCCTTTTTATGGCCTTATGATTAACATATTTGATGTCAAACTCACTAAGCAACATTATCCATTTTTCCATTCTTCCAGTAAGCATTGTTTTGGACAATACATATTTTAGGGGATCTATTTTGGCAATGAGTTGTACCTGATTATTTAACATGTAGTGCCGAAGCTTCTATGAGGTAAAAACCATGGCTAAGCATGCCTTCTTAATAGGAATATAGTTTATATAATAAGATATTAACGTGTGATTGAGATAATAAATGGCTTGCTCCTTGCCTTGATTGTTGCGTTGTGTTAGAAGGGCTCCAATTGCACATGGTGTTGCTGAAATGTATAGGAGCAAGGGTCATCCTGAGATGGGTGATGATAAAATAAGTGTATTAGCCAAATATTATTTGAGATTTTCAAAGGCTTATTGGAAATCAAAATTCTAATAAAAGGCATTCCCCTTCTTCAGAAGATGGGTGAAGGGGTGGAATTTATCGATAGGTTGAGAAATAAAATGCTTTATGGCTTGTAGTTTGGCCTGAAGACTTTGAAGCGAGCTTGCGAGGTAGAGGCATTTATGTGATTAATTTTACCTTTGATAGATCTACTTCTATGCCTCTTCTTGAAACTATAAATCCTAATAATTTTCTTGAATTGACACCAAATACACATTTCTTTGGATTTAACCTAACATTGTACTCTCACAATCATTCAAAAATCCTTCTTAAAACCACATGGTGTTCAGATCTTAGGTGAGACTTTCCTAATATTTCATACACATAATCCTTGACAATGTCATGAAAAATGACTATCATGGCCTATTAATAGGTTGCACCTACATTTTTAAGTCCGAAGGGCATGACTTGATAGCAAAATGTTCCCCATGGAGTGATAAAAGCTATTTTGTGCTAGTGCTCACGTATGATTTTGATTTGATTATATCTTGAGAAACCATCTATGAGGGAGAGCATTTCATAACTAGGGATCAAGTATATAATCACATTGATGTTTGGAAGGGTAAGTTGTTAGGTTGTGGAGCTAAAAGCTTCAACCCTTTGCAAACTGAAGGAACAATGGTTGCTGAGATCCAGGAGCACCGGCGTTGGCAGCAGGACCGACGTCGGCAGAGACCAGTGCAGAAGGCCACCGGCGACGGCAGGAAGTCGGCCGACGTCGGCAGAACCAGACAAGCAGGGACCGACGTCAGTTGCCTGTGTGTTTCAGAACTACTCGTTTCACGGATAGTTAGTTAAGTGAACGAAGAGTTTGCATGTTGAGACCGATTAGAGTCTTGGGCTGCGAGGATAATTGTCTACATTAAGAGTCTAAGTTATTGTTTGAGTTAGGGATCTATTTATAGACCCATTGGCATGTATTGTTTAAAATGTATGAGATAGAAAGGAAGAGTTCCTTCTAGTTGTAAGATCTGTGAGTTGCAGGTTGTTGCAAGCTCATTGGGGATCTACATGTAAGTTTGGTCTTTGAATTGCAGGTTACAGGTTCATGAGAGATCAGCTTGAAGTGCTATAGAGTGCTTGGTGTACCGGCAGGGTTATTACTGACTGGTTGGTGAGGTGAACACCAATTCTGTGTGTGAGTTGGTTGTTGGGACCATTTTTTGTGTAGGAGAGTGTGTGTGAGAAGAATTACTGTACACTTGAGGTGTGGCAAACCTCTGTAAGGTGAAAGAGTGTGGCGGCTCTTTGTTGTATTCTTTTCTGTATAGTGTTAATACAAGATAGTGTATTGTCTCTCATATTCTGTGCTATTGGTGAATTCTAGTTACTTGTGTTTCTGGTTATTTCCACATATTCAATTGCTTATATTTGATAATCATACTGTGCTCTTTCTGAGGAGCAAGATCCTAACGGGTGGAATTAGAACAGGTGTGTTTGTTCTTGGGATTTTCTTCCACCCCTCTTGACAAGTGGTATCAGAGCTTTTGGTTGGGATACTAACAGATTGGTGTAGATCTGGGTAGTGTGTTTTGATTATAGGTTACTCACAGGGTTTCTGTTTGAGTGGGAGTTGAGCAATGGCAGAAAATAGTCAACTACGAATGAAAAAGTTTAATGGCAAGAACTACCAATTATGGAGGATGCAGATTGAGGACTATCTGTATCAGAAAGATTTGTACTTACCGTTGGGTGGGGTTGCTAGCAAACCCTTGGATATGAAAGATGAAGAATGGGAGGTTCTTGATCGGAAGGCTCTAGGATCTATTAGATTGAGTCTTGAATCATCTGTGATTTCTAGCTTATCACAGTGTAAGACAACGGTGGAGTTGATGAAATCTTTGGCAAATTTGTATGAAAAACCCTCGGCTTCTAATAAGGTATTTCTTATGAAGCGTTTATTTAATTTGCAAATGTTGGAAGGTGGATCTGTTCATAGCCATCTTAGTGATTTCCATGGTTTGGTAAACCAGTTAAGTTCCGTCAATATTGTATTTGATGATGAAATTAGAGCTCTCTTAATCTTGTGTTCATTACCTGAAAGTTGGGAAGGTTTGGTAATGGCAGTTTCTAATACTGTGTCTCCTTCAAAAGTCTTAAAAGTGGATGATGTTGTGAGTGTGATCTTGAATGAAGAGATACGCAGAAAAAGCACAGGTGAATCATCTGGAGATGCTTTGAGTGTTGAAGGAAGAGGAAGGCCAAGAGAGAAGATAGAGCGTGGGAGATCAAGGTCGAAGACAGGCAGGAGATCCAAGTCCAGGTATGGCAGAATAACCTGCTGGAAATGTGGAAAGCAAGGGCACTTAAAGAGAGACTGCAGATCAGGTGAAGATCAGCATGAAGGACATGGAGAAGAAGCAGATGTTGCGGCTTACGTTGCACAGGATGCTCTGGTATGTTCTTTGGATAAAGTAGAATCTTGGGTATTAGATTCAGGTGCCTCTTTTCATGCATCCCCACATAGAGAATTTTTTCATGAGTATGTCCAGGGAGACTTTGGAGAAATTTGTGTAGGGGATGGTAAGCCTTGTCAGATTGTTGGCAAAGGCAAAGTGAAGCTGAAATTGCAGACAGGTGACACATGGGTGTTAAAGGAGGTCATGCATGTCCCAGTTCTGAAGCGGAATCTGATTTCTGTTAGAAGTTTGGGTGAAGAGGGTTGCACAGTAACTCTCACAGCGGACTCTTGGAAGGTTACCAAGGGTACACTTGTTGTAGCTAGAGGTAAGAAAGTAGGTACGCTTTATCTATCTACTTGTTTTACTGATTCTCTTTCTGGGTTATCTACTTCAGCTGTAGATTCGGAGATGTGGCTTAATAGGCTTGGTCACATAGATAAGAAGGAGATGCTGGTTCTTGAGTCAAAGAGTATGCTTTCGGATTTGGAAGGCATGGATCGTGGTTTCTGTATGCAGAAGAAGAAGGTGAGGTTTCTTGAGGAATCCGATGTTAGTGACAAGAATAGGAAAGCCTTGGTTTTCAAGGAGAAAGTGACGGACAGAGTTCAGCACAAGGTGCAGATGAATTCTGAGCAGAGCAAGGGTGATTTGGACAAGGGTTTGATCCAAAAAGAGCTCGCAGAAAAAAGTCAGGTCTCACAAGAAAAACACAGAGACCGACGTCGGCAGGAAAACTGGCGTCGGTGTCCAGACAGGGACCGACGTCGGCTATGTGCAGCCCGACGTCGGTGACTCAAGGCAGATAAGGACCGGCGTCGGCCAGGGGAAATCGATATCGGCAAAGAGGCAGTTGCAGGGAACTGACATCGGTCGGCTGTAGACTGAGATGTGACCGGCATTGGTTACTGAGATGAATTTTAGGTGGACAGCTAGTTGTCATGGAGTCTCAAGCGCCCATATGGAGGACTGAAGGTGTAAGTAAGTTCTTAAATTCGTCATTTCCCTTCTTTACACTACTTGTTGCTCACTTATGGTATAGAACCAGGAAGTTGTTGAAAAAGCAGAACAGGTAGATCCAGGAAACAGTGGGAGCTTGGCATGGATGAGGATGTGATTCCTTGGAGGAGAACCAAACAGGGGTTTTGGGTAGAGTTGCTAGCTGGAAGTAAGCACTAAGAGACGAATGGATGTTAAGGATGAAGAAGAGCGAAAATAGATACGTGAGATGGAAGATCAGGGTATATGATCTTGTATTAGCTGCAGGGAAATGGAGGTTTGATCATTGTGTTTCTCTTTACCAGGTTGGATAATATTAGCTACATTATCCTATTCTCTATATGATGTGCTTGTTGCAGGGTTACATATACAGGTATTGTTGAACTAAAGGTAAAGCTAGTTCAGGTGTATGTCATGGAGAATCTGGGAGCAGCAAGATTCTTTGGCATGAGTGTGTTCTAGAGACATGGAGGTCTTGATGACTTTGTTTCAGAATGATTGTGTGAGGCCGGTTAGCACGCCGATGGTTAGACAGTTCACAGAACAGGTGTCTTGATTCACATAATGAGGTTGAGTGCATGGTATGTACTAAACCTGAGTTTTCCCAAGTAGTGGGAGTTATCACAAGTTTGGAGTCAATCCGGGAGAGTAATACTGAAGGGCAGTTCAGTGGGACCAGCAGCAGGTGCACATGCTATGCAGGGTCAAGTTCTTTATCTACATGGTTGTAGATGCGGATGTGGCAGGTAATTTGGATGACAGGTTTTGCACCACGGATTTTGTGGTGGTTGGTCTTCAAGAGTGATCTTGAGGAGGGATACAAAGCCAAGGGAACAAACTAGACGGTGTACAGGTACAGGTACAGGTTGCATCTATTTATCTCCAAGTGGGAGATTGTTAGGTTGTGGAGCTAAAAGCTTCAACCCTTTGCAAACTGAAGGAACAATGGTTGCTGAGATCCAGGAGCACCGGCGTCGGCAACAGGACCGACGTCGGCAGAGACCAGTGCAGAAGGCCACCGGCGACGGCAGGAAGTCGGCCGACGTCGGTAGAACTAGACAAGCAGGGACCGACATCAGTCGCCTGTGTGTTCCAAAACTGCTCGTTTCACGGACAGTTATTTAAGTAAACGAAGAGTTTGCATGTTGAGACCAGTTAGAGTCTTGGGCTGCGAGGATAATTGTCTAAATTAAGAGTCTAAGTTATTGTTTGAGTTAGGGATCTATTTATAGACCCATTGGCATGTATTGTTTAAAATGTATGAGATAGAAAGGAAGAGTTCCTTCTAGTTGTAAGATCTGTGAGTTGCAGGTTGTTGCAAGCTCATTGGGGATCTACATGTAAGTTTGGTCTTTGAATTGCAAGTTGCAGGTTCATGACAGATCAGCTTGAAGTGCTATAGAGTGCTTGGTGTACCGGCAGGGTTATTACTGACTGGTTGGTGAGGTGAACACCAATTCTGTGTGTGAGTTGGTTGTTGGGACTGTTTTTTGTGTAGGAGAGTGTGTGTGAGAAGAATTACTGTACACTTGAGGTGTGGCGAACCTCTGTAAGGTGAAAGAGTGTGGCGGCTCTTTGTTGTATTCTTTTCTGTATAGTGTTAATACAAGATAGTGTATTGTCTCTCATATTCTGTGCTATTGGTGAATTCTAGTTACTTGTGTTTCTGGTTATTTCCGCATATTCAATTGCTTATATTTGGTAATCATACTGTGCTCTTTCTGAGGAGCAAGATCCTAACGGGTGGAATTAGAACAGGTGTGTTTGTTCTTGGGATTTTCTTCCACCCCTCCTGACATAAGTCATCCTTTGGACATGCTTTGTTTATATCTTGGAAGTCTGTACACATTCTATTTTTGCCTTGTGTCTTGGTCATAGGGACAATATTAGAAATCCAATCTAAATTATCTATAGGGTGGATAAAATGAGCTTCCAAGAATTTTTGTAGCTCCTCTTTGACTAATAATGCAACTTTGGGATGCATCTTTCATAATTTTTGTTTGATTGGTTTTGCATTCGGATGCACAACCAAGTGGTGTACTACCAATGAGGGATCTAATCCAGGCATGTCGGTATAACTCCATGTAAATATATCAATAAATTCTTTAAGAAACTCTATAATAACTTCAAATTCTTATGGTGTGAGAGATGCCCCCAATTTAACTATTTTGGGATGTTGATCCATCCCAATGTTGACTTCTATCACATCCTCAATAAGAGAGGGTGATTGTTCTTTCAAATAGGGAGGTAATGATATTTTGGGAACATATGTAGTGAAGCAATCTAGAAGCTTTGTGTCAATGTCAAAATATTATTTTGATTCCAATGAGATATGTGGAAGTTCATCTGGTGCTTTGGGAGGCTCTTCTTCTTTAGAGTGTTCTTATTATTCCCTGAAGTATGCAGATTGACAAAGGTGTATAGAAAAGCCCCTCTTATGGTCATCAGATGGCATGAAATATCTGGCTCTCATATATTCTAAAATTATTTCATCATTTTGAAATGTCAAAAGAAGGCTCCTATTTTGAATCCTAATCTATGAGTGATGGATAATAGAGGGAAATATTAATGGTGGAGATGGTAGTATCTGAGAAAAGGTTAGTGGCAGTGAGCTCCTCGAAGCAACTATAAATGGAATCTTTTTTAATGTCTTCATTAGGGAGAGACAGTCCAGGGATTGAAAGAGAATCCACAATGATATTTTTTAGGTCATCATCATATAGTCTGTACCTTAACCAAACTATTATGGATATTCTTGAACCATGATGGGTTCAATTTGGCCCTGCGCTTGTTTGTCTAGTCCTTTGCCTTTATAATGCATGTTCTCCATCATCTTCTAGACTTAGTGATTTTTTTTAGAGAGATAAGGGCCTCGTCATCAGGAATAAGCCATGAATCATATCAATATTCAGTGTATTCTTCAGATAAGAATTTGGCACTTGAGAAATCTATTGGTCAAAATTGATATTTGATGGGATTAGTCTTCCTTATAGCTAGGGACCCATATCTACATATAGAGAGAGAGAGGTAAATCATCGATGCAGAATGTTTTATATTCATATTATCCACAACCTGTGGTTGTGATCTTCAATGAGTGAGATTAGGTAGTGAATTAGATGTGGATTTCAACTAGTTAGGGTAGTTTTTGGACTTAAGATATAATTATTTGTGCCTAGATAAGGTGATGGTGATGATGATTGGTCCATCTAACTATGAATATGGTCTATGAATTTGGGGATGGTGACCTCCATTCTAGAGTGAGGGAATTTTAGGTGCTAATGTAAAGTGGATGGAACATCTTGCATCTTATTAATCCATAGTCTTCTAAGTAACATGTTTTAAGGCAAATCCACATCCACAACATGAACTAGCATTTGATGCACTACAGGTCCCACAACAATGGAAAGGTAAATAGTCCCAGTTGATGGAATTTCATTATCATCATAAAATTTGATAATTATCAAGGTGTGCCCCAGTGATGCTTCTAAATATCACATTTTCTTCAAAAATTCTAGATTACTTACATTTATCACCGATACTCTATCTATGAGAACCCGAGAAACATGATGGTGGGATATGAACTCTTCAATGTATAGGGGTAATTATGGTGTGGACCAATGGGAGGCATATCATAGGCACCAAAAGTGATATAATGTCACGGGGATAAGTGTGCTACTAGTGCCTAAAACTAATTAGTATCCAAGTCACTAGGGACTTTTAGATCATTCAGTACTTGATTTAATATCTCTCAGTGTAAAGCAGATGTTTTGAGAAGCTCCATTAAGGATATTTGAGATGGAGTTTTCTCAAGTTATTGAATGATGTCATAAGATTTATCAGAAGAGCTTGAAGGATTTTTAAGAACATTCCCTTTTTGGGTTGCAGATGAAGTGGACAGGTCTTTAGGGGGTGCCATGGGAACTACTATCTTATTGCATCTAGTAGTAACTATGCAATTAACAGTGGCCCAATTAAGCTTTAGGATGGGGGATGAGGATGGAGTGGGTTCTTGGAGGCTACAAATTTTGATTGTGTTAATTTAGTGATAAGGTGCATTGTGGTAATTGGTACGGTTAGATGAAGAGGCCTGACCCTAGTTTCTTTGTGGTCTTTGATTCCTTTGGTCATGCTTTAGGAGTGGATCCTTGTAGATGCTAAGTTGCCCATTTAAAGATTGATTTAGGGGAGTTTTTCCTACAAATTTAATTTCACCCTTCTCAATAAATCTTAGATGTAATGTTTTAGTTGCATACACCATTCTGTATCATGCCCTTTAACCCTATGGTACTTGTAAAACTCATCTTCATAATACCAGTCTGGCTTTGGTTGGTGATCATCCATAGGTCTGATTTCAAGCAAGGTGATCATATTGGTAGTAATTAATTGATCCAAGATTGTTTTAATTGATACTCCCAATCTTGTGAGTGGTCTTTTCCCTATACGAGGGTTTGGCTTGCCTCATGGTACTCGGATGGAAGAGACATTAGGCTATTATGTGGGGCCTTTCTTTTGAATAGTTTGTACATGTTGTTGCTTAAAATGAGTTACCCCATCACCCACGACATTCTTGTTCTTGTTGAAGACTTTAGATTTACCTGAAAAAGAATTATCCTAATTTTGAGTGTGCTCATTCCAAGAATATAACTTGATTGTCCATTTTTTAATAAGGGCCTTCTCAAATTTTATTCCTTTTTCTATTATCTCATTAAAGGTATTAGCACACTGTAAATTTAATTGATACTTGAGTTCAGCTTTAAGATTGTCTACAAAGAACTTGGCCAATTCTTTCTTAGGTATTGTACATCTCAAGTAGCTTGCCAAACTTTACCATCTTTGTAAGAAGTATGCTAGACTTTCACTACTTCATTGTTTGGTATTATAAAGGTCAATTATGGAGATGTCATTCTCAATATTAAATGATAAGTGTCTGACAATTTTTTCTATCAACTCTCCAAAGCTAGATATTGACCCTTTAGGTAAATGTATAAACCATTCCAAAGTGGGTCCTATGAGACTTTTGGGAAAGAGTCTCAACAAATAGACATCTTCATAAGCCACCTTATGGAAAGCCACACATAAAATTCTTGGTCATGATCTCTAGGATCCCCTTTTCCTCGATATTTCTCAAATTTAGGTACTTTAAAGTGTGAAGGAAAGGGTATTTGTAATATACTCATGTCCAAGGGGGAAGAAGAAAAGTCTTTATATTTATATGTAATGTATTGTGATCATGAATCTATATATTGAAGGGTCTCTTTAATCGTTCTCCATTTTTGTGCAAAGGTGGGATCCCCAAGAGGATTGGTAGTTTGATTTTGGCTACCTTAGAGGATATGAGTATTATGGGTATTATGGTTGCTATGAGTGTTATTGGAATTATTGGTATTGTGGGTGTTATTGGCATTATTAGTGTTGTTGTTATTACTAATATTATTGTTTGGGTTGTTTTGTTGAGGAGATGATGGATGTTGATTATGGATTATAAGGTTGATTTGTTATGTTAATTGGTCTAACCGATCTTCTATGATAACTTGTCTCCAATTAGCCTTAATGTGGTTATTAGGAAGGGGTGGTGGGCATTCATCTACAACAAATCCATGGTCCACACCTTCCTCTTCTTAGGTTATTTGATTGTTATGTATGTTCTGATGGGGTGTGTTTAGATGGGATGGAGGTTAGACTAGATTATGTAAGAGAGTATGGTCAAAAGTGGAAGGTAAAGTGCCCCCTATTTCAATGGCATGGGCTAGGACATGATCATGGTTCTCATATAGATAGTGATCAATTAGGTTTTGTTATAGCTTGGAATTGCACCCTTGTGATAGAGTTATTCAAGCTCCCTCACTTCCATCTACAAGCATGGGAATAACCTCAACATGTGGGTGTCCTATGGTGAGGTTGAACCTCTAGACTTTTTTATATGGCTAGTTCATCAGGTGCTTCTCTTCAGCTTTTGATCTCACACTAAAATTTACTATCTACTAAGGAAAAGGGGTAGGAGGATGACTGAAAAGAAAATATAAGCTAAGGGATGTGATGCACCAAAATAAGTGATCTACTTGGTCTAGGAAAAGAGCCAACTACTAATGAATCCAAATAGGACACAAGTTATTCTGATTCTATCTCAAGGCCATAGGCATGGAGATTTTGCATAGAGGTTGGAGAGAATCCTTACACTTTAAAGGGTAACAAAATAGGTCTAAAGGATACACTATGAACTGGTAACACTTCAAAAGAGCTTGACACATAGACACTTCACGTAATTTTGCACAAAATTGAGAGGACCAAAAGCAAGGTCCTGAAAGAAATCACAGGTGATGAATAACAATCATACATTCTATAAAATGAAACCAAATGTGCACACTTGTTTTAACAAATAACAAAAAAGTCCTCTTTGTATTGCTTCAAAAGAGTCTTTTACAAAGTGATTTCTGTAGAGTGATTCTATCACCAATTCGAGGATAATTTGCTTGGCAAGAAGGCCTCTATTTATATAGAAAAGGGGGAAGAGAGAAGGGGAAGAAAGAAGAAGTCACTAATGGCAGGAAATTTGACGTTACACTTTCTTGTTGCCCCTTAATGTGCCACTCAAGATCACCAAACAATGCTCTCGATCACCTCCCATATTTAAGACTTTCTTTGACACATTCAAAAAGTCATATTGGGAGTAGCTAGAATGTTTCTTATTGGTGTGATGCATTTAAGTATCAAATAATGATTGTAGGCAATGAAACATGGTGGATGACAGTCTTCATAACTTCTAGCTACCAGTCACTTGTACTCTCCCATGTTTATTAAACATCCTTGTGCCACTTGTACTTTATTGATTGACCCTTTCTACTCCAATTACACCACATGACAACCTTCCATTCATTGCATCATGATTCTAGCATTGCTAGACCAAGCTTAAGTTGAGCCCTTGGAGAATCTTGATTTACTCTTTGTAGAGTAATTTAGGTTCTTTGGCCTCTCCAACTTTGAAATTTTCAAGATGTTTCACTTATAAAACCTTTTAAGTAGAGTACTTAGAGAAACTTGATTTACTCTATGCAGAGTAATTCAAGTTCTTCAAGCCTACTTACTTCAGGCTTGTCAATCTTGAAGTCTTCTCACTTTGATATTTCTGAAGCCTTAAGACTTTGGGCTTTTCAAACCTAATTACTTCTTAGGGCTAGTTGCTTATCCTAGTTTTGGCGTCCATTGGCCCATCATTTCCTTTGGACACTTGGTCTCAGGTTTCATTTTCAACTTATTTCTTTTGAGCAAATCTCCCAAAGGAATTTATTTAGATAATTTATCCAAAGAATTTCCTTTAGACTTTTTGTCTGTGTCTGTCTTTGAAATTACCCTTTGGGCTTTTCATAATGGATTTTATCAAAGGGTAAGAGACCCTTTGGGCTTTTTGCATGTCCCTTCAGACTCTCGTGAATGATCCTCCCAAAGGGAAATATACCCTTCAGGAATTTTGAAATGGTCCTTCCAAAGGGTAACATACCCTTCGAGAAAATTGTAACTATCCACTTCGAGAAGGAAAGGACCTTCAAAAAATTTGAAGTGTACCTTCAAAAAATTTGAAGTGTACCTTCAAAAAAGTTGACTGGTCCCTTTTGCCCTAAAATGTCCCTTTAGGTTTTTATAAAAAGACTCATCCCTTGAAGAACCTGAAAAGCACCACTTTTCAAGATTAAATCAGGTTTGTCAAGCCCCTTTACTTATTTTGAGCTTCTGACTGCTCACAACTTATGAAGTAATCAAGTAGTCCCTGTTAGAGAACCTAAAATACACTGTCTATGAGTAATTTGGGTTTGTAAACCAAAATTACTTCTACTTATAAAACATTTAGAAGCTAAGAATTGTTGCAAACCTGATTTGCACTATGCCTTTTAAAAACCCAAAGTTGTCACTAATGGAAAACCTGAAGTCTTCCCAAAGACTTACCATTTTCTTTCATGAAATCTCCCTTTTCATACTTAGGAAAATTTTGATATGTGGGCCAAGAAATGGCCAACATTTCTGGTGATTCAAAGGGAAACATGGCTACTATGCTTGAGAACCTAGCTCATTTTCTTTATTCGATCTATTGGGCATGGAGTCACTACTTTTACTTGAAGCTGGATCTTTCTGGAAATCTCCCTTGAAGCAACAAGGACAACAAAAATGAAAAAAACTATGCCCATGGCACTTAGGGAAGGGAAAACACATGGCTAAAATGGATGTGCACAAAGCACTTAGAAAAAAAAACATGAAAAGTTATACAAAATGTACAACAACATATAATGGATACAAACTCTTTTAATAACATGGCTTTAGATGAATCCCATTAACTGGGATGGGTAATACCTCCCCATCTAGTTGGGCTTGCTAAAAAGCATTATTTTGTTTGAATCCATGGATCAAATAAGGGCCACTCCAAAAGCTATCAAACTTGGTATGGTTGCCTAGTTTGGTCTTTTTTGAGTCCCATTTGAGAACTAGGTCTCCTTCTTGAAAAGTCCTTACTGTAGCTCTCTTGTCAAAATCCTTTTTTACTTGAGCTTGATGCACCTCCAACATCTTCATTGCAAAGTCCCTTGTTTCCTCAAGTTTTATGAGTTCTGCCAATCTCACATTCATGGGTTCATCTTCTAGCAGCTCTAGCTAATGGGCTAGCTCAAGGGAAATGGGTAACTTTGCCTTCCTCACATATACTAGAACATATGGAGAACTACCAACATTAACTTTAGGAGTTACCTTGTTAGCCCACAAGCCTGTCTTCAACTTAGTGTGCCACATCATCTAATTCTCCTCCATGGTCCTCTTGATAATCCTTAGCAAATTTTTATTTGTGGACTCAACCAGTCCATTTATTTGAGGATAATAATTTGAGGAAGTATTGAGGTAGATGCCCATTTTGAAAGCCCATTCACTTGTTTTTAAACCAAGGAAAACCAATGCATTATCAGATATGATAGTGGATGGAATGCCAAACTTGGTCACAATGCTATCATAAAAATATAAGACTACACTTTCATTGGCTTCCTTTAATGCAATGGATTTTACCTACCTGGTAATGTAATCAATTACAGTAAGCACCCACTTATGTTATGCACTTGATGGGGAGTTGATCATACCAATAAAATCCAAACCCCACTGCATGAATGGTTGTTACACTTGAATCAGGTTGAGAGGGAAAGCTGCTAACCTTGCTCACCTATGAAAAGAGCACATTCTTGACACCTCCTCACCCATGCATAAGCATCCTTGAAGAGGTTGGGCCAGTACTAACCAGCCCTCATGATCTTTGCTATAGTAGTCCTTGGAGCAAAATGACCTCCTACAGGCCCATCATGAAAATGCCCCAAAAGCTTGGCTATTTGATCATCATCTGCACACCTTAGGAGCACTCCATTGAGGTCTCTTCTAAATAAAACCCCATCAACTAAAGCATAAGGTATGGACTGAAGTCTAAAATACCTTTTTTTAGTTTTATCCATGCCTTGAGGGCACTCACCTATTAGCAAAAAGTGTGGCATATCATGGAACCAACTAGTGTGAGGTGGAGGTGCATCAGCTTGTAGGTTATCTTGTGTTACCAAGATGACGTCTTTGTCTTCATGAAGGTTATCAACTATATGATCACATAATCCTTTACCTCTTACTAGCTTAGTGACCTTGATCTCCACGTCATACTCCATGACTTTAGTAATCCACCCAACTCTTTTTTCTCTCAAATCCTTGTTAAGAAGGAAGTCTCTTACCCCAGGATAAGACACCATAAGGTGGATTTTGATATTGGATAGCATTGGCCTAAACTTATTGAAGCTCCTTACTACTGCAAGGACTTGATTTTCTACAAAGGTAAACCTCACTTTATATTCTTCAAGCCCTTGACTGAAAAATGCTAATGGCTGCTCAAATCCTTCACCATTTTTTTGCATTAACATAACTGATATATTATCAATGTTGGAAAAAGCATACAATATGAAATCCCTTGAGAAATCATGATTCACAAGTGTGGGTGATTGATCAATGGCTTGCTTGATAGCCTCGAATGTTGATTTACCTTCCTTTGACCAAGTGAACACTTGGTTCTTCTTTAGCATCTCAGTGATGGGATTGATCAAATTTACAAAATTTGGGATAAATCTTCTCACAAAGTTTATCTTTCCAAGGAAACCTTGGAGCCCCTTCTTATGCTTGGACAAGGATAAGGTCAAGATAGCACTTATTCTCTCAAACTCAATGGACAACCCCTCCTTTAAGATGATGTGGCATAGTAGCTTTCCTTCATGCATGAGAAACATGCACTTCTTAGGATTCAAGGAAATCCCATACTCTATGCACCTTTCAAAAATTAGCCTCAGGTGGTCCATATGATCGCTGGCATTCCTGGAAAAAACTGTGATGCCATCCAAGTAAACTAGCACCATTTGGTTTAGCAGCCCCTGAAAAGCCATGTTCATGGCTCTTTTAAAAGTTGCACCAATATTTGATGGAACAAAGGGCATATTTTGGTATGCATACATGCCCCATTTGGTGGTGAAGGTAGTCTTGTACCGATCTTCATCCTTCACCTAAACTTGGTTGTAATTAGAAAACCCATCCAATAGAGAGAAACATTCTGATCCTACAACTGCTTGGAGAAGTTGCTCCATGGGTGGTAGGGGTAGTGATCCTTCAAGGAGACTTTATTAAAATCTTTAAAGCCTACACAAATCCTAATATCCTCACTCTTTTTCCTTATAAGTACCAAGTTGGCTACCCATGATGAATGCTTGATAGGAAGGATGATCCTGGACTCAATCAACTTGGTTAGCTCATTCCTCATGAGCTCTTCAATCTTGAGATTAATGAGTCTTTGATTTTGTCTCACATGCTTGACATTATCCTCCAAATTTATGGTATGCTGAGCTAACTTAGGATCAAAACCTTTCAAGTTGATGTATTCCCAAGCAAAAATGTCTGCACACTCTTGGTAAAGTGCTATGAAATCATGCCTCTCAGCCTTGCTGCTTACCTTGTCAAGCTTGAGAAGCTTATTATTGAAGATGAGGACTCTCTCATCATTTTTTTTATTAGTTGATATTACTACCTTGTCTTTTATCATATGGTCTCCTTCATGAAAAAGGCCCTCAAGTGTAACCAACCCCTTAAGAAGTTTATTTAACTTCAACTGAATAATCTAATCCTCATATTGATGCTACAATTTAGCTTGGTTAGGGGAGGAGAACTAAGCTTCCTACTGTAAGAAATAAGCAATTTGCTTGTCACTCTCAAAAACTTGCCAGTGGGCTTCATTATCCAGCACTAATGGCCTCACCATCACCTTGACTTGTGGCTAAACTTTAGCTTCTTTCAACTCATTTGTAATGTCAAAGTAAGCTCCCATGGCTGCCAACCTATTAGCATGCTAGTTCTGATCTCTTTAGACAAATTGAATGTCAAAGGCCTCAAAATCTTTAATTAGGTCTCACACTCAAGTTTTGTAGGACCTTATCAAGGAATTCTTTGTAACGTCCAGGCCTCTGACTTCGTTTACTATGAGTTTGCTATCCCCATAAAATTGTAGCAGTTTGATTCCTCTTTTATTGGCCCATTGAAGGCCACATATCAATCCTTCATATTCTATTGCATTTGAAGAGCAACTAAAATGGAACCTGTAGGAAGAGAACAACTTATTACCCAAAGGGGAAACCAACAATTCCTTAGCACCTACACCATTTTTGCTTCTTGAGCCATCAAAGAACAACTTTCATAAACCATTGGGGTTTTCTTTAAGTCCAATAAGGGAAGACATGGTTTGATTCTCTTCATGTAGTAGATAGACAACCATGTCTCTTTTCTCAACACCTTCTAAAGTTTTGAAAAATTGGTTATCTCCCCATAGCTCATCCAAGAACAAGTCTAGAACCTTTTCAAGATGAATGTTTAGTTCATGGCCAATGTAAACTCATCCTCATCAAAGATAGTATAATTGAGGTTTACGTTATCTGGCTGATGGGGTTCAATGTGGAATTATGCCATGGGTTCAACTTTGATCAAGACCTTAGTCCCATACCTTGTTCTAAATGCCATGTAAGACCAATATTTTGCAAGGTAACGCCCAATCTTGGCTATGAACTCTCTAGAAAGACATAATGCAAAGCAAAGAGTGACATCCAAGATCAACACATCTTGTACCATGGACATGCTAGGACAAACATGCAAGGTTAGGCTCAAATTCATGATGATACTTGATGGATTTGTGGAAGAACCATCAAGCTGTAGGACTCTCTTGGTGTGTGACTCATATTTGAGGTTCGTATAGTCATCAATAGACTTTGGCATGACTGAGGTGTTGGCCCCACTATTCACCAAGTAGTTGTGTACCAAGGAGTCACTAATGATTAATGAAATGTAGAATGGGGGGATTAGTCACACTACTTGACCTTTCTCTTAAAGGACTCTTGGCTGTATTGGTGAAAAATTTAGCTTCCTTGCTTGGTTGTTTACTTGTAGCTAAAGAAACACTCATCTTGGACAAACCTTCCTGAAGAATGTTTACTTGGTCAGGTATGGAAAACATATCCCACATCAATACGCTCATGCTAGATTTCTTCATTTGCTCCACAATGTTGATTGGTATACTCTCAACCTTTACCTAGGTTTCAAGAGTAATTACTACTGACTTTGTCAGTGAAGAAATAATGATAAGAGGTTCTTTGAAATTTTTCTAATTATCACCCATATTCCTTCTCTTGATCTTTGTGTTCGCTGAGATTGGGCTGTGGGCCAAACTAGGAGTAACCTACTAATTGGATGCATAACAATCCTCTTGTTCACTGATGACCATTGAGGCTTATGGATGGTTTGACCCCTGATCCGAGCCTTGTTCTTATAGAGGCTACTCTTGTTTTGTCAGCATGGGCACCTATGTTCTTTGGGCCATAAAAGCTTATTTATATCTATAAACAATAACCTATTGCCATTGATCATTGAATGCTTGGTTGGAGTCATTAGTTGGTACAATGGATTGTCTAAAAGAATGATTCTAAGGCATGGTACCTTTAGCCTCTAGAGCCATTTAATTCTAAATTAGGACCAAGGGGTTGGAAAGGGCTACAATGTTCAGATTATAATTATGCTTCCTAGCATAGTTAGGCTACCCCTATCCTTGGAAGCCTCCTTTGTAGGGTGGCCTATTAGCTTGGTAAGGCTACTATTGAGGCTGAAACAAAGCTTGATAAGGCTTGCTGTAAGCCTTCTACCTCTTGACATTGATGACATCATTTCCCAAGGATTAGATCATGGTTTTCAAATCCAAGTAATTCTTTTGCTCTTGGGAGTCATTGGATCCACTAGTAGAGGCCTTCTCTTGCTTAAGTGAAGGCACAACAACAATTGTTGGTGTTAGAAGAGCAACATCAAGTGGGGAAATGACTGCAAGAGGTGGTCTAATTTCTAGAAAAATAGGCATTAGGGGTCTGGGATTAATCTTGCTAGCCTGCACTAGGCAATTTTCTACCTTGATGACCACTTCGTATGCATCTAAAAGTATGTCTCCTCCCATAGATTGAATCATTACAGCTATGCCATTTTTGAGAGCCTTCAAGTAATATAAGAAAGCAAATTTTAGAGATGGTCTAATAGCTACTAGAATTCTATCCCATGCCTTATTAAATCTCGTATTGAATTCTTGCATGACCTCATGAAGAACTCTCTTGATTGTGGTCAATTACTCTGCAAGTGACAGATGATCACTCTTATATGCAAACCTTTTACATAGTGTTGTTCCCAACTCATCCCATGAACTAATAGAATTAGGAGCTAAACCCCTATACCAGTCTAATGCCTTTCCTTTGAAGGATACAACCAATATCCTAACAACCACATTCTCCACTATGATATTGTGAATGTTGCAGAAGTTGGCTATGTTTGTTATGTGCTTAGTAGGAGTTACAACATGGTCTCCTATGTAATCAAGAGCACTTTTGAGTGTTGATACTAGCATAGGATCATAATATGGTAAGTTCAAAGGGCTTTGGTCACTGAATCCCACAAAATCTCTTTGGGGAATCATAGCAGCAAGAGGGGCTGATAAAGATTTCTTGCGTAGTTATACTTTATGACTAGTTTAGGAGTATAACTTTTTATGTAAGGGTGAGTATGGGTGAACCTTAACCTTCTTATTGAGTTTCAAGATAATTCAACAAACTCAAAAGGAATACCTATAGAAGTTGATCTTGTAGTCACCTTTGGTATGAAAGATAACTATTGTTCTGCCACCAGATAACTAGGTGTTCTTTGGAGTCGCTAGATGCTGAAAGATGAATACTACCACTACTATGAAATGATCAAAACAACATCAAATTTAACCAATATTTCATGAAAATGAAAAAAAAATGGTAGTTGACCCACCAAACATGCCAGAACTGTTATAGCTTCGAATTGCACCCTTGTGAGAGATTTCTTCAAGCTCCCTCACTTCTAGCTACAAGCATGGGAAGAACCTCAGGATGTGGGTGTCTTATGGTGAGGTTGAACCTCTAGACTTTTTTATGAGGCTTGTTCCTATGGTGCTTCACTTCAGCTCTTGATCTCACACTAAAATTTACTGTCTACAAAGGAAAAGGGATATGATGATGACAAAAGAAAATCTAAGCTAAGGGAGGTGATGCACCAAACTAAGTGATCCACTTGGTCTAGAAAAAGAGCTAACTATTGATGAATCCAAATAGGACATAGGTTATTTTAGTTCTACCTCAAGGTCATTGGCATGGAACTTTTGCATAGAGGTTGGAGAGAAGCCTTACACTTTAAAGGGTAACAAAGTAGGTCTAAGTGAGACACTATAAACTATTATCAATTCAAAGGAGCTCGACACATAGACACTTCATGTAATCCTACACAAAATTGAGAGGACTAAAAGTAAGGTGCTGGAAGCAATCATAGGTGATGAATAACAATCATACATTCTAAAAAATGAAACCAAATGTGCACACTTGTTTTAACCAAAAATAGAAAAGTCTTCCTTGTATTACTTCAAAAGAGTCTTTTAAAAAGCAATTTCTATAGAGTGATTCTATCACCAATCTAGGGATAATTTTCTTGGCATGAAGGCCTCTATTTATATAAAAAAGGGGGAAGAGAGAACGGGAAGAAAAAAAGTCATCGATGGTAGAAAATTTGACATTGCACTTTCTTGTTGCCCCTTAATGTGTCGCTTAGGATCACCAGACAATACTCTCGAGCCCTTCCCATCTTTAATACTTTCTTTGGTGCATCTAAAAATTCATGCTATAAGTTTTTGGAATGTTTCTTCTTGGCATGACACATTTAAGTATCGAACAGTGATTGCGGGTAATGAACCATGGTGGATGAGAGTCTTCATAACTTCTAACTACCAGCCACTCATACTCTCCCATGTTTATTGAACATCCTTGTGCCACTTGTCCTTTATTGATTGGCCCTTTCTCCTCTAGTTATGCTACGTGGAAACCTTCCATTCATTGCATCATGATTCTAGCATTGTCGGACCAAGCTTAAGTCGAGCCCTTGAAGAATCTTGATTTACTCTATGTAGAGTAATTTGGGTTCTTTGGCCTCTCCAACTTCAGACTTTCTCAGATCCTTCACTCATAAATCCTTTTAAGTAGAGTATTTAAAGAAACATGATTTACTCTATGCAGAGTAATTTAGATTCTTCAAGCCTACTTACTTCAACCTTGTCCATCTTGAAGTCTTCTCACTTTGTTGTTTCTCAAGCCTTAAGATTTTGGGCTTTTCAAACCCAATTACTTGTAATAGCTAGTTGCTTATCTTGATTTCGACATCCATTGGCCCATCATTTCCTTTGGACACTTGGTCTCAAGTTTCTTTTTTGGCTTATTTCTTTTAGGCAAATCTTCTAAAGGAATTTCTTGGAATAATTTGTCCAAAGGAATTCCTTCAAATTTTTTGTCTGTCTGTCTTCAAAATTACACTTCAGGATTTTCATAATGGACTTTATCAAAGGGGAAGAGACCCTTGAAGATTTTTGCATGTCCCTTCAGACTCCCATGAATGATCCTCTCAAAGGGAAATATACCCTTCAATAATTTTGAAATGGTACATCTGAAGGTAACATACCCTTTGAGAAAATTACAACTGTCCACTTGGAGAAGAAAGAGCCCTTCGAAAAAATTGAAGTGTACCTTTAAAAAACTTGATTGGTCCTTTTGCCCTAAAAATCCCCTTCATATTTTTTGAAAAAAACTCGTTCCTTGAAGAACTTGAGAAGTACCACTTTTTAAGACCAAATCAGGTTTGTCAAGCCCCTTTACTTATTTTGGGCTTCTGATTGCTCATAACTTATGAAGTAATCAAGTAGTTCCCGTTGGAGAACTCAAAATACACTGTCTATGAGTAATTTAGGTTTGTAAACCTGAATTACTTCTACTTATAAAACATTTAGAAGCTAAGCACTATTGGAAATCTAATTTTCATTGTGCCTTCAAAAAACTTGAAGTTGTCATTGCTGGAAAACCTAAAGTCCTCCCAAAGACTTACCATTTTCTTGCCTGAAAGCTCTCTTTTCCTACTTAGGCAAATTTTGATATGTGGGCCAAAAAATGGCTAATAGGTTCCATACTTCATCATTATATATGGGTTAAACCTTTCATCCTCTTCCATATGTGTGTGCATATCACTATGAGTTTCATCATATTCCTGAGTTAGATCAACTATATGCCTCAATGGTTTATTATCTTTGTTGGAGGCCTGACAAATCTTGAGTTGGGCATAGGTGTGGATAACCATTTTGAAAGAGAGATGTGATAGATGAGATGGAAGTCTTCAAATACTACCTCTATCTAGAGAGTAAAGCTACTAGTGTTCAAAAGAGGATGTTATAAGAGGATGGGGTGACCAAGAATTACCAAGAGATAAAGTCTCGTAAGAGACCAATCTAGAAAGGATAAAGAAGAGTGATGGGATCAAATACTTTGTCTACTATAAAAGAGATAATTTGATGGGTTCTAGATAACAAAGGTACTTGATTAGGATGAAGATAAAAAGATGGGTTCTATATTAGAATCTTATAAGACTATGTATATTGATAATACCTAGTCTAGAAGATGTAAAAAATGTCGAATGATAATTCAAAGGAGATGGGTGACCACTAGAACTTGATTTCAAGATGGAATCTAGTATCCAAAAGGAATGATATGGGTGGAGGATGAGAGAGGTGTGATAGATAGGGTGAAAAATAGGATGTATATTAGGTAGGTGGAATATGTGATGAAAGTAGGATTGGACAAGAATGATAACCACTCAAGATGAATTATGCATAAATAAGTTTGAAGAAATGAATATGGACAAACTAGTTACCAAATAAAGGTGTATGAGGGAGGATGATATTGACAATGTGTTGTGATATGGATGAAGTGAAGTAGATCGTAGCTAGATGCTAATAAAAGATGTGAAGGTGATAGATACTATGTTGAATATGGTAGGATGGATAGTAATTATAGGTAGTGCTTTGGAGATGGTGGATGGTTTTGGGTATAAGAGATAAGTTATGTACAAGATGGTGTGATATGGAAAGGATATGAGGTGGTATGATAGATAAGATAAGATATACAAATGGATATGAGATAAGATGGTATATACAAGCTAGTTTGCAAAAGAAAGATGTGAAGGGGGTGATTACTATAATAAGGTATTATATAATGGATACAAATGGTGTGGGTAGTAGATAATATATGTAGAAGAGGGATGAAATATTTATAGTATAGATGATATGGGGTGAATATGAGATGATGTGATGAATATAGGTACAAAATATAATGTTCAAAATCTGATATGAAATGGATATGGGATGGGTTAGATATAGAATTAAACAAAAAGAGGTTTTTAGAAAGGGAACTATATGGAAGTTGGGTGTGGAGGAGAAATGAAAAAATGGGGGTGAATGACCAATATCTAGGTGAATGACATGATGATTAGGATATGATGATGAGATGATAAAATGATGAGCGTTATCCTAGAGGTGTCTAATGTATCACACAAAATATAGGTATGGACGACTCAACTCACAAACAATACAGGTCTTGGCATGACACTCAAACAACACACATAAGTATGATTTAAATTAGTCAATTGTTATAGGTGTGTAACCTAATGACTACACCATCCAATAGATTCATGGGTGAGGTCATAGACTAGTGACCTGCTATAGTATTGATTGAACCCTCTTAACCTTGCTTGTACTCGATGGATACTTTAGAGATGATATTGACTCCTATAGTAGTACACTTGTTACAACTGAAGGTTCTTAATCTAGGTATACACAAAATGTTCTAGGTGCATATCATATATATGTGAAGGTAAATTAGAGCCCAAGTCCTTATAGGATCCTATTTTATCACCAAGTGTCTTAGAACTTGATCATCCCTGACTCCAAAAAACCCTTTATGAGTAATTCTGCTTAGACGTATAACGATAGCTCTCATAATTTTTAAACTTCACCAGAACATGGAATTTGGTTAGTGTGTGGTGACAAAATCCACATCACTAACCCCTATATACTAAGCCTGTTCATGGGTATGAATTCCATGTCATGTGCTATCCTATAGTGGGGGATAAAAACCAAGTAAACATGATATAATTAATTAACTGATTAATTACCTATGTGTGAGGGGAAAAAATATGATGAGTCAAAACACACACACACACATTCAAGTATATGCAAGGCACAATTTTTCACAAGGAATTTATATAATAAAAACCAAGATGATATAATGACAAAGATAAAAACTAGGAAAATACACCATAAGGCACCCCTCCCTGCAAACACACAGGTTAGAAATCCAAGTGGGGTGCCTAGGTCTTGAATGGTCCTACACCAAAAAGGGTCAATAGTTTGAATTTTCACAAAATTTCAAGTACTTGTAAAACCATAAATACATAGAGAAAAACCACAACCAGAATGCAAAAAACCAAAACTATCAAACAAAATCATAAGTAGTAAGCTGTGACTTTGTAGAGGGTTAATAAACTATGATAGTTATCTGAAAAAATCATGACTTTCAAACAAAATGTCTACTTAGACTAAAAAAATCATAACTATAAAAAAAACACAATTTACAATTTTTTAGATAATAACAAAATTATAAAATTATATGTCTAAGTGTTAATAAGGTAATTCCTCTATTAGATCAGATTAATTACAAGGCAGATAATCCAAAATAAGTACACAACATAATATATACAATTTTATGACAATTTTTTTGATAAATGTGGTCTTATGTTACCAAACGAGATGCTATTTACCCTATATAGAGCCTAAAGCTACTAAAACTTAAGTCTACTGCTAGATAAATAACCTAAGCTACTCTTTTGACTAGATATCTGCAAAGTCATGATTGTAATTAACAAAGTCATGACTACCAGGATAAAATTGTAAGTTCACAACTTATGGTTTTGCAAAAGGGTTCAAAATAGTCTATGTGATGGGGTATGCGATGTTGGTATTGGTATGCTTATGCCCCATATAGATCCTACAAACATAGAGAATAACCTATAAGGACCTCTCTGCAGGTAATTTGGTTAAAGTATCTAGATTGATAAATGTTTAAGAGGATGAAAATAGTCTATAATTTAGCTTAAAAACCTAAGAATCTTCTATGTAGATCCTGAAAACCCTTTTGTTTGTAAACCAGGAAGTAAAAAAGGTCAAGATTTTATGAATTTTATAAGAAAGGACAAAATCATAACTGTTAATAATAATAAAGCTATTACTAAAGCAAGATCGCTAGTCTCAGAGCCATGATTTTGTGGGTGATAGTTAAAAGGTCAAGGTTTTGGTTTGAAATATTTCTCCCAGCAACCACAGATTAGAATACCCTTCCCAACTAGAAAAATCAATCTACAAAAATGCTTATTTTTAAGTAATAGCAAGAGGTTTATGACAAACTTAAGTTTTGCAAAACCGTAATTTTACCTAACAAACTTGTAGTTACCAGTTCAAAATTACGATTCATAGAGTCATAGTTTTGTCATAAATGTATCAATGGTAAAGTATTAAGTCAACCCCTTTCCTTTCCCTACACACAGAGAAACACAAATAGACAAAGTATTTATATAAGGGGAGGATTAGAAAGAACATGCTATAAATCTAACCCTAACTATTAGGTTTGATAAAATAATGATTGCAACCTGCAATACCATGATTAACAAAACAAAACATAACTATCAGAGTTGTGGTTTTGTCAAAAGATAAAAACTTGAAAAAAACCTAACCATTACTGGTTAATCAACAAAATATCTACTCCCATCTATAAAATTGCAACTACAATACTGCTTATACGAGGGCAAAGTTACAATTCACCTGTGTGACAAAAATTGAAAATACGACCTTTAAATGATGTTCAGTTTGTCTTATGAACACTCAAATCAATTTTAGTAGTGTTATAATGTTAGTTAAGGGGGTGAAGTCCCACTGTGGTCACCAAAATGTGCACCAAATTTTAGATTCAAGAAATAGTACTAAACTTAGTAATAAAAACCTAAAACTCAATGACACCAATAAGAATGGATAAAAGAGGCAAATCAAAATAATAAGAACATGTTCACCATCATTTTTACCTTCTTATGACTCCACTCCAAGATTTTTAATGGGATTGTTTGATGTCCAAAATTTGAAATATTGGATTGCTTGCTATGTCTTGATAATAGCTTTCAATGGTTGGATGAGGTTGGTAGTGGCTTGGATGAGTGCAAGAGAGTTGTTATGGATGCAAGATGGTAGCAATATGATAGCTTAAGGGGTTTCTATTTAGTATGGTCATGGCCCAAGCATGACTTTTTATAGGATGATGAAGGTCATTTTAGGGAAATTTAAATTTATTTAGAAGTCTCTAGTTTAGAGACTTCTAGAACTTTAGAGGAACTTCCCTAGTTCTAGAGGTTTATTAATTATTTTAGGCGATAATGGAGGGATTAAATGGGATTTAATGAGGTTTAGGATTCATAGGGATGTAGGAATGGATATAGTGGTAGGGTAGCTAGGGTGGTAGTTGAATAAATAGGAATTTTAAATTGGCTAGTTGGTGTAGGGAGTAGGTTAGTAGGTAATAGGCTCTATTAAAGGTTTAATAGAGAGATTAATTGATTTTAGGATATGTTAAAGGTTTATGGGATATGGGAATGATATGTGGGTTATTAGGCCATTAATTATTTTAGCTAAGAAATAAAAAAATTAAACTAAATTAACAGAAATTAGTATAATTAGTGGGGTGAGCATAATTTAGTGCATACACAATCCACTTATATATAGTTGGATATTTTTAGGATATTTATGACCCCAAACAATCCTCTTTCTAGTCTTTTGAATCTTCTAGATGTCTTTAAGATTCACTATATTTATCTTTTTTTAGTTTTATGCTTAACTTATATATTTTATGAGATGTTTTCCACATTATGGGTATATGTTTCTTTTATGACTGATTCAATAGTTTGTTGAATCTATCATAATATGGATTTGGTGACCCATTAAAATTTTCATGTTTTTTTTTGTGGGTCCTTCCCACCTTGCCCTAATTTCTCGTAACATGACTTTAGCTTATCACACTTTTTCATAATTAACCTTAACACATATCTTGTCATGTGTGTGTGTGTGTGTGTGTGTACACCAAGACATCCTTAATCATTTGTCAAGTATCATTGAGGTGTTGAATAATCAATCGATCCTCTCCTACATCCAAGTTAGAGCCTAAATTGCCATATTTATTATTATACTTGTAATATAGTCTTCCACCTTGATATTTAAACCTTATTTAAGTTATTGTGACATCATCCACTTGTCTCAATAAAAGATTTAGGAAAATGTTCATGTATTACATTGTAGATATTTGGAAGAAGAGGCAAAGCCCTTGCTTAAGATTCTATTAACATATCACAAAGAACTACATTGGGTCTGATTACAACACACATGATATATAGATGCAACTCCCTTGAGGTTGCCCAACCCATATGTTATTTGACACATGTTGAATATGTTCTTTGATAATCTAACTTCCAAAGTTCACACGAATCTACATCATAACTTATATACCACAACTACACTTATGAAATCCCAAGATTCTACCCAAGTGTGTTTGTTTCATCAATTTAGCTAATTTTCATAGTTCATTGTTTATCAAATCATTTTATTATGCTTATTTAATTTTTATGGCCATGAAGATGATTTGAATTATATTTTTGGGCTGTAATTATTGTATATTTAATTATGCACCTAGTTTTATCATGTTGTTAGTGATGATCACCCTAGTGCACTAGAAAGATAAAACAAAATGGTGAACCCCTCTCTTATTCAAATGCCTACACCTTCTAGGGTTTTTTCCATTTAGTTTTCATGACTGATTTCTAATTTTTCAAATCTAATTTTAAATTTTCATTATATTTTACATGTTTTGATCAAACCCTAGCTTTTACTCACATCTTTTTGCTTTTGGATTACATCCATCTTTTAGAATTTGGTGCACACGCCTTTGTTCCTTAAACACATGCATCTTTTAAAGTTTTATAGGGTTTTATCCTCCACTTTCAAATATATTTTTCAAATTTGCATTTTAATTGTGTTTGCTTCACTAATTAATCATCATATTTGATTTTTTTTATGTTCTTTGTGATTATATTTTATGTCTAGGAAGCTTAAAGCTTCAAATGCTGCTAGAAACCATAATATATTGAGTGGTTCTACTTGTTATTTAACCTAATTACAATTGTTTGTTGCTAAAAAATCCAAAATGTCTTCTTCTAGTGATTCACCTTATTCTATGCTTGATGTTAATGCAAAGGGTCTATATGTTACCAATAAAATGCCTTTTATGTGCTCCTTCAAATGATGATTGTGACCACGAAATTTATGATGATCCCAAATTTTTAATGTTGTTGATCTACGTAGGGTTTATACCATTTCTAATTTTGGAGTTACAATTAACAAACATCTTGAATATTTATAACTTTTATTATTTAAGTTAAAATCCACACACCAATGAATTAAGACTAAGAAGAATTTGCCTAAGCATACTCCTATATATCCATTAGATGATATTAATTTGCATAGTTGGAGGCTCTACATTTACATTTGGTGGTGAGGATAGTGCTCTTCATGATACTAGTGATTTGTTTAAGCCTCCAACTAGTGTTTCATCCCATTTTTAGGTTAATCCTTATATTCCTATACAACTTAAGGCTTCTATAGTTCCTCCTTCAATCAATCCAATAACTAATGTGCTTACAAGATCTAATTCTTATATTTCATCCATTGGTCTTGAACATGGAAACAAATATTGATCATGCCTCCATTAAAACTAACGTTAATCATAATATGACATTCATCCCTATATACACACACATACCAATGATAACCATACACTTAGTGGTGCATCTAATGATCAAAAGCTCAATTACAACTTCATGATATGCGACTACAACTTGTGAAACTATCTAATGCATCTAACAAACTTATTCACATGGTTTCATCTTATGCTATATTACATAACACATTGGCTACAATAGTTATTTATAATCCCTTGCCTCCATTTGAAGTGCTTAGATTTATAATGTATAGTGGCGATGGGATCATTCACATTGTACTAGGGTTTATTTTACATCTTGCTTTGATTTTCACCATGATGATTTATTTATGACTTGGCTATTCCCGAGAAGTCTTAGTAGATATGCCTTAGATTTAATACACCCTACCTATAGGTTCTATTCATCATTTTAAAAATTTGGTTGATATGTTCTTATCACATTATTCTATAACCATTAGTCAATAGGTCACATTTTCTCAAATTACTCAAATTAAACAATAACCTAGTGAACACATTATTGACTATGTACTTAAATTTAAAATAATGTTGAAAAAAATATCACATCAAATCCCTGATAGTGAGTTTAAAAGTATATTCTCAAATAGTTTATTCCCACCACTCAAGGACAAATTCATGTTTAACAATTATGAATATTTTTACTAACTTTTTCATGTGCTACATAACATTGATATTAGAATTATGGATGCTAGTATGTTAAATTAATCATTTGTTGCATCCACATGTACCACGTCTAATTATCAAATAAAGAAAAAAATAAGCTTAGACAAATGATACGCCTAATTTTTGAGCTAAGTATAAGGCCAAAATCATAAACACAATTTCACAACCAACCAATAGGCTAATTTTTATTATTTCTCGGAACAATCGACAATTTACAAGATTGCTAAACCCATATCAAAAATTTCTTCAATGCTTGGCCAAATGTAATGTGATTACTTTATCTAAGCCATATCATTTAGATACTAATCAATCATTGCTTAAAGGATATGCCACAAACTTATATCATGATTACCATGATGCTTCCAGATAGTTAACTAATCAAAAATTTAAATTATGACATAAGATTCAAGATCTCATCGATAAAAAATCCATTTAAATTGAAGGCCTTAATTCTACATTGAATGAATATATCTCAATACCTAACCAACTCTAGAAAAAAATTAAATTTTCTTTTTGAAATCATGATATTACAAAGGAAGACAAAATGCATATGACAATATCTATGCATCAATAGACTATTCTACATGAGTATTAGATTGACAACATCATTGGCATGTTTTTAATCTCTCAATGGCAAACACCTTACATTAAATTCTATGCCCAAAAGATACCAAACATTAATTCAAATAACAATCCTTTATATATTTATGGTTTTGTTACTTCAAACACAAATAGAATTATGACTGATAACAATTATAGTGAAAATCTAATTATGATGTCATTATTATCTAGTTGAGGTTATTTTTGAATGAGATTTACTTATTAAAACTATGATACTTCAAAGGTACAATGGAATTTCATGCACACCATTTGGTGGTACTACACTACTAGTTATATAGTAAATCCTAGGAACCTCCTAGTTTGTATTTGTGTAGTATTAGATACATGATCTCGTATAATCTATTACTTGGATTCCCATGGATTAATCAAATGAGAGTAATACATTTTATGGTACATCATTTTCTTAAATTTGTGCATAATAAAAATAATAATAGATTACACACCATTTGCATCATAACTTTTGAGCTACCTATCCAACCTCTGAGATCATGCATGTAATCATCTAGTGTACTTCATAAGGAGTGAGTCATTCAAACTTCTGTGATACCTAATAGTATTTCACTTCCCTTAATTATGATTCCTACTTGTTTTATCTAAATTTTGATTAAAATATCAATTAATCCTAATTAAGATAAATTTAATGGAATAAAGCAAAATTGTTGTAAATGAACTTTCAACAAACATTATGAAAGTAAAATATCAAATTTGACAAAGTACAATTGATTGAAAGAAGACTAAATATGAAATGAAATGGTAAATTTAGTTGTTTCTGCCCTAGATCTAATTGTGTTGACTAATAAACCATTGACATAGGAAATCAAGATTAGAGTTTGCAAGTGATCAAAATTAGGAATTGAAACTGAAGGATGAAATTGGATAACTCAAGACAATATCAACTACCATTATTATCCCAAATTGGGTGATCTTGTCTTTTTTTGGAAATGAACTTAGGTTAGGATCATTTTCAACAACTTGAATTAGGTTTGTATGCACATATTTGACCTTCAGAAGTGTGCATAAGACATGAAAATAACTTCTCTATTATTGAAATCCTAGTGGGGCATGATTGAAAGCCTATAAATAGAAAAAAGATGGGGTGTAATTGGGTTGTGCTAACCCCATCCACCCCATATTGACTGAACATTGGCTATGTATCCAATATTCTGAAGAGGGAATTCAAGCCCATGCACTTCTCCCACTTAAAGTGCTTTGTGTGATTTTTCTCATTTAAATATATGAATACATATAGGTATGGATTAAATACTTGATCACGATTTGTTTTGGGCTGGATAAAATAGGCTTTTAACTTTGTTGAATACTTTTTGTAGTGATTAGAATAATTGGGAATAATAGGGAACTTTTGCTCAATGTGCAACAATGTAACTATGTCTCTATATTAAAATTGTTAGGTTGTAGAATAAGTGACTTGAGTGTCCCTTATAACAATCCAAAATGGGAAAAAATCACACTCTATGCATTCAAAATTACAAATCAAATTGCAAGGGGATAAATTTTTAAAATTAATCGTTATAGTGGTTAAGGATAAGATCGACCCATAGTGGACAAATTTTATTGGCAATATTGTCCCTATTAGTTGTTTTAGTCTTGAAAGGAAACATGTGAAAGTTGGGTCTTGGATTGGCTGTACAAATGTTTAAAGGTGTTTTTAACATCTAAACATTTTTTTAGGTGACATATGGAAAATGAGAAAATAAATATGTCCAAATAAGGGCTAAGGGTAAAGTGAGGTGGCAAAATAGGTATTATTAAGTACATAAGTTAATTAAAGTGAAAAATAAAAAAATTGACATAATCAAGTATTCATGACCAGATTTAGGCATCCATAGTTCTCCCCTCTTTAGTCTAGAAATTAAATTGTTAGAGTAAATGAAATACATGCCCTAGTGTGTAAATCACACTTTGTCTTTGAGCTAGTACTCCAATAGTGTAAGACACTCTAGTTTAGCAAACACTCTAAAACATATGAAGTAGTTACTTTGTTATTTTAAAATTTGAATTTTGAAAAATTTTGAACTAGGAAATACTTAAATTTGAAAATGCTTGCATTTTAAATTTGAAAACGTTTAAATTTAATAATTGCTTAAAATTGAAATTTGATAATGTTTGTACTTTGAAAAGAGAATAAGGAAGGAATACACATGTATGTGTGAAAGCAACTTTTTTCTTCTATAAATTTTCTTGGAGATGGTGCTTCATTGAAGCATTAGATAATTGGTGTTTTCATGAAGCATTTTATAATTGGTGCTTCCCATGAATCACTTAGAGAATTCGGTTACTTAGTTGAACCAATGGAGGATTTGAGGGTGATCAAGATCCACTTTTTTATTTGTACTTTTATAAAAGAAATAACACTCATTGAGGAACACAAAAACCTTAATTTAAATCAACTAGTATTTGTAACCCCAAGATGTGAAACACGTTTAAATCCAAAATAGATTTGTATACATAATGCTAGAAATCATTAAATCTCTAGGTTATGCATTATGCACCTAATTGAATCAACCACTATAAATGGCTTGTAGATTCAATTGCACCTTTGTTCTTAAATACATGATCAAGAGAAAATGAAATATATCTGTGCTCCTACCATGCCCACATCTTAAAAAATAGTATTAAAATTTTATAAAATAACACAATGTGCATGATTCCGCATCATTCCCCCATTGATAAATGTAGATTTGTAACTATATGTAGATGCAAATTTTTAAAATTTTGTTGAAAACTTGTGTATTAACATGTATCATACACTCAAAATTGTATGAATTTTTAATTTGAAATTAAAATATGAGAGAATGTGCTCCCATAATTTATGCCATCATTAAATTTGAACCATTTTGAAACCTTTTAAACTATATTTTGTATTGAAAATTGGTTTTTGTTCTTGAAGGGGCTTATCTCATGTATGAAAAGCCCACTGAAATGCCCCCCTTTTAAGGTGAGGGAATTGATCCTAAAAGTCACTCATCTCAAAATAAAAGTTAATTGCAACATACATAGTAAGATGTAATCATTAAATAATGTAGCATATATGAAAAATATGTTAGCATAGTAAGATATACATCATTTGAATTATGTATGTGACATATGAGGCAAGGCCTATAAAATATATCAATTAAGCTAACACTAATGTAATGTATAATTAGTATTTATGCATTAATTAGTGTATGACATGGATCATGACACTCATCAAACTTAACAAGCTCAATAAGCACCCAACACAACAAGTATAATGTCATATAATAAGGCCAAGGGATGCATATAAGGGACATGTTCAAATGTTGTATAATCAAATATTACACACACAAGGCCAAGGGACACTCACAAAGGACTTGAATAATGTCACAAACAAATGATATGCTTAAATGTCACATAAAACATAGGGCTAAGGGTCAATGACAAAAGACATATTCAAATGTTGCACATACCAAACAAGATCTCATAGAGATGTTCAAGCAATTTTGCACATAAGGGCCTGGGGCCAAACACAATAGACAAGTAAGATCTAGTATATTATGTACAAGTAATAATATCAATGAACTATATAACTATAAATGTATTCTAAGTAATGTATATGTAATGTGATCATATCTTATTAAATAACATGTCCATGTATACAATTATTAGCAAGATAATTGCAAATAGTATTAAGTTCAATGATATATGAATCATAGAATGATAAAACCTATACACATTGTAACCTATGGATAAGATGCCCCCAATTTAACAAGGCTACTAGGTAGAGGCAAGACTAACACCTCAATCCTTGTAAAATTTATATGTCCTACATAATATTCATGGATACTAATGAAATACATGTCTGATAGAAGAAATGATATATTATCTACTAATCATGAGATAAATAATATATTAAAATGATTTAGTTAGATGTATAATCATGCTCAATCCTGATTTTATATTTTTAGAATATTAAGAATGTTTTTGTACTTTTAAAATATTTTATTTTTATATTTTTTTGGATTTTGAAACTAGAAACAATAGAAACTACTGACAAGTAAAGGTTCAAAAAAATAAGAAAGGAGATAAATTTTAAGAATTTGTGACATTTGTCAATGTAAAGTGTGCACTAGATATAATTACATGGCCATGTAAAGGCAAGATGCCCCATTCTAGGTATTTTTATAACTGAAAAATCTATAAAAACATATTTAATATGTAGAGGAAAGATATACATCATCATTTCATCAAATGTACACTTGTCAAAGTATGTTGCAGGTATGAAAAATATAACACAATTTTTTTTGCATGAATAAACAATGGTTTGCATACTAAAACTAAGTAAAATATTCAAATATTAGAAGTATTAAGGTTCTATATACTTAGTTTTTGAATTTTGAGTAAAAATTTAAATGTGATAGGATCAACCAACTATGGATAATAATGGTAGTTATTCATGTCTCTGGTTGGTAAATTTTATCCTTGATATAAAATGACATTTAATTAGTGCAAATTATGAAAACGAGAGATAAATGGCAAATATGGTAGAATTGATCACTGTTTTGAATTGTTCAAATTTGGAAAATGAAAAGGGAGGACCAAGAGGCCAAAAATTTAGATAAGATTTAAGGGTTTATAATAATTTATCAATTCGATCAAGTGTGTAAGCAAATATAATAGCATGATACAATAATCAAGAAGATATGTACAATCATATGTTTCATTTTTTGAATAATTTAAATTTCTTTGAAAATTGTAAAATGTGAAAAGGCAACAATCTAACCAATGATCCCATCAATATGAGAAACATGATAATCTATGATTATGTAAATGGATTAATTTCTTTAAATGCAATATGTTAGATGTGCATGCATAAAAATCAATAAATGTATCTCGTGCAACAAGAAAGTTATCTAGATCACTACTTGTGTAATCTTATGTAGGAGAAGTAACTCTAAGAGATGTAGAATGATGTGAAATCCAAAATGGATTAGTAGTAGATTGTGATAAATGTTGTGTCTTTTGAGGAATTTTTGATCTATATGTATCACTAGTTTAGAAGGTGTTGCATGTGATTGTGATTGTTTGGATTTTGACACCTTTTTCCACTAAACTTTCTTTTACATTATTTGCTTTTGAGACTTTTGCACCATTTTTTGAATTGCTTGAATAGAAACCTTTTGTCTAGGTGCAATAATGAAAATGTTTTTTATTCTTACATAGATGTATCAATGTAATCTAGTAATGGATGTGGTGGAGGAAGTACTATAAATTTCAAATGGTACTTGTATCTGACTCCTAAAATTATAACAACTTGATTGCAATAAATTTATTTTAGGCATCTATGTACTGTATAAGATACACCACAAAGTTTTTGCAACTAAGGGCATCCAAATATCATATAAAATACTCCATTTTGTGTTATAACTAGAAAATGAGTAGATAAAATAGCAGTTCCCACTTGAAGAGACAACATAATGTGTCCCAAAGTAATTTTTTGTTTCTCATTAAATGCCTTGACACTTTTAGACATTGCTTGTAAATCATGATGTGTGTAATCCAATGAATAAAGTAATGTCATTGTGCATGCATTCTCACTCTATCCATTATCAAATTACACACTATGAATGGGTTGTGGATTAGTATAAACTCATATACATAAATCATGAAAATCATAATCATCATGCACTATCGCATTATCAACACAAGTAATCATAAGACATGACTATGCAGTTTGAACAATTATACCAATAATTACATCCAATGGATGATCATATGACTTAGGAGGTAGATGAGAATTGTAAGTAGGATGTTGTAAATAATTATTCTTATTGGTATCATGATTATGAAATGGTTCATTGAAAATCTTCAATTTACCATTTTCATTCTATTGAGGCTTAATTTCCTCTTTAGGAGTGCCTAGCTCAATAACACTATTATCAATAAGATCCTAAATAAGGTGCTTGAGCTTGAAACATTAGTTAATATAATGACCATTGCATCTATGGTAAGCACACTATGCACGGTTATCAAAATATTTACCTTGAAGTTTACTCATGTGAATGTCAAATGGTGGTGATAGAGTAATGAGATTGCATTTAAGTAACTTTTACATTAATTTATGAGGTGATTGTGGTAATATAGATAATTTCCTTTATGGTTGATTTGATATAACAATCTTATTAAACAATTGAGAAATAGAATTAACTATGATCTTTGCATCGATTTTAGTATCTAGCTTTGTATGACGGTTTGATTTGAAAATTTATTATATAATTTGAAGTAGGTGTAGGTACATATTTGAGTTTGTTCAAATCAAGAACATTGATTTATCTTTATCTTGTTGGATGACAAAGCTCTTCAAATTATCTTAATTTCTTAAAAATGATTGACTCATATAAATGTGCAAGCAAACTTTGTTTGAAAATATCTTGTAATTCATTATTTACTAATATATTAGTCATTTTGGAAAACATGGTCTTTTAATGAAGTACTTAATCACTGATAGGCTCATTATTTATGTGTTTAAACTTAAAAATTTGCACATAAGAAAACTTTTCATCAGTGTTAATAGCAAAATGCTTAAGAAATTGATCTGCCAAGGATTGAATGCTTTGATTGATTTAACATGTAGATCATAAAACCAATGCAAGGCATGATATTTTAAGCTTATTAGAAACAAATTGGTTAGATTTTTTTCATTTAAAAGATAATCCAAACATGCCACATGAAAATATCTGAGATGTTGTTTTAGGTCTCATTTACCCTCATATAATGGAAGGTTAGGAGCTAAAAATCTTGTAGGTAAAGGATATGATGCAATATAAAGTGATAATAGATTATGAAGTAAATATTTACATGTTAAGATGATTTTGGTAGACCTTCATCCAATTATATCACCTTAGCATGAAAAAATTCAATAGTTTACTCAAAGGATCATGCAATAGGCAAGGTAAGTGATGTAGGATGCATAACTATCAAAGGTCCTATGTGGGTCACTTGGTTAGGCATAGGCATAGAGATATTTTGCAAACATTATGTTCCCCCATTCCTATATATGTATATGTAATAGCAATGTCAATAATAGGAGTAACAACACTATGGTAGGGTTTATAATAGGTTGCTCAACAAAATCATTTAGTTTTTTTGATGTACTAGCATGCTTATGTTTCTTTTGTTCTTGTTTGGCTAAAAATAGAAAATTTTCATTTTACTCTAGTTTTATTAGTAAAGAATTCACCGAATTCAGTTGCATCAATAGGCTCAAATCTATTATTCCTAGAAAAATCAGAATTTATATGGTTAGCTATGAAATTGATTACAAATGATAATAGTAGAAAATTGAATTTTAGAATCTATGAAAAGAAAATAATATGCATATGGGGATTAGTAGATTATTATGAAAGGTAAGGCCAAAACAATGTGATTTCAATGTCAAATATCAAATATGAGGTCAAAATAAAATGCTTTTAGTATCAACTATTAAATCTAAATTCGAAAGCAAACTCTTTTAGTGTTAGATTTAGATCTAAAGTTGAAATAAAATTATTTTAGTGTCAATGGTTTAGGAATTTATCTAAACCATAATCCAAAAATTGTGAAGCAATGAAGATGCATGTCTAACTCGAGTTCACCAATATGTTTTATCTAAATTTGGATTAAAATGTTAATTAACCCTAATTAAGATAAATTTATTGGAATAAATCATAATTACTATGAATGAACTTTAGACAAGTAGAGTGAAAGTAAAAGACTAGATTCAAAGAAGTGAAATTGATTGAAATAAGACTAATTATGAAATGAAATGACAAACTTATCTTTTTATACCCTAGATCTAATTGTGTTGATTGACAGGTGACTAAAATAATAAATCTAGAATAGACTCTGTAAGTGCTTAGAAATGAGAATTGAGATTGAAGAAAGATAAAATCGGCCAACTCAGGATAAGATTGACTACCACTATTATCCCAAACCGGGCAATCTTATTTTTTGTTGAAAATCAAGAACTTAGGTCATGATCACTTGTGATAACTTGAATTAGGTTTATATGCACATATTTTACGTTTAAAAGTGTGTGTAAGACTTAAAAATAACTTCTCCAAAGTTGAAGCCCTAGTAGGGCATGCAATGATTGAAAACTTAAAAATAGAAAAAGGTGGAGTGTAATTGGGATGAGCAGACCCCAATCACCCTAAGATGATTGAATGCTACCTACATATCCATTACTCTAAAGAAAAAATTTAAGCCCGCGTATTTTTCTAACTTAGAGTGCCTTTTGCGATTGTAATCTTTTGACTAATGAATGCATCTAAAGATGGCCTAAATACTTGATCATGATTTATTTTGGGTTGGATAAAATATGATTTTGGATTGGTTGAGCACTGCTTGTAGTGAATAAAATAATAGGAAACATTTTCTTAATGTACAATAGTGTAAGTATGCCTTTGTATTGAAATTGCCAAGTGGTAAAATAAGTGACTTGAGTGTGCCTTTATAACAATCCAAAAGAGAAAAAATATCATGTTCTATTCCTTAAAATCACAACCCAAACTATAAAAGAGGGGATAAATTTGAGAAATTGACCGTTATATGGGTTAAGAACATGAACAAACTATAGGGAAAAATCCTATTACCACTATTATCCCTATTGGTCGATTTTGTCTTAAAGGCAAAAATGCAAATTTTAGGTCCTAGATTGGTCATGCAAATGCTTAAAGGTAATTTTATCAATCATAACACCTATATAGGTGACATATAGCAATTTAAAAAAGAGAATAGGTATAAATAAGGTCTTAGGATAGAATGAGGTGGAAAAATAGGTACTGATTAACTACACAAGTTAATTAAAGTGAAAAAGGGCCAAAACTAGCATAATCAAATAGTCATGACCAAATTTAGGTATCTGCAGTAATAAATTTGTGTTTATGACACCACCATTTATTGTAAGATCTCCTAAATATTCAATTCCTATGGTTTCATTTTTGAGACATATGGTACGTAATCATCCACATCCTAAGATTTATTTATAACCTCTTACTGCAAATTATATCCAAGCATTTACTTCATCATGACACATTTCTATCCATACTTCTCAATAGGTTTTGGCACCTCCTCAATCCCACTCTCCACATATTTATATTTAGGACAATATTTCAATTACTACACATCTCGTGACTACTTTTCCATTAATTTTAATGATGTTTCAAACTCATATAGTCCAAAAATTTACATTATAGATGAGATCATCGATTAGCTATGATAGTCTATATTTTGCACTTCATTGATATATCATTTTTATAATTTAATTTTCTTATTGTACATAACTTATTTATTATATATATCATACCTTTCATGTGTATTCATCTTTTGAATTTGATGGCATTCTTCATCTATCTTCTAGATTTGACGCCTTGGCATTTTCCATATATTTTGCCTCAACATTCTTTTATCTACTTGGTTTTCATTGCTTGTTATTTTGCACTGGCCCTCACCCATTGATTTTAGACTCCCTTAAAATATTATTGTATATTTATCAATGATGATAATATATATTGAAATTTTTTGTCCTAGTATACATTAAGTTATGAGGAAAGCTGTAGATTGTTTTGAATCTTCCTATTATTCTTGTTATTATTTACACCCCTTAGCTTACTTATTTGCATTCTTATCTTGATTTTGATTTTGGAATTCTATTTTGGTTCAATTGATCTTGACTTTTTTATTATTGTGTGTGCCCATTTGGATTTATTATTACATCATTTACTTGCTTCTTTTAAAAAATCAAAAATTCAAAAAAAATACAAAACAAAAATACTTTATTGATGGATACATATCATGTTTATCTACCTATGCTGGAGGTTTTTCACATTCATGTTTTACACACATAATTCTCATGGTATTATTTTATTGGGTGAGATGGAGGGTATATAGTTTTCATGTGATTATGTAATTTGATATGCTATGTGGCTACTTTATTACATACGACCTAGGAGGCATGCTCACATTAGTGGTATGCCTTACCTTAGGGGCATATATATGCAACAGTTTTTACATTGATATATTTATTGATTTTATTTTACCATATTAATATTTTTACATTGATCATGTTGAAACTTATTAGTATGTACATCTTGAATATTACATGGATATCTAAACTTCATGCTTACAATATGACATTTACATTGTTACATTGCACACATGCTTATGATTGGTTAATTGCTTGCATGTGTATGCATGTGTGTGTTTGAGCATGTTGTGTTATATAATACTTGTCCTTAGAAGATCCTTAAGTTTTCATGCCATTGTTGTGTCATCATGCCTTATGAGTTATATTTCCTTGTGTGATGATTTCCTATTTTTAACTACATACTTGTGTATGATTTATACAATATTCTATGATTATTTCCATGATATATATTATGCATATATTATGTTTGGTGCCATGATATTTACCATACACATTACCATTTTTTGTATTACTATGCTTGGTGTCTACATTTCCATGGTATTTACAATGCATCTATGTGGGCACACTACTTGTGTGTGTTTCTCATTGCTTTATTTAGCCCTATTAAGGGCATAGTTGCAACACCCAGGGAATGCTATTTATCCTTATATTACTTTTCTACTTAAGGTAAGTATAACTTTATTTATCTCCTTGAATTTATTATTATGATATATATCAAATGCATGGAAAGATGACATTGGGGCATATTATTTTCCCCTCCCAAACTCATCCTCATATGAAGATACACATACACTTTGAGCTTTACACGATGTTATTTTTTTAATGTGATTGCTATCTTTATTACTATTGAGCTTTACATGATAATATTTTATGAAGGTTACATATAATTCATAAAAAAAAAATCTAAGGATTATATATGACATAGTTTTTTATGATTATACACGTGTGCTGAAATCAATTTTGAACATTTTACCAAGTTTTAGTTATATATATTTTTATGAACATGGTGCATTTAATATTTTTCATTGAGATGCATGATTCCAAAAACAATTTTTTTAATCCCTCACCTCATTAGGGACATATATCTAGAGATTTAAATATTTTCAAAGTTTGATAAAAAAATATTTTCAAGTTTGAGCAAAATGATTTTAGAGTTTGAGGAAATTTGAGCGAAATGAAAGCACTATAAATGACATTGTCTACTTCCTCAATTAATAATTAAATTGAGTTATCAAAACTCCCTTAAAAGTGATATCTATGTTTAAGGTTTGTCTAAAAACATTCTAATCAGAGTAATTGGAATTATCAGGATAGATTTTTGTTTTTGTATTATGGTAGCATGATTCACATACAAACATGGGTATTTGTTCGTATGCTCTTATTTTTTATTTTAATTTTATAGTTATATTTCCATCTGTGATACAACATTCATATGAAATTTATATGACATTAAATACTTATTAAAATTGGCCATTGGTTTCATGTATGTGAGATTTTCCAAAGGAACGAAAAAACCATGTGGATGAAGCCTATCTTGAATATCATTCGATTCATCCATCCATCCCTTGGTGAGTCAAGGTATGTTGTTTAGTTTATTTTTCTATACTTAAATGCACACATGAATTCACTCACATAAGCACATCAAATTAGGGGCATTATATAAACACCTAATTTCCATACAAAACCATTTTCCATAGTGTATCTTTACCCTCTTTCACACTTGGTCAACTTGTGTACATTTCATTATTTTTAAGACATTTTACACCCCTCACTAACCTTTATTATAAAAACAAATGTTTCAACTCATCAGGATTATCTTCAATAACTACACAAGCCCTACATAGGGACATGAACACACCATATGTACTAGAAATAAATATGTACATCAACACAAACACATTTGTTCAAAAAAATACTAGAGATGTAATTTGATTCTATTAAATAAGCTATTTATGTAAACACAATTATTTAAGATTTCACTTCTAGTGACTATTGGGCTTCTCATTGGTGCACCACTTACATCATATGAAGTTTCTTCATTTTTAGTGAGTGTTTGTACTTCTCACTAACACATCATATATAAAATCAGGGAATACACATATTTGTTTACAATTTTATTTTCATCACACCATACACACACATGTTTACATTTATTTATTTCACTATGCAAATACATCATTACTGATTACAAACATAAAAAATTAAAATATAAGAATTGAAGACTACATCCTCACTATCATGTTTGTAGCCACCATTCATAATCTCTACCACCTAATCATCAAGAGTATAAGGTAATCACCACTACCACTTGGAAATTGATCTCAACTTTAGTATATTTGACATAATTTATTTCTCCACTACTAATGTATGCAACCTCTGAGTTAGCAGTGAACTTAAGGTTGCTAAGGTGTCTCCTTTCTTCATTGGCTTCGACCTTCTTTAGAATGTTGCTCACTCAACAAGATGGGTCTTGAATATTAATTGAATATCATTATTTTGATCAAATAATCCCCCCCATAACATTGACACAACTATTCCAAATAGATGTCGAGTTTGCTCGATATTGTGTCCTTACATGAAGAAGTTTTTGACTTTTGAATTTTTATAACGATGCACATAGACATTTTTTGAATTTACCAGATTGATGCCAACTAGATTGAGAAGATTAAATTTTAGATTTTATTTATTTATTTTAACTAAAACACTAAAATTAAAGACTATTGACTATAGAATATTATTGAAAAATAAACTATATACCACCACTATAACAAATATACTCAACACTGATTACAAAATGATACATTAAGCTATACAAAGATTAGATTTGTGCATAGAGGGGATGTTACAAATTTCCATATCAAATTTGCATGGACATGGTACTAGATCAAAACACACGCTCAAAGCTTCATAATGTGTCAGAGAAACTGTTATAACTAGAAATTGCACCCTTTATGGGAGAGTTCTTCAGTCTTTCTCACTTCCAGCTACAAGCATGGGGACAATCTCAGGCTGTGGGTATCATGTAGTGAGGTTGAACCTCTAGGATTTTTAATGAGGATAGTTCCTCATGTGCTTCACTTCAGCTCTTGATTCCCACACTAAAATATATTGTTGACCAAGGAAAAGGGGTAAGAGATAACATGAAAGGAAATCTAAGATAAGGGAGGTGATGCACCAAAATAAATGATCCACTTAGTCTGGGAAATGACACTCATTCAACATAGGATGAATTTTGCTTACACAACCTCACAACCAGTCAATTTGCATAAGTATTTTGTAAACTAGGCTCACTGAACCATACATAAAGTAAAGAGGGGTTTTGAAATCCATACCAAGAATCCATTAATGGTAGAAAGAGCTCAATTCCAGACCTACAACTACTAAAAAACACCTAAAAATAGGCAAGAAAGAAGGAGAATGAGCTTGGAAAGATACTTTTTCACAATGCCATTATACACAAGCATGCTTAACATAGTTTTTAGACAAAGAGATAGGTAAAAAATTAATCTTTATTGTTTCAAAAGGTATATTACAAAGCAATCTTGGTAGAGTAATTTTATCTCCAATCTGGGGAAAATTTCTTGGCTCTAAGGCCTCTATTTATAATAAAAAAAGGGAGTAGAGAAGATGGGAAGAGGGAAGAAGTCATTGATGATTGAGATCCTTGTCATTGTCTTCCCTTGTGCCACTAAATGCGCCACTTAGGATCACTGAACAACCTTCTCAAGTCCCTCCCACATTTAAGTCTCTCTTTAGTTTATTTGAGGAGCCATGCTATGAGTAATTGAGATGTCTCTTCTTTGTGCAGCTAAATTTATCTTTGCATTTAAATAATGGCATGGTGATCCTCCCCTTCACATGTCTTGCTAAAAAATATGTGGGTCTCCATGCTTGGGAACTCAAGTTGACCCATGATGTCTTTAAGTTGGATGAAATTTTGTCAAGAATGAACCATATTGAAGGATGAGAGACTTCATAAATTCCTAGCTACCAGCCACTTGGACTCCCCTTTACACTGATTGGTCATCCTTGGGCCACTTGTCCTTTACTAATTGGCCCTTTTTACTCCAACTTATGCCATGTGTAGCCTTTCAATCATTACATCATTATTCTCACATTGTTGGACCAAGCTTAAGTCAAGCACTTGAAGAGTCTCGATTTACTCTATGCAGAGTAATTTGGGTTCTTTGATCTCTCCAACTTCAAAATTTCCTAGATCCTTTACTTATAAATATTTTTAAGTAAAGTACTTGGGGAAATCCAATTTACTCTATGCAGATTAATTTAGGTTCTCCAAGCTTACTTACTTCGGACTTGTCCATCTTGAAGTCTTCAGGCTTTTGCATCTAAAAGTCTTCTTTATTATATGGGCTTCTATTTGTCTTGAGCAAATCTCCCAAAGGAATTCCTTGGGATAATTTGTCCAAAGGAATTCCTTCAAGATATTTACCCAAAGCTTCCTTCTTACTCTATTCCTTTAGAAATTACCTTTTGGACTTTTCAAAATGGACTTTCTCAAAGGGTGAGAGACCCTTCGGGCTCCCTGTCATCATTTCAGACTTTCAAAAATGATCCTCTTGAAGGGAAAGATACCCTTCAAGAATTTTGAAATGGTCCTTCCAAAGGGTAACATACCCTTCAAGAAACTTGTAACTATCCACTCGGTAAAGGAAGGGCCCTTTGGATTTATGAAAGTGACCTTCGAAAAAGTTGACTGGTCTTTCAGAAATGTTGAAAAGATCCCTTTTCCTAAGAAAGGCCCTTCAACATTTTGAAAATTCCCTATGGATTTTTGAAGTGTACCTTCAAGTTTTTTGAAAGACCCTTTAGAAAAGTGAAAAAGGACCTTTGGTTTTTGGGGAAGACTTGTCCTTTGAAGAACCTGAGAAGCATTATTTTTTGAGACCAAATTGGGTTTGTCAAGCCCTTTTACTTATTTCAAGCTTTTGATTGTTCACAACTTATGAAGTAATCAAGTAGTGCTCCTTAGAAAGCCCAAAATACATTGTCCATGAGTAATTTGGGTTTGTAAACTTGAATTACTTCTACTTATAAAACATTTAGAAGTCAAGCACTAATAGAAACTCAATTTGTACTATGCCCTCATAAACCCAAAGTCTTGCGACTTTGAAAGCCTGAAGACTTCTACATTGGAATGTCCATCTGAACTTGCCACTTTTGCTTGAATGTCCACCTTCTCATACTTGGGTAAAATTTTGGTATGTGGGCCAAAAATGGCCAACATTTCTAGTGACTCACAGGGAAGCATTCCTGTTATGCTTGAGAATCTAGCTCATTTGCTTCATTCAATCTATTGGGCATGGAGTCACTACTTTTATACAAAGCTGGATCTATCTAGAAATTTCCATTGAAGCAACAAGAACAACTGAAATGAAATAAACTATGCCCAAGGCACTTAGGGAAAGGAATACACTCAACTGAAATGGATGTGCACAAGGCACTTAGAGAAAAACATGAAAAGCTATACAAAATATACAATGGATACAAACCCTTCTAATAACATGGCTTTAGATGAATCCCATTGACTAGGATGGGTAATACCTCTCCGTCCAATTAGGATAGTTGGAAAGCGTTATGTTTTTTACATCTGTGGATAAAATAAGGGCCACTCTATAAGCTACCAAACTTGGTATGGTTACCTAATTTTGCCTTTTTTAAATCCCATTTGAGGACTAGGTCTCCTTCCTTGAAGTCCCTTACCATGGTTCTCTTGTCAAAAGCTTTCTCGACTTGAACCTGATGTGAATCTAGCATCTTCATTACAAGGTCTCTTGATTCCTCAAGTTTTTTGAATTCTACCAATCTCACATTCATGGGTTCATCTTCCAACAACTCTAGATGATGGGATAGTTCTAATACAAGAAGCTCAAAAGAAATGGGTAATCTAGCCTCTCTTCTATATACTAGAACATATGGAGAATTGCCAACAACTTTAAGAGTTACCCTATCAGCCCACAAGGCTATCTTCAACTTGGTGTGCCATGTCCTTTGGTTCTCCTTGATAGTCCTCCTAATGATCCTCAACAAATTTTTATTTGTGGACTCAGCCAACCCATTTCCTTGAGGATAATAATCTAAGGAGGTGATGAGGTAGATGCTCATCTTGAGATCCCATTCACTTGTTTTCAAACCAAGGAAAGCTAATGCATTATCAAATATGATAGTGGATGGAACACCAAACCTAGTCATGATGCTATCATAAAAATCTAAGACTGCACTTTCATTGGCTTCCTTCAATACAATGGCTTCCACCCACCTGGTGAAGTAATTAGTTATGGTAAACACCCACTTATGCCTAACACTTGATGGGGGGTTGATCACTCTAATGCAATCCAAACCCCACTGCATGAATGGTTTCTCTACTTGAATCAGGTTGAGAGGAAAATATGCTAACCTTTGCTTACCCATAAATAGAGCACATTTTTGACACTTCCTCGTCTATACATAAACATCCTTGAAGAGGCTGGGCCAGTAATAGCCAACCCTCATTATCTTTACTATTATAGTCTTGGGTGCAAAATGACCTCTTGTAGGTCCATCATGGAAATGCTCTAGAAGCTTGGCCACTTGGTCATAATATATGTACCTTAGGAGCATTCCATTGTGGTCCCTTCTAAATAAAATCCCATTAACCAATGCATAAGGTATGTACTGAAGTCTAAAATACCTTCTTTTTGCTTTGTCTATACCTTGAGGGCACTCGCCTGTTAGCAAAAAGTGTATCATATCATGGAGCCAGCTAGTGTGAGATGGAGGTGCATCTATTTGTGGGTTATCTTGTGTTGCCAAGATGACCTCTTTATCTTCATGAAGGTCATAGACCATAGGCTCACACAAGCCTTTACCTCTTACTAGATTAGTGACTTTAATCTCCACGTCATACTCCATGACCTTAGTAATCTAACCAGCTCTCTTTTCAATCAAGTCTTTGTTGAGAAGGAAATCCCTCACTCTAGGATGAGACACCATAAGGTAGATTTTACTGTTGGAGATCATTGGCCTAAAATTTTTGAGGCCACTTACTGTTGTAAGGACTTGACTTTGTACAAAATTATACCTCACCTCATACCCCTTAAGCCCCTGACTGAAAAATGCTATTGGCTGCTCAAGTCCTTCACCATTACTTTGCATCAACATAGCTCATATATTATCAATATTGGAAAAATCATACAATATGAAGTCCCTTAAAATAATTAGGATTCATAAGTGTGGGTGCTTGAGTAATGGCTTGCTTGATGGCCTCAAATGCTGACTTACCTTCACTTGACCAAGTGAACACTTGGTTCTTCTTTAACATAGTAGTGATGAGCTTGACCAAATTTGTAGAACCAAATATAAATATTCTCAAAAAGTTTATCTTTCCAAGGAAAATTTGGAGTCCCTTCTTAATATGATTACTGACTTGTTGGATTACTAATGGAAATTGACTTGCAAAAAAAAAATCCTAGATACACAAGCTCTTGATGACAATTACAAATTCTCTTTTACCTCTTTGGTCCTCTCTCCTATAGGAAAGGTGAGAGAGTTGTAACAACACATAAATTGGGCCTCCTAAAATTAAATCATCCATGTAATGGCTCACAACTGAAATTAGATAGGTATAATTAGAAAAGTAAAGTAGATGGTTTGCATGCTTTTGGCTGAGGAGGTGCACCTTGACCATTGATGGTTAGGGTGACCATCAACAGTTACCCTGACTATCAATGGTTAAGTGCCAAGGGGAAAAAAGGCTAAAAGGTAGGGTTAAGCTAGTTAATTTAAACTTGATTGCAGGCTAGGTTGATTAGGGTTCAAAAGGTGATATTGGTCTTGAGAGGGTCTTAGGGTATTCTAGGGGAATTACGACATTTAGAATTATGGTGTGTGGATTTCTGGTGTCTATAGCAAGTCTTTGACAATGATGATCAAATAATAAGGTTTATGTTTTGTGTAGATGATTTTGAAGGAACCATTATAGATTGGGACTCTATGGTTCAGGTCTATGATGGAAAAGAAAGCTTATATGGAAAATAAATAATCTAGTTAAAGAGTAATACTATCCCTAGAGGATTGGTTAGTCTGGAAGCATCCTTTGATGGAGCTAACATAGTCAAATCTATAAACATTTCTATATCAAAGGATGTGACTGAGATTAACATTGGGATAGAAGAAAATCCAAGGAAGATTTGGCTCGATACTCACATGAGTAAGAAGGAACCATTCATCAAGGTATTAAAAATATACCAAGACTACCTAGCATGGTCATATTTAAAGTTGAAGGCTTGTAGGGAAGACCTATTCTAGCATGTTATCCCCCTCCACCCTGATACAAGACCATTCTGTGAAAAGTAGCAACCTGTCAATCCCATCTTGGCCACCAAGATGTAGGAAGAATTCAAGAGATTAAGGGATGGTGGGATCATTCAACCCATCAAATATTCATCATGGGTGGCAAACTTAGTCCATGTTAGAAAGAAAAATAGAGACATCTGACTCTATGTTGATTTATAGAACTTGAACAAGGATTCACAAAAGGACAACTATCCATTGTCTAACATGGACAACATGCTCTAAGATGTTACTAGATCTAAGCTATAGTCAACTCTGGATGGATTTTTTGGCTACAACCAGGTATTCATGAAGGAATCTGAAAGGTCCAAGACTGCTTTCACTACCCCATGGGGCACCTATGTATATATCCAAATGCCTTTTAGGTTGATGAATGTAGGTGGTACCTTATAGAGTGAAATGGAGTTAGATTTAACCAACTTAATCAACCAATCCATTGTTGTATACTAGGATGATGTTACAATGTAATCTAAGAAAAGAAATGACCACTTGACGCATTTAGAAAAAAATGTTTATTGGATGCAGGGAGTTTGAAATCTCCCTCAATCTTAGAAAGTGCCACTTTTGACTATAGAAGGCAAAGCTATTGGGACACATTATGTCTCAATAAGGTGTCATGATAGACCTTGAAAGGGTAGAAGCCATTGATAAAGTACCCATCCCATAGACCAAGAATGGTATCCAAACTTTCTTTGGCCAGATTAATTTTGTTATAAGGTTTATTTCTAACTTTGTAAAGATTACTCTACCTATCACTTCAATGTTGAAGAAGGACAAAACTATAAAGTGGGATGAGAAGGCCACCCAATCATTTTAGGACATCAAGGCAGCTTTGAAAATTTCCTCGATGCTTGCTAGTCTTGATCACAAAAAAGATTTTCAGATCTTTTAATTTTCCTCTGAACATACTATTTCTGTAGTGCTACTACAAAAGAATGATGAAGGTCATGAGCAGTGAATTACCTTTTCTAGTAAGGCATTACAAGGATCTAAACTAAAATATAACATAATGGAGAAGCAAGCCTTTGCTCTTTTAAAGGTTATTAAGTGTTTTAGATCTTACATTCTAAGTTCAAAGATTATAGCCTATGTTCCTCTCACTATGGTGAAAGATATATCAACTCAAAATGAAACTAATAACAAAATATGTCAATGGGTCAAAAAAATTAAAGAATATGACATGGAGATACAAACTACTAAGTTAGTTAGAGGCATGGGTCTTGCCAAGCTGATGATTGAAACCAACTTACAGGCTGTAGAGGTGAATATTGTAGAAGGGGTGGTTGATAGCCCTAAATCTAAGTACAGTCAATCCCTATGGTACAAAGATATAATATATTATATAAAGACTTTGAATTGTCCCTCCCATTTAGACAAAAATCAAAGGAGGAAACTAAATTTAGTATCCCAAAATTATCTATTATTACAAGATAATCTAGCTTGGAGGAACCTGGATGGTGTCCTCTTGAGATGCTTAGTGGAAAGTGAGTTCTCTTCACTAATTACAAAGTTCCATAGTGGTGTGTGTGGTGGTCAATTTGCTCCTAAAGTAACTACACACAAGATTCTGAGGGTTGGGTATTGGTGGCCCAGACTATTCAAAGATGTTGCTACCATGGTAAGAAGATGTGAAAATGCCAACAATTTTCTAATCCAGATCACTTTCGTTACATCTAGTTTCTGTTGAGGGATGTTTCATGTAATGGGGAATGGATTTCATGGGTGAAATGTTAGATGATTAAAGTGATGGTCACAAATGGATCCTAGTAGCTACTGATTACTTCACAAAGTGGGTTGAAACAATCCCCACCAGAAGATCAACCCATCAAGTAGTCATTGATTTCCTTTTGAATAATGTGACTTATCGATTTAGAGTGCTAGTTAAAATTATGTGTGACAATGGCATGTGATTTAAAGCCAAATAGTTTGTGACATTATGTGAATATTATGGGATTGATCTGGCATATGCCTCCAATCACAATCCATAAGGAAATGGGCAGGTCAAGTATAGTAATAAGAACTTATTGAAAATCATTAGGAGTCTAGATGCCAAAAAAAGTAAGTGGGGTAAGAAGTTGAAGTTTGCAGTCTAGGTTGACAGGTTAACTCCAAAGAGGTCTATTAGAAAAATTCCCCTTGTTTATGGAGCTCAAGTTGTTTTACCCCTAAATCTATAGTTACCTACTTACCGATTCATGCAGCATATAGTTAAGGATGAAGATGGGATAAACCTCTATGAGGAAAAGATCAACTAGATCATAGAGCTTGATAAATCTCATAGACAACCTCATAAAAAGCATTCAAAGTTCAAAGAGAGGCTCAAAAATATCTTTGACAAGAAAGTTACCCCACGAGCTTTTTAGATTGGTGATTTAGTTCTACTCTGGGATAGTCGACATGAGGACAAGGGAAAACCTGGTAAATTTGATTCCCTATGGATGGGTCCCTATACTATTGATTTTTAGATAGGGACCAAACGTTTTACCTCAAAGATATTGATGGATAAATCTTAGAGTTATCAGTTAATGGTAGACACCTCAAGCAATTTCTAGACTATGTTAATGCTAGTTTTTATAGATATGTACATGTTGTATAGTCCCTTTATGTTCTATTTCCCTGATTAGGGTTGTGTTTGTATAGTTTATGTCTTTGAATGCCTTGTTATAGCTCTGTTAACACATGGTGTGCTTTTCTTGCCTCTATGGAAAAATCCTTTGACTCTATGGCCTAGTGGATATACATTCAGTCTGTGTTATTTGTGTACCAACTAGGGGTACCCATCCTCGATCAAGAGCCAATGTTAGTGCCCAAAATTACACCAGAGCAATTGGGCCCTTGTCGATAAAATGACCATGTCTAAACTGGGTGAGTATCTATGTTTTAGTCATTATCCCCAGTCATCTTTTTATATATTCCTTTAGAAGGTTGAAGTACATGTTTATAATTTGTCACGTTTATTGTATTATTAAAACCTTATATCATCGTAAAAACAAACATTTGATAATTCAGAGTATAATGGAAGAAGGAAAAGAATTTTGATTTTTTTTGTTGAAGTAAAGACCAATCACATATTTAAAGAGGGAAATATGTGGATGATTACCTCACCAACTTTGGTCTTAATTTGCATACAGTGTCTAAATAATGCAACATGCATGATGTGATGTTTAATAGGCATACTAAAGGTTTAAAATCCATTACTCAAAAATAATGTTGAGGTTTTTAATTTAGTATTGTGTGGTCCCTATTCTAGATGACTTACTAAGCACTCTTTGTGAGGGCTTTTGGTAGTCTTTTTTAGTCTTGTGACTTGATTTTTTTGCTCCTTCCTTTTTACGCCACTCAAACCTCAGTTACTCATGTTGGTTTCCATTTTATTATACTTTTTAAATGGAGGTTGAATTTTCTCTCTATTTATTACAGTTTTAGAAACTTTCTCATATCTTGGAACTTGGTGTATTATCCTTTTCTTTTGCTACCTAAGTGAAAGCTAAATTTTCTTGTTCATTCCCCTTGGACAAAATTATTTCTCTTTCATTTCCTTTTCTCCATGATTTGTAATCCATTCTCTCTTTCTTCAAAGTTAATTTGCTCTTGTTTATTAGACCACTTGCTCACTGGCATTGTTTTCAAAATGGTAACCCAATGTTACCTAATTACCTAGGGAGGTACGAGAAGGAGAAAAACAAGGGGATACATAAAAAAATGATGATTTGTTCTTTGGTTGGATGATGCCCACTTGATTGATAGAATTGGGTTAGTACAAAAAACCTAAATCACTATTTGATTTGAGTTGATTCTATGTTGTTCTATGTTCTTTATGCATTGATGTAAATGCTTTTATTTTTTCAATATAATTTATACATAACAAAAAATAGTATGATCCATCTCTTCACATCTATTTATGAAGGTACATTGTGAATTATAATAATGCATGCATAATAAATGATTATTTAAAATATGTATACAAGTATTTTCCCTTGAGAGGTGTCTCCTAGGGATTTGATCATGAGTCTTGTTATCCTAGTTTTTGAATGAAAGTAAAAAATATGAGAATGTCAAATATTTTGACCACAAATTTAGTCAAACTAGGTCAAAAGTGGTCAAATGTCAATTTTTGGTCAAACATTGAATTCAAATTGAGAAAACTCAAAAAAAATGTCCAAGTCTTTTTCAGGTTTTTAAAACCTGCTAAGTAAGCAATTAAATCCTGATAGTTGCTTGAACATGGTTCAAGTTCCTAGGACTCACCAAGCACATGTGGTCCCCAAGATGTGTTTAAACACACATCAAATTTTTATAAGATTTTTAACACTCCTAGAAACTTGATGCCTATTCAAATGCTTGTCAATCTTTGATATTTTCTCATGCATGCCCAAACCCTCTACCATTACTCCTCACATGCACAAAATATTCATCCCCTCTAATATATTCTTCAAACCCTTCTCATTTGGCTTATCCTTGACCATCCACTCACATTTCCCAATATCCTTTAACATTCTTTATTCCCTTTACAAGCTTGGAGTTTTCATGGTCTTTAACATTATAGTCATTTTCAATCTAGATCATTTTCAAAACTAAACATAGAAGGACTAGGATTTGCAAGTTATAGATCTTGACAACTCATTAGAGTTTATAGCCTTTTCAAACATCATCAGGTTCTTGAGGTTTCTCAAACACATATCAGACCTCAAGATTTACCTGTGCACATCCCAAACTTTATCTCTCTACAAGTTTTTCCATCAAAATCTAGTCTTACTAGAGTAATTGCTAGGCCTCGATACTGATATTTACATGTCATAGATTTTGATTACCTACAAGTCAACCTATCATAACTTGATAACTTATAAATCACACTATCGAGACCCTACATTTGTATTTTCACATAGCAGATTTTGAGAGCCTATATATCACACTTTCATATTTTGACTATCTTCTTGACATTCTATTAGACCCTGACACTTTGAAAAACATTCTATGTTTAGGAAATAATTAGCATCAACCTCAGACATATTGATATGGAGGATTTTTGAAACAAAATAAGTGGTGTTCACAAAATAAATTATGGACAAAGCATTCATGATAGTGGATTGGCACATGTATCAACATTCCCAACTTCAGTTCAATGTTTAAAATTAGTGTTGACAATGGCCTAACACTATGATGCCAAAAATAGAGAAGTTAAGGATCCTAATGGATAAAGTATCTTATGCCTAGGTCTAGAACACATTGATCATCTACTTTAGTTTCCTGATAGGGAAGCATTTGTTAACTTGACTCCTACATCCGCTCGGTAATTTTGGGACTCTAACATAAGCTCATATTTAAAGTGGGTTAATAAGTAATGGCTAACAAAGCCTAAGCATACAACAAGGTTACCTAAGAATATTTCTATATTTTGATTCATTAATGAAATCAATGACATGATTACTCTTCTGCATAGAGTAATGGGAAGCCTAGATGTTATGAATTTCCAAACATGGATGTATAGGTATATATGGATCATTCACCAAAACAAGTAATATATCAACTAAGGATAGCTAATTAGTCACTTAATTCACAATAAGATTGTATAATTTAATACAACTTTTAAATTCTATATAGCTTCCTACCTTGGTTTTGTTGTCACCAGAAGGAGATTCTATGATGGTTTGAACATAGTAGGTGATATGAAGACTATGGAAATCTATGATTTCTATCCTCAACTCTGCTTGAAATAAAGTGTACATCATTTTCATAGGGTAAATGATGCATTCTTAAAATATATAATTACGATGTTCAAACCAGAACCATATAATTTGAGGCTATCAATTCAGGCCTCTATAGATATTTTGAAGTGGGGGACATGGTTCATATAATTCCCAATTTTCACCTAATTGAGAATTTGTGGCCGTGATGTTAGCCCTATATGCTTTCGAGATACATGGATGACAAATGGGCTTTGATGGAACTAGTGAGATAGTTGACAGAAACAAAAAGTTATTATCCTATAAACATAAGTCTGAGATAAAATTTCCTATTTATATTAGTTGATATACTCGTGCTTCCTTAGCCAAATAAAAATTGATCGATGAATAAATGACTCGATTTAATATCTGATCATTTGAAATTTGACCTTCATTTGATTTTAGAGCCATGATTCATAATATTCTTGGTTCTTCACACCAACATGTGCATTACTTTGAGGACTACTAGATGGACTATGATGACAAAAAAAGATGTGAGAATTTATGATTATTCATGATTCACTTTGGAATAGGTGATTATATTTGATATAGTGGAGATCAAAAGGAAAATAACATATGATGAAGATCCATTAGATTCCATCTCTAAAAAATATAAAATTGAATCAAGACCTCTTCCAAGAGTTGATTGGGATAAGAAAGAATCTACATCTCTCATTCGTAAAACTCAAGGCGTATTAAGCAGAACTCTCAAGTGGTTGAAGAGCAAGGGCATTAATGTTGATAAATAAATATTTACACCTCCTATAAAAAAATTGAATTAGGGATTTCTCATCAACAACATCAAGCAGAATCAATAACATCCTTCGTAGTAGGAACCAATAAAGATCTAGTAGAAATTAAGACTAAAACAAAAATTGAAGTTGTCACAGAGATTGTTCCATTAAAGAAGCCACTCAAGTTGAATATAAGGAGATTAGGTGAAAAGATTCCAAGTACTCTGAATCTTTTTATTTCAAAGGAAACTCCTTTTGATAATTTTACCAACCTCAACCCCTAGTAGTTAATAATATGCAATAATTTGTGGCTTTTGATTCATCTTTATTGTTGGATTATTCCACTCTTCTTCAACCTAATATTTCAATTTTAGTATCTCTTACTTAAAATGTTGAATTTCCTACTAAACCTTATCCCAAGTGTCCAATTGATATAGTAGAAAAAGAAGAAGTGAAATTGTACTTGAAAAATATCAAGTTTTGTTAGGTCTTCCCCCTTCTTCTGAAGCTAAAAAAGAACCAATTACTGCCCTTATGCAACAAACTCCTAGCATGGTGGTTCTTGATTGTCCAAATTAAGTTATGAAGAAAATAAAGAAAAATGAATAGCCTCAAGAAATTGACTTCAATATTCTAGCTATCGCTCATCCTCATGTGGTAAAAAAGTCTAAAATAGTCTCAAGAATAACCACAGATCAAAAAGGAGAAAGATATGCAGAAATAGTTGTTCCACCAACAAAAAAGGACAAAGACAGTGTTAGTGCATCTGACTATCATATCACTAAAGTTCATCCAGGGAAGAATACAAGATAAGGCATGAAAGAAAACATTCAATATACAACTAGAATGTTATTTGAGAAAATGGGTCACAATAAAGTCACTAAGGATCAACAAAAATAAAAATTTGAACAACTAACAATTATAATTCAAAAATTGGTGAAACCAATTAAATCTTCACATTCAATTGTTGATCAAGTATTTGATACAAAAACTCTTCATGTTGCAAAATAAATTGGCCACATGGGCAAAGCAACAAAAGAATGGGTTGAAATTTTTTTACAAAAAGGTATCATTATTCTTCAAACATCATTGGCTATTTGTTTTGAGATTCAATCTAAATATGATCAAGCAAAGAAAGATCAAAGTAAATATGAGGAAGAGGTGCAGAAATGGAATGAGTTAATCCCTATGTTGGAAGAATTCTCTTTTACCTGTTTAGATGACTTGATTCAAAAAACATCATCAAAGAGAATAATTTGTATATCTCACCAAGTTTTTGGGAGCTCTAAAATTTAGAGTTCACATTGTCAAAGAAAATATTAACAAATTTGAAAACTCTAAATCAATAAGAGGAGATGTTATCCTTGATATACTAGGAGAGGTAAACAGATTGAAATGCAAACTTATAGATGATAAAGAAAAATTTATATTTGAAGAATTCATTATTGATAAGTTCAAGAAAAGATTACAACTTCAAGTTATTCATAAAATTATGATTTAATTCAAACGTTAATAAAGTATAAAAGTAATTTGTAAACACTTGACATAGTGCTAAAGAAATTACAAGGAACAACTCAAAAGATGGTAGATCTATATTGTGATGTGGAGAGGGCATATACATACTCAACTGGGCCAAATGAAGATAAAATGTTAGAATTCATGCAAATATTTAAAAAATATTAGATGAAGAAGCTACAAGATAAAAAAGAAGAAATTCAAGTCTTCATCAGCGAGGATGATAAAGAATGATCCATCACCAAACTTTAATAATTTCATGATCTTGTCATTCTCATAATTGTAATTTTACTTTTTAGTTAATTTTCATATTATAAAATCCTACAATTGTACTAAGTCCTTTTTGAAATTTTGAACCATGTATATTTGCTAACAAAGAATTTCAAGTTGCGCAAATTCATCGTTGTACTTTTACAAGTCATGCAAAAACACTAGTGCATCTTTGCAAGTTATATAAATTTCTTAACGTGTTTTTACTAGGCCCCAAAAATGAAAAAAGATGGTTACACACTATAACCACCAAATTTAACCTATAAATATGAATTAAGGGCTCATTTGTAAGGATCTTGACAGTTAAACTTCTGAATATTTTTTTGAAAGAAGAGATTGTATAGACAACCTAAAAAAGATCAATATAAGGATATTTTTAAAAATTTGCATTCAAGATTTATTTTCAAATTATGTATGTATTTACTATCTACATGTGCTCAATTCTTTGTTTTTAGAATATTATCACAATTGTTATAAACTAGTCAAAATTGAGAAATTTAATTGTAGTGTTTCTTTTTGAATTTACATTTGTTTTTTTCATTTTGGTGAAACCTCGGTAGAGTTAAAGTGTAATTATTTAACTTTTAAAAGGAAATACAAAGCGATTATTAATTTCTATTATCAATTATATATAATTACTTTGGAGTATGTTGTGTGTTTCTATAAACACATATATTTCTTTCCTATCCATTTAATAATAGAGGTTTCCTACTAGAGAGATTATATCCTACTTGTTTGACATTTCCAATAGGTTTCTGAGTCCAGCTTGTTGGATTTTCTATTCTTCTTACCTTCAAAACACTCTTCTTTCCTTCATATCCCTCTTTCATACTTTATTTAATTTAGCCTTTTGTACTTTCTAGTTAAAATTATTATCCTAATGAAACCATTTTGCTATAAATATTTTCATTTACTACATATTTTTGGCTTTTAATAAAGGTAGCTCCGCCTACTAATAGGAGAGGGACTTTATCCCCTAACTATTGATGAGAAATATCTATCTATCCACTCTACAAATTTTCATCCTAGTAAGTCTCCACTATGAAAGCCTTGATTATTTACCACTTGAGCTCATACCATTTGATTATATACACACACACATCTACATACACACACACATCTACATACACACACACACATACATATAAGAAGGGAAAAAATTAATGTATCTAATTAATTATGTTTAAACACATTGAATATAAATATGCATGTTAAGAGACATTGGACCTTTCATATAAACATAATGGTTAATAAAAAATAATTAGTGGTACAGTGTAATTATCTCTACTTTGAAGTTAGATGTACCCTTGAAGGCCATGAAGATACATATGATGATATGAAATGTCAAATTTAGATATCTTGAGAACATAAAAAAAAAATCATTTTTATGATGATACAAATTTTTAAAAATATATAAAAAAAACTTACATGATTAGGATGGCAATATATATTTAATTTAAGATGTGCTTTAGTGACTTTAAAAATAGTCATGGAATAATCATCCATCACTTTAAACATAGTATTAATGTTCTTAAGACTAATGATTACTTCATTAGTCATAATAAACTTTTCCAAATACTTAGTTATATTAAAAAAATTTGTTCATCACTGAATTTCACCTTAGTTTTATGTTTTGATTTCATATCATTTTTAAATGTTTGTGTATGCACCTAAATTTGCTCACCTACATTATTGTCACTAGTATTCCTATTAGTTGACACTAATTTCATTTATCTAATTTGTTCTAATTTATCCCGTTAATTTCTCCCCCCTTCATAATCATTTATATAATATCTCCCTCCTTTATTCCCCTTCATCTATTAACCTTACTCATGCCACTCCTTCATTAATTCTTCTTAATACCTATTATCCTAATCTAATCCCACTTACCTATTATTTGGGAATTTTAAATTCCCATGACCCAACCTACCCACCTACTAGCCTACACCCTAGCCTTTCCTACATCCCTATGAGCCCTAAGCCTCATTAACTCCCACCTAAACCCCTCATTATCCTTTAAACTAATTGAGACGCCTCTACAACTAGAGAAGCTCCTCTAAGACTCTAAACTAGAGACTTTTAAATAATATTAAATTCTTCTAAAAATTCCCTCCATTAGCCTATAAAAATCCATGCTTGAGCTATGGAAAACTAACTTGAATTCTCATATCAAATTCATTGTCCAAACCAATTAGAAATCCATAATCAATTCTTGCCAAATCTATAATCAAGCATCCATCATCAAAAATCCTTCAGTCATGCCATCACTATGTCAAATTTGAGTCTAATATGCAATCACAAATCCTAGAATGGAGTTGTAAAGAGGTAAAAATGAAGGTAAGAATGTTCTTGTTATTCTAATTTTATCTTTTTTATCCATTTTTATTGGTGTCATTAGGTTTTAGATTTTTATTACTAAGTTTGGTGACATTGCATAAATCTAAAATTTGGTGCACATTCTGGTGACCACGATAGGACATGAGCTCCTCTTAAACTAACATTTTCTACTTTGAGAATATTTTCTTAAATCTACAGGTGAGGATTGAAGAAATAATTGACAGAATAAATATTTCAAAATCATGTATGGATATCTATCGAGCTTTTTGAACTTTATTTTTAATTTTTACACTAACTTTTAGAAAATTTTCCTTTTTGATTACTTGTTGTAGGATATGTGGTAATTTGGCCATTATTGATCAGATGTTTTGAGGTCTCTACCATTTACTTGTGATGTCATTTCTATGATCAGTCTAAAATCAAAATAGTAAAGGATATCATCTATGTAAGGTATTTTGTTAAACATTTCATGTGCCTTCTGCATACTTCCACATTTTATATGCATGTCTATAGGGTATCCATGACCATACTATCTGATAGAAATCCCCTTTCCATTATTGTGTGAATATCCATACCCTATTCTAAAATTCCCATCTCATCTCAATCAATTTTGTCTTATCAATAAAAAACAAACTTTCTAGACATTGGTCGTTTGTTCAGATTCTATCATAATTGAGCTACTTTATCCCCTTGTCACTTGGGGGATTTTTAACTGTATCCATGTCTTGGGGCATCCCAACCCCATTTTACCATCCTGATTTTATCCCACCTCGGTATTTCTGTTCAAGTGACCATCTAGGTCGGTTCTCCCCACATACTTCCTCGAGGGGGCATCATATCCTACTAACATTAAACATCATCTAACATCATGGTTTTTATTTAAAAAACCATTACTCCTTTCACTTCATTTCACTCACAATGCCCTTTCAAAGAGGGACAAAATGTATGTACTAAATTATGCTCGTCCCGCTAATTACACTAATTATACTAACTTCCACTAATTTAGTCTAATTTCTATAATTCATAGCTAAATTAACTAATGACCTAATAACCCACATCCCATTCCCATAGCCTAAAAACCTTTACCCCATCCTAAAACCAATTAATCTCCCCATTAAACCTCTAATAGAGCCTATTACCTACCAACCTACTCCCTAAACCAACTTGACAATTTAAAATTCCTATTTATTCACCTACCACCCTAGCCATTTCTACATCTCTATGAATCTTAAAACCTCATTAACTCCATTTAATCCCCCCATTATCCCTTGAACTAATTGAGAAGCCTTTAGAACTAGAGAAGCTCTTCTACGACTCTAGAAGTCTCTAAATTAGAGACTTCTAAATAATTTTAAATTCTCCTAAAATTCCCTCCATTTTCTTATAAAAGGCCATGCTTGGGCCATGACCAAAATAACTAGAAATCCATCAAGCCATCACTTTTCCACTATCACTAGCATCCATAGCAGCATTCTAACACTCAGCCAATCCACTATCTACTTCCCACAACCATTGAAAGCCATTATCAAGATCTTGCAAGCAATTCAACAAATCCAATTTTGACATCAAAAAAATCAAGTGTAAATCCTAGAATGGATTTATAAGGAGGTAAAAATGATGGTATGCATGTCATATTCATTCTGATTTACCTCTTTTATCCATTCTTATTGGTGATATTGAGTTTTAGGTTTTATTACTAGCATCACTTTTCCATGACCAAAATAACTAGAAATCCATCAAGCCATCACTTTTCCACTATCACTAGAATCCATAGTAGCATTCTAACACTCAACCAATCCACTATCTACTTCCCACAGCCATTGAAAGCCATTGTCAAGATCTTGCAAGGAATTCAACAAATCCAATTTTGACATCAAACAAATCAAGTGTAAATCCTAGAATGGATTTATAAGGAGGTAAAAATGATGGTATGCATGTCATATTCATTCTGATTTACCTCTTTTATCCATTCTTATTGGTGATATTGAGTTTTAGGTTTTATTACTAGCATCACTTTTCCATGACCAAAATAACTAAAAATCCATCAAGCCATCACTTTTCCACTATCACTAGAATCCATAGTAGCATTCTAACACTCAACCAATCCACTATCTACTTCCCACAGCCATTGAAAGCCATTGTCAAGATCTTGCAAGGAATTCAACAAATCCAATTTTGACATCAAACAAATCAAGTGTAAATCCTAGAATGGATTTATAAGGAGGTAAAAATGATGGTAGGCATGTCATATTCATTCTGATTTACCTCTTTTATCCATTCTTATTGGTGATATTGAGTTTTTGTTTGAACCTGAAATTTGGTGCACAGTTTGATTTATAAGAGTAAAATTTGGATATGATTCCTTAACCAAGTAATTTCATTTTATTTTTAAGTATAAATTGATTAAAATATCACAATTTTTTGGGTGATTTTTATAACTTTGCTTAAAATTTGAATGTATATTTAGACAAAAAAAAAAAGAAAAAAAAGAAAAAAGGTTCTTATCTATTTAATTTAAAAATATTATCATCATATTCTTTTACTTCAAATAATATGATGAATTTCATTTTCTCTTTTCCTTTATCTCGTGCCTTCTTAAATAAATTCTTAAAAAGAATCCCAAAAACATCCCTTGAAGTTTATTTGAAATTAAAATATTTATAAATTCCACAAACTTTATAATAAAATAATATGTTCCACAAAATTTTCAAATTTATGAATGGTTTTTTTATAAATATTTAATAATCTTTTTTACATTTATTATTAAATATAATACATTTTATTATTTCTTATTTACAAAAATGATTAATAACCCTTCACTTTTAAATTTATGCTTCCTCAATCAACCCTTTTAATATCTATATGGTGAAAAAGGTGAAGATGCCTTTTAACTTAAAAACTAAACATAATTTAAAATATTTAATAAAGTATTGTAATCTAATTAAAATCCATATTTTTTAAATTGTTAATATGTATTATCCTTCAAAAATTTATATAAAAAATATAAAAAAAATATTCGGTATCACACTAATTAATAAGTTTAATTTTTGAACACTTAGCTTTCAATCTTAGAGAAATAACTCATGTCAATAGGAAATTGGTTCATTGTTCTCTTATTTGTAATTTTTGATGTTAGTGAGGGATTGCTTTAACCTCTCTACTTCCATTTCCAATTGTATTTTGGAAATCATGCTTTTCCTTTTTATTTCTTCATATCTAACCATTGCAACCACAAATTTTCAATAATCTCGTGATAATTTCCAACCTTGTTGAACAAGGAATAATGTATTGATACTTTTTCTTATTCTCTCATCCTCCACTGGTGGCAATGCAATGACAATACCACCTTGAATTTTATTAACAACAAATTGTTTTTCAAATTTTTTTAAATGGCCTTTTTCTTACCTTTATAGTTTCTCTCATTTTTTCTAATAATTGACTAGTTCTTGAAGTTATTATTATTTTAAATTTTAATAGGTATAAAAAATCAATCCCAAATCCTTCTTGGTCACTGATGTCACTCCCTTCCCAACCTCAAATTCATTGTTCAATACTTCCAACTGCCTAATTTGTGTTGTCAATGAGTCAACTTTTACTTTTGACACAAGAATTTAATTTTCAATCTATTTTCCCTATCTCAACTAATCATTGGCAAATATATTTTTGTATACACTTAAAAATGTACCTATGTCATTTATTTAGTGTTATTTTATGTATTTTTAGTATTATTGTCTATTTATTATGTATCAGTTCAAAATAAACATTATTGGTTGCTTTGTTGACTTTCAATGTTTCCCCTCCTCTCTTCTTTTCTCCTTAAATGTTCTCCCTCTATTTTATGTTCATCTTGTAGCCATAGGCCAAAATCACCCCTAGCTTCTAAACTTGTCAAGAGAGCCTCTAGATCTCTCCATACTTATTAGGAACACACTAGTGGTCCTAACCTATTTTTTAATTCTTCACTAAATCAAGTTACACCTATCCCATTGTTTATATATTTTCCTCCTCTAACCATTAAAGGTTATCATGCACACCAATAAGGTCCTAATTTGAATTCAATTATCTATAAATAAATAAGTGTTGTAGTTCATTTGAATAGAAAGTACGATTGAGAGAATCAATAAAACATTAGAGCACTTGTCACTACGCAAGTCAACATTATTTTGTAGAACAATATTAATTAAATCACTTGCTGAAGTTATTAATTTTATACAATATCTATTTATCTACATATTTATTATCATTGAAGGGTCTACAAATTAGGTGACTAGTTATTTTACACTAGTCACTAACCCTAAACAGGCTCCAAAAAATATGCATATACATTTTAGGTATCATAGGTCACAACACACAGCTAGGAGTGATTAAACAAAATAACATATTAGGTGAACACAATAATAGTATCAAATTTGAGTTGTTCACTGAGAGAACTAGGGGTCGACACTTGTTAGGTTTGCTGAGAGTGTCCTAAATTCTAATCCAAATTAGATAAAGATTTATGCAAAAGATATTTAACATGTATAATAACACATTTTTAGGTTAAAAATTCAAAATAAAAATCTTCTGTCATATTTAAGATATGTATTCCTAACCCTATCTTTTTACTTTACTGGTCAATTTTAATATTAATTAGACATTGATATCTATATTTTTTGGTGTTTAGCATGATTTAAATCATTTAATTAAATTTAGTGCATTTGTTTTCATGTAATTCATTTATCTACATTATATTTTGATGAACCTTTCTTATTTATGATCATTAGGATTTGATTTTTAGGGAGAATAATATTTCCTTAGGGTTTGTTTTCTTTGTGTGTTCCTACATCTAAATAGTAAAATTGTGATTTTTCTATTGTGCTTGATTCCATACCCTAGGCATTCATCAAATCCTAGTATGTTTGTCTTATGCGGTACATATGTTTCATGTTCCATTCCAATTTATTCCACTTAAATTGAATATATATATATATATATATAAGATTTCAATTAGAAGAAATATTTTGCTTAATATAAAAGAAATATATATTATTGAAATTCCTTTAGTTAATTTTAGTTAGGCTTTAAAAAGAAAATAGAATCTAGAAATGCAATTAATTAAAAAAAATTTAAGTTTCTTTGGAAAAATATCTAAATGTGAATGACGTGTCAGTGCAAAATGTTAATGCTTCTTTTTTGAAATCTTATGGTAGTTACGCTTCAAAGTTAAATGTCTTAACATGCTTTTTTGAATGAAAATTATGGAGATGATTTTGATCAAGAGGGATTTTTTATTTTTTTTAGGATCAAGAGGGACATTTGAATGCTTAAGATAGTGCTCGAATCCATGATGTTCCTTATGATTTGGATAATGAATATTTAAGTGTTAGCGCTAATAAAATTGTCAATAATAAATATTCTCACTCTATTCGCAAGACAATAGGTCCACCTAACATTCAATTTAATAAGTATATATTATATTACCCTCAAGAGCTTCCAAGCATGGTGAATGTTTTACAAGAAGTTGAATGTCAATATTTATTTCATAGTGGAGTCATTTCTCCAATTTCTTCTAACCCTTTTTTTCTCAAAAATTTCTTGCTTTTAACATTCCTCCCATTTTAAAAAATTATCTTGTTACTAACCTCCCTCATATTTCTCAAAATGCTTTGATTTCTAATATTCCTTTTACTTCCCAAAACATATTTACTTCCAACATTCCCCATTTTATCAACATGTTTATTCTTTAAATTTTCAAAGTTCATCTTTTATGACTTATACTACTTTTTCACCTACAATTTCTTCTCAATATCTCAAATTGACTACTTTTGCACAAACTCTTCATACTAATATGCAAATTAAATTAAAAATCCACACCCATAAATCAAAAAGATAAAATAAGAGGGTTAGTTCCAATGATATTCTCTTAAACCCATTGATTCATTAATTTCTTTCATACCCTTCTCAAACATGTTTTGTTGCTCCAAATTTTGAAATGTTTAAATAAAAAGGAGATACTTTACATCACATTAGAGTCTTTTATGCCTCTTTCTTATATTTTTCTCATAATGAAAAATTATTAATAAATCTATTTCTTAGGAGCTTAAAAAATTATGCTCTTGATTAATTTTATGCTCTTCTGTTTGGATATGTGCATTCTTTCACGACTCTATTTTGTGGTTTCTTGGCCCACTTTAAAATCAGCATTGGTATGACAATTCTATTTGTTAAATTATCTCAATTTAAGAATGGACCAAATGTAATGAAATTACTTCATAAATAAGTTAGAATCACAACAATAGATCATAATATGATTGGAATATAATATAATATATGAATAAATGATGATCTGATTCGAGGGGAAAACCTCTACAACCATACAATAAGAATAAAATTCATAAAATGATGATCAAATACTAAAAACTACCTTATATATAAATCCTAATTTTGTTTTGGACACACCTTAGGCCAAACCTAATATCAATATGAAACTATAAAAAACTTCATGACTTAATTAAGGGTTATGCTAGCCACAAGATGGCCACAAATATCCCAATACACACTATAGGTTATAGGTGTAGCATGCCTATCCCCTATAAACTAACATTATCCCTATTGTTGACAATCTCTAGATGATACTACACAAACATGTCATTCTCTCATGTTGCATCTTCATTGTCCAAATTCTTCCAATAGATCATATACTCATTAATTAGCCTCATCCTCAAGTGTGTGTATAAATAATTTTTGTTAGGTTGTGGAGCTAAAAGCTTCACATGTATGCAAACTGTGGAGGTTGCTGGAGTTTGACAGTTGCCGACGTTGGTCAAAAACTGCCTACATCGATCAGGCAGGAACTAGAAGATGCTAAAATTGGTCAGGCATCGGCCGATGTCGATCATCTCCAGACAGACAAGAACTGACGTCGATAGCCTGTGCGTTTCCAAAACTGTTAGTTAGACGAACAGTTAGTTTGACAAACAACTTGTTTGCATGTAAAGACTAATTTTAGTCTTGAGTCTGCATTTCTAATTATTGTAATTGGGAAGTCTAATTATTGTTTGTATGGGATCTATTTAAGAGACCCATGGGGCTATATTGTAAAGGGTGAAGGAAGTACTTGGTGGACTGGAAGTAGGTAACAATGGTTGAGTTGATTGTCACTTATTGGTGGAGGGAACAACTCTGTGTTTGATTTTTGGTTTGTAATTGAGAGAGAGAGAGAAATCTTGAGGGAGAATTACTGTACGCCTAAGAGGTGTGAGAAGAGTGTGATTTTTTCATTGTATTTCCTTCTGGAAGAGTGTTAATACAAGATTTTACTATCTCTCATATTCTGTGCTATTTCTGAATTTTAGTTACATATTACTTCTGGTTTAATTTGGTGTTTAGTTGCTTATACAAAGGTAATCAAGTGTGCTCTTAAGGAGTAGGATCCTGACAAGTGGTATCAGAGCTTTGTGTTCTAGATTTCTGACAGCTGGTATCAGAGCTGTGTGCTCCAGATCCTGACAAGTGGTATTAGAGCCTGGTTCGGAGCTTGGTTCACTAACACCTTGGTTTCAGAGTGTGTTAAGTGTTTATTGATTACAGGTCACTCACAGGGGTTTTTGTTCGAGTGGGAGTAAAGCAATGGTAGAAGAAAGTAAGCTAAGAATAGAGAAATTCAATGGCAAGAATTATCAATTACTGTATTGTGGAAAGAAAGGGCATGTAAAGAAAGATTGTTGGTTGGTAGAAGATCAGCATGAAGGAAATAAAGAAGCAAATGATGCAGGTATTGTTGCACGAGATGCTCTTATATATTCCTTGGATAAAATAGAATCTTGAGTTTTAGATTTTGATGCCTCTTTCCATGCAACCCCAAATAGAGTATTTTTCCATGAGAATGTCCATGGAGACTTTGGAAAGATTTATTTAGGGGTTGGTGAGCCTTGTCAAATTTTTGGCAAAGAGAAAGTGCGACTGAAATTGTAGACGGGCAACACATGGGTGTTGAAGGATGTCATGCATGTCCCAGTCCTGAAGAGGAGTCTAATTTTTATAGGAAAGTTGGGTGATGAGGGTTGCACAGTTACTCTCACAGTGGAATCTTGGAAAGTTTCTAAGGGTGCACTTGTATTAGCATGTGGTAAGAAAGTAGGTACACTTTATCTATCTACTTGTATTATTGATTCTCCTTCTGTTTTATCTACTTCAGATGTAGATGCAAAGATGTGGCTCTGTAGGCTTGGTCACATGAGTGAGAAGGGAATGGATGTTCTTAAGTCAAATGGTAAGAGTTCAAATTTGAAAAGCATAGACCAAGATTTTTGTGAGCAGTGTTATGCTACAAGAAAGGATTGGGTTTATTGCAAGAAGAGAAAATCTGATGTTTTTTGACAAAGTTAAGAACTGGCTGGAAAGCCTTGGTTTTCAAGGAGAAGATGATGGACAGAGATCAGCTCAAGAGGCTAAATAATTTTGAGCAGGGCAGTGTTGATTTGGACAAGGTTATGATCCAAAGTGAGCTTGCGGGTAAAAGTCATCACTCACAAGAAAACACAGTTACCGACATTGGTCAGGTGAGAACTGACATCGAACAGGGAGAAACTGACGTCGGTCATGTGCAGACCAAAGTCGGTGATGTTGGGCAGGTGGACATTGACGTTAGTCAGAGAACTGACGTCGACGATCAGGAGGAATTGACATCGGTCAGGTGAAGACTGAGGTCAGCCAGAGGTGACCGAGATCGGTCACTGTTAAAATAGATTTTGGGCTGACAACAAGCTGTCAAGGAGTCTCAAACGCCCATGAGGAGGACTGAAAGGGTAAGTAAGCCTCAAATTCGTTATTCCCCTTCTTTACACTACTTGTTGCTCACTGATGGTCAAGAACCAGGAAGTTTTGAAGAGGCAATGCAGGGAGAATCTAGGAAACAGTGGGAGCATAACATGAATGAGGAAATTGATTCCTTGGGAAAGAACCAAATGGGAGATTTGGTAGAGTTTTCAGTCGAGATAAAAACACTGAAAGACGAATGGATTCTTAGGTTAAAGAAAGGAGAGAATGGACAGGTGAGACAGAAGGCCAGGTTATATGGTCTTGAGCAAGCTCCAGGATAGTGGTATAGGTTTGACAGGTGTATGACAAAGCATGGCTCTAGTCAATGTTAATGTAATCACTGTGTTTATTTTACCAGGTTGGATAATGGTCGCGACATTATCCTGTTACTGTATGTAGTGTATATGCTTGCTGCAGGGTCACACATGCAGGGATTTGCTGAGCGAAAGGTAAACGTAGCTTAGAGGTGTGCCAGGAAGGATTTAGGAGGAGCAAAGAAAATCCTTGGCATGAGTATTTTTAGAGACAGGAAAAGTCACAGATTGATTTTGTCTCCAGAGGATTATGTGAATAAGGTAGTGGAGAGGTTCAATATGCAGGATGCAGAATCGGTTAACACACCTATAGTTGGACAGTTCACAGAATAGTGTCCTGAATCACATGATGAGGTTGAGTACATGTGTACTAGACCTAAAATTATCTAAGTAGTGGGAGTTGTCAGCAAGTTAATAGCCAATCTAGGAAAGGAGCACTGGAAAGCAGTTCAGTGGATTTTTAGATTTCTGAGAAGGACCAACAGTAGGCATTTGTGCTATGGAGGGTCAAACACTTCTCTACATGGGTATGTAGATTCAGATATGGAAGGTTACTTGGATGACATGAGAATCACCACAAGATATGTGTTCACTATTGGTGGTACGACAATTAGCTAGATTTATGAGATGCAGAAGGTTGTTGTAGTCACGGTGGCTAGCAAGGATAAGAACCCTGCAGAAATGTTAACAAAGTCGGGAACAAAGGAGAAGTTGAATCTTCATTCAACTTCTGTTGGTCTTCAAGAATGAACTTGAAGAGGAATACAAGCCAGGAAACAAAATTAGATGATGTACAGGTACAGGTACAGGTGCAACTGTTTATCTCCAAGTGGGAGATTGTTAGGTTGTGGAGCTAAAAGCTTCACAGGTATGCAAACTGTGGAGGTTACTAGAGTTTGACAGTCACCGATGTCAGTTAAAAACTATCGACATCGGTTAGACAGGAACCAGAAGATGCCGACATCGGTCATCTCATGACAGGCATGAACTGACGTCGGTAGCCTATGCATTTCCAAAACTGTTAGTTAGATGAATAGTTAGTTTGACGAATAGCTTGTTTGCATGTAAAGACTAATTTTAGTCTTGAGTCTGCGTTTCTAATTATTGTAATTAGGAAGTCTAATTATTGTTTTTATGGGATCTATTTAAGAGACCCATGGGGCTGTATTGTAAAGGGTGAAGGATCAAAAGGACTTGTCAAGGACGAGGACAAGGGTTCTTCCAATTGTAAGATCAGTTGATCTACAGGTAGCAAGATCAGGGGAGATCTACATGGTAAGTAAGATCAGTTAGATTTGTGGGTGTGTGTGTGCAAGGTCAGTTAGATCTGTGGGGTAGCAAGATCAAGGAGATCTGCAACACAATAAGGAGCAAGATCAAGGAGATCTACTTGGAGTACTTTGATTACTTGGTGGACTAGAAGTAGGCAACAACGGTTGAGTTGATTGCCACTTACTAGTGGAGAGAACAACTCTATGTTTGAGTTGGTTTGTAATTGAGAGAGAGAAATCTTGATGGAGAATTACTGTACGCCTAAGAGGTGTGGGAAGAGTGTGATTTCTTCATTGTATTTCTTTCTGGAAGAGTGTTAATACAAGATTGTATTGTCTCTCATATTCTGTGCTATTTTTGAATTCTAGTTACATATTACTTCTAGTTTAATTTTGTGTTTAGTTGCTTATACAAAGGTAATCAAGTGTGCTCTTAAGGAGTAGGATCCTGACAAGTGGTATCAGAGCTTTGTGTTCTAGATTCCTGACAACTGGTATCAGAGCTGTGTGCTCCAGATCCTGACAATTTTGTCAAGTTATAAAATTATTTATCCTTCATCATTAATCTTTTATAATTATGTTTGGGTAGGAACCTTTTATTCAATGTCCTTCTTTAATTAAAAAACATGAAATAATGGATGTATGTCCACCGATTGAGGTAAATCTAGTCTACATGCTACATTGCTAATTTTTGAAACACTTGATAAGGGCCATAATAGTTAGGCAAAATATTTTTATCCTTATTCTATTGATTTGAATACATTTTATTATATAGTTGTAATCACACAAAAACCCAATATCTAACTTTAAAATGTGTTTCACTACAGTGTTGGTCAACTTGTTACTTCATGTGGTTATACGCCATTGCCATGTTCTTTTTGAGACTAGAAATTACCTCTTGTTGGTGTTGAATGTATTATCTAACTACTCAAACCTTTATCTAAACCCTCAAGAATGAGGTGATGGATGGTGGATGGTATCCATTTACTGCCAAAGATGGATACATTTTGGATGAGGTATAAAAAAAAGTGTTATACAACCATTCTACAAGTGATAGCCATTAAACCCATATCTATTGTTTATTTCAAGCAAAGCAATGGAAATAACCCTCAAAGCACTTGTTTACCACCTTAGTTTTCCCATTAGATTGGGAATGATAAGATGAGCTATGAGCTAGATGAGTACCCAAACATGAGAATAACTCAATCCTAAATTGACATATTATCGATTGCATTTATACTACATTGACATATTATATATCCCTCATATAAGAGGTTGCAACATAATCATAGGTCAATATGGCAATTATAAAGAACATATAAGAACCAAACAACCCTATGAGGTTCCCTCAATATGTCAAGAACCTAGTCTAATAGCCTTCTTACAAGAAAAATCTCAACACCCACCTTAGGTGGAAATATACCCCATCAAACAAACTAATTTAATTACTTAAACTAAATTTTACGCCCTTAACCTATGGTGTGTTTAGCGATATGTGTGGCCGACTTGTGGCTTACATAGATCTTATATTATCTTGTCACATTTTTATATGCTCTTAGTAAGGCTGGCCTATGGAATAACCATGGATAAATAGAGTATATATAGGAGGTAGTGATTAGTATTTGATCATCATATTGAAAAATTTGATCTTATTAGATTGTTATGGAGGGTGCCCCCTCGAAGTGGCTCAGTTAGATTAATCAAGCATTCTGCTTTTTTGTCAATTAATATTGTGGATCTACATATTCTACTCTTATTTCTATAATATAATATTCTATTATGCGAACATCTAAGTAATGTCATTACAAGTGATATCAGAGCTTCAATTTGAGAAATTTTATGCAGCTATTTTTTTCAAATTTGGTGTTGCAGATCTCTTATGAGCAGAAGGATTGAAAAAACATAACTTGTGATCAAGGAAGAATTTAATTTCTCCATCACTATAGTATTTTTCAAAGTGTTTTTTTGAAAAAAATAGTAAAAAAACTTAAATTTTTTAACCCATGTGCAAATTAGCAGTCATTGGATTCATCTCAATGAGATGATCACAATGGTATAATCTGTCGATATAATTTTTAGGATAAAAATTTTCACCCTTGTATATATTAGTAGTCATTAGATTTATATCGATGACATGATCACAATGATATAATTTTTTGATACACTTTTTCTGTGGCTAAAACCCTCCATCCTAGAGTTTGTGCATGCCTAGTCCTAACACTTGCAAACATGAGAAAGGGAAAAAAACTCCAAAAACTCCTCACAAGGATGGAATGGATTCCAACACTTCTAATCTATTTGTTTTTGAGGTGATTCACCAACTTTAATCAGATTTATAAAGCATGTTTTGAAAAAATGATCTTGATGTCATCAAAGGGGACATCAGTGGAGTAAGAGGGGACCTAGATGTTTTGAAGGATCAATTGACACTTATAACTAGAAAATTATCCAATATTACAACTCATCCTTCATAAAATAATCCTCCACCACTCCAATTTAGTTCTCCCCATTCAAATAGTTACACCTCCAATCTTTGTGTAAATCAGTTGTTACCAAAAGTGGACTTGCGCAAGTTTGATGGTAAGGATCCACTCACTTAGTTCAATCAAATTGAAAATTTATTTGATCTACATCAGACTCCATGTGTGAAAAAGGTGGGCATAGCCTCTCTATATCTAGAACCTAAGCAATTCATTTGGTATAGATGGTTGTGTGCCCAAAAGAAAAATAAGGGCCTTCAGGTTTCCTGGTATGTATTTTTTGAAGAGCTACAAATCCACTATCGCAATAATGTCTTGGAAAACTACTTCAATCAGCTAGCAAAATTACATATAACAGGATCATGAAATATTATATTCATCAATTCCATAATATCTCATTACGTGTGGATGACATCACTGAGGAAAATTTGATTGACCTGTTATTAGGTGGCCTTAAAGATAACTCCAAATGGAGGTTTGCATGTTTAGTCCCAGTTCAATATTTGAAGTCATACCAATGGTATGCATGGTAGGGGGTAAATATAAGGTCAAACAAAGACCTTTCACTAATGTTTGTAAATGTAATTTCCCAGTCCCATCATTTCCTTAGCCTACAATATTGACCTCTCAATAAATTGAAGAGGAACATGCAAAAGGGTTATGTTTTGGTTGTGATAGCAAATGGAGCAAAGGACATAAATGTGTTGAAAAGAAGTTATTTTACATTGAAGTGCCAATGAGGATGAAGAAGATGATGAGGCCTTAAGTTTAGGTCTAGAAGAACCCGATGATGAATCTAAAGATTCTCAACCTATTATTTATTGTCATGCATTTTCAAGTAATTCCTCAAACTCTTAAGGTTTTAGGTTTCCTCAAGAAATAGAAGGTGATTGTGTTGATTGACTCTAAAAATACACACAACTTCATCAATAGTAAGTTGGCTACTCATTTGAATTATTTTATTTACCCAGCTCCAGATGGTGGTAGGATCCACTGTTATAGAAAATGTTATAGTATTAAGCTTGATGTGGAAGACTACCTATTAGATTTTCCTATGTTTGATATTCCCATGGGTGGGGATGACATTGTTTTGGGATTACAATGGCTTACCACTTTGGGCACAATTGAGATGAGTTTCTAGATAGTGTTCATGCAATTTCATTTCAAAGGCAAGACATTTCAACTACATGGTTTATGGGCTAAATCTCCACAACACGTCATTTCTCACCAGATAACAAAGATGCTCAAAAAATGTGTTGAAGGATTTGTTGTGCGATTGTTTTCCATAGAATTTCAACAAACTGAGGAGTCTACCCATCCTGATTTACAACTAGTGTTAGATGACCATTTTGTTGTTTTTGTTTCCATGCCAAAAGAATTTCCACCAAGCAGAGTGCATGATCATGCCATTAGACTACTTATAGGTAGTACACCACCCAACATTAGACCCTACAGGTATCCCTATGCCCATAAGAGTGAAATTGAAAAGATGGTACATGAGATGTTAGAGGTGAGAATTATCAAACACAACCAAAGTGAATATTACTCCCTGGTAGTCATGGTGCATATGAAGGATGACATTTGGAGGATGTGCCTAGAGTATAGATAACTCAACAAGTACATCATCAAATGTAAGTTTCATATTCCAATAATCGATGATTTTCTAGATGAATTGCATGGCATTGTTTATTTTACCAAATTAGAACATAGCTCTAGGTATCATAAGATTCGAATCTGTGAAGAGGACATTCTTAAAACAACTTTATGAACTCATGAAGGCCATTATGAGTTTATGGTCATGCCTTTGGGTCTCACAAATACACCATATATAATTAAGAGTTTGATGAATATTGTTTTTATGCCATTTTTGAGAAAGTTTGTGTTGGTGGTTTTTTATGACATCCTCATTTACAACAAAAATTGGGAAGACCATTTGAATCATGTGAAATAGGTACTTTTGATTTTGGAACAACATCAACTTTATACCAAACCTTCCAAATGTGCTCTAGTACTTAGGTTATATTATTTCATATGAAGGTGTGAAAGTTGATCCTAAAAATATCCAACTGATCATGTAATGGCAAGTGCCTAGGACCCTCAAGAACCTTCGAGGATTTTTAGGGCTAACAAGTTATTATAATAGGTTTTTCAAAAATTATGGTGGAATCATAGCCCCACTCACATATTTTTTGAAGAAAGACTCCTTCAAGTGGACTGAAACAACTACCAAGGCATTCAAACAGCTACTAACTTTTATAATTTTTTTTTTGTTGAATGTGATACATCATGATACAACATGGGGTTGTACTCATGCAATAAGGTAGACCAATTGCATTTAATAGTTGATATTTGAAGGGGAAAAATAGGCTGAAGCCAATATATGAGAAAGAGATGATGATTATTCTACATATAGTCAAGTAATGGAGACCTTATTTGACGGGTCAATACTTTCAGGTAAATATTGATCATGATAGCCTCAAATATTTTTTGAAACATTGATTATCATTAGAAGAAAAATAGAAATGGGTGACTAAAATATTAGGATATGATTTTGAAATCGTATATAAGAAATGAAAAGAGAATGTGATGATAGATGCACTATCCAAGCAAGATGAATTAGTTGAGGCATTGTTATACACAATGACCATTTGGCAAGGAGAATGGCTAGAGGAAGCAAGATCAGAATGGGAGAATGATAGGGATACCCATGATTTGATTCAAAATATTTAGTTTGATTCTTGGGGGTCTAAAAATTTTACATGGAAGGGGAACAGATTATGGTATAAAGATCAATTATACCTATGTAAGTATTATCTCCTCAAACATAAAATCCTTCAAGAACTTGATGCATCTCCAATATGATGTCATTCAAGATTTTTAAAAACATATCATAGAATCAAGTAAGATCTATTTTTGGAAGGACTCAAGGGGGATGATTAGAAATGTGTGGTTGAATTCATGGTATGTCAATAGAACAAAGGTTAAACCTGTTGTCTCCCAAAAATATCACTCATTTTTGGGACAACATTTGAACTATTTTGGTCCTACAGACCAAAATTGTCTCTTCCCTTTTCAAATTTGTCTTGGGCATTCAAATTCCACATTTTTCAAGCTTCTCTGAAATCTACGGATTCTGCAGGCTAGAATCTATGGACTCAGCAGGAAGAGAAATCTACGGACTCTGCAGGCTAAAATCTACGGACTTAGCAGGAAGAGAAATCTATGGACTCTGCAGGGCAAGTTCAACGGGCTTCATAGGTTGATTTCTACGGACTCTTTCAAGGTTAAAGAAAACTACGGACTTGGTTTCTACAAACTCTATAGACAGGTTCATTTCTACAGGTTCAAAAGCTTTTGCAGGCAGGTTCAACCAAAAGAATCAGTTTCTAACACTTGGTCATTTTCAGGATTGGTTCAGTGCCTTAGTTCAATAAAAAATCTCCATCGACAAGCATCTAAGCAAAGAAGGCTTGAACCATTGAACCAATTTGGTTCAAAGTTTCAATGAGTTCAAAATTCAAAAGGTTCAACGCTTTGGTTCATCCTTTGGTTCAATCAAATGGTTCGTCAGTCGGTTCAAGGCTTTGTTTGAACCATTGAACCAAAACTTGGTTCAACGGTTGGTTCAAACAAATGGTTCAAGGGCAAGTTCAATCAAGTGGTTCAATGCTCAGTTCATCTGCTTGGTTCAAAGGCTTGGTTCATTCAATTGGTTCATCAGATTGAATCATCAGCTCGAAACATTTTGGTTCAAAGCTTGGTTCATCGGCTTGGTTCAATGTTTGGTTCAACCAAACAGTTCATTGCCTTGGTTCATCGAAGTGGTTCAATCAAACGGTTCAAATGTAAAAGTTCAAGAGAGCTTCCCAAAGGACAAGTGCCCTTGCAGAGGGCACTTGGTCGAAAAAAATACCCTTCAATAGGGTCATTTTCAAAGAAGGCCGCAAAGGTAAATTCTTTCGGATTTTTGTTTAAGGCATTTAAAAAAGTCTAAAGCATAATTATTTCGGATGAAAAGTCTGAAAGAATTCAAGAACTGACTGCGGGAAGAAAACTCGAAGGAAATTCTCAAAGGAAATTGAAATAAAATGGAAATTCTGCGGACAATTTGTCTGCGAGAATAATACCCTTGAAGAAAGCCCGGGGAAATTATCCGTGAACTTTTTGTCTGCGGGAAATTGTCCGCAAACAATTTGTCTGCGGGAAAATGCCCCTGGAGACAGCCTGAGAGACAATCTTCTAATGAAAAGGCTGCGAGAGACTTCTAAGGCGAAGGCCACCGAAGGACCCCGAAGGGCAGGTGCCCTTGCGGGGGACTCTCGGGTGCTGCCAAATTGAAGAGTCACCTTCCCTTCGGGAAGATGTAAAATAAGAAGCCTGAAGGCTATTCAAAGACCACTCGAAGGGCAGATACCCTTGTGGGGGGCTCTTCTCGACCTAAAGCGGATCATTTCTTAAGGCCCAAAAGGGCAGATTCTTTCTGAGAAATTGCCAAATAGAAAATCTGAAGAAGGACCAAGGAGTGGCGTGCCCGAAGACGTCAAATTCAAGGCATCAAACTAGCCATTGAAAACATAGTGACGGGCACGCGAAAGTCAATTTCAAAGCTCATAAAATAGCCATTGATCCTTTGAATCTACAGACCCGAAAGCATTCATAGGCTTTAAGGCCAAAACCAGAAAAGAAAGAATGATGAAGGTAAGATCAGATCGCAAGGTGGACATTGAAAGTTGTAAACTTTCAATAGCATGACTTGTTTCTCTGCATTGATAAAATCAAATGGGTAAACGCTCCTAAGTTCCAACCTACCTTCTTAACACATTTCAATGCAACATGATGTGTTATTGTTCCCGAGTCCTTCTTGAAGAGGCTATATAAGGGACTCTCTTCTATTGTAAATGGATCTCTTTTTGACAATCATAACAAAACTTTGCCCAAATTGAAAGGCACTTCTAAGACTTTGAGCTCAGTTTGTTGATCATATTTTGTTATTGGAATATGAAAGCAAGTGATTTTTCAGACTTTGTGCTGTGATATCTTTGTTGTTGTGGAAACTGTTCTTATGTCTTTTTCCTTAATATATCTTCTGTTCTTTTAATTCAACCAATAGAATTAGTGACAACAGTCAGGAAGGTGTCCTAAAGAGTCAAGTGTGGAGAGACTTTGTGCCCCCATAATTACCTTTAGTGTGTTTTCTTTTCATTTCTGTGTAAAGGACTTTGGGACGACTTTATGCCCTCATTGTCCTTCGTATCTTACTCTTGAGCAATTCAGGTGGAGACTTTGTGCTGAATCTCGATTTGCTGGTTACTATGTCCTTGGTTACACTTTGCATTTACTACCAGGAGTATTCTTGTGGTTTGTTGAATAGTACTTCTAAAAGAAGAGGAGTGTTGTCTGTCATTTCCCTTGAGTTTTTCCTTTGATTTGCACACATCATCTCTGAAGGAGAGATGGATGGTTTGTCCTACCCTTGAGTATTATTTTTTATTTATATATATATGTAGCATACCTATAAGGAACCTCCCCTTGATGAGAGGAGAGATCAGTCCCCTTCTGATGTGGTAAATCTACACATTTGGATGACTAATCTTCCTACTTTGGTTGATCAAACCTATTTTTTTAATCAGTACGCTGATTGACAAAATATTCAACCAACAGTTTTTGGCGACTCCACTGGGGATATAAAATCCATTATCCATTTATAATCTATCCACTCACCTCCACACTAACCGGGAAAGAACGCACAATTTAAAGCCTCAAGCTTTAACTGAAGCAAGGTCCATTCTTTTCAATTTTTGTTTCACAATCTGGCAGATTCAAGGTATACATGAAGCCAAAGGGCTAAAGGTATCGTTGACCCTGTATTCAAGTTGGTATAACAAAGTGATTTTGATTTGTTTCTTTCACCATCTCGTCTCCAATGAACCAAGAGCTTTCCTCCTACTAAAGTCAGATCTCCATTGCCAAACGAAGTATCTACTTCTGTTGTTGATAAAGCTTTGCCAATAATTACCCCTCTAAGATTTGTTATCCCTCCTTTTCATAATCCTATAATGGCAGTTCAAGGCTCCTGGGGTAATGCTTTTGGTCCTCTCAATCTTACTCCACCTCCACATGAGCTTCCACACAATTCAAAGAAAAATTTCCACAAATTCTATGGTGATGAGAAAGTTAATCCTAATGAGCACATTCCAGCCTTTAACATAGCTTGTGGAGTAATCAGAGTAGAATTTGAAGATGTAGCAGTCAGGGTTTTTGTGGAGACACTAAAAGGTGTTGCTGTAGATTGGTTTTATCATCTACAGGCTCGGTCAATAACTGATTGGAATACTCTCAAAGATAAGTTTGAAGCTAGATTCAAACCTGCAAAAGATGCACATGCACTTCTAGCTCAACTTACGCAGATGAAGAAAGAGCCTTATGAGCCTATGAGAGACTTCATAGCCAAATTTGACAAACTGAGAAACATAATCCCTGTAATAGCTTGACCTATAGCTGAGAATCTCAAATACTTTTTTATTAATTCTTAGTTACCTGAAGTAAGTTTTCTCTTGAGACGTGCTGGTCAAATAGATCTTGTTACAGCTCAACATTTGGCCACTAAGGTAGAAGATGATCTCATCTTAGTAGGGAAGATAAGAAGAGATCTAAATAGAAATAGAGCTTCATCATCTTCTGAATATTCATCTACAAACACCACAGATCCAATGGTGCAAAAATTGGCAAATGAGTTGCTTGCTCTCAAAAAGCAAATGGCTCAAGGAATGTCTTCTGCTCCTTCGTACAGAAGGACATTCCCAAATCAGCCATACCAGGGCAATGCTGCCAGGAATCAAGGGCAATAGAATCGCCTTCCTCCCCCATAACGAAAACTTGCCCTGGAAGCTCCTCCAACCAATTCAGCAATGGGATATCTTGAAGTAGAATCAGAGTTCTCTTTTCAGCCTGAATTGAATCAAGAAAATGATGCTGATCTCCTTGAAGAAAATCAAGAAGAATCTGATGGCGACTCCTACATTGGTTTCCTGAACTACCAAGATGAACTTGGAAACAAAGGAGAAGCTTTTGATGGATCATATGCAGTGTTTTCTAGATCCAAGAACCAATCAATCCAGCAAGCTGATAAAGGGAAGACAGAAGAGCAACTACAGTCAGAAATCAAGATTGCTAAGCGTGAAACCATTTTGCCTTTTTAGTCAAAAGATCCAGTAATCACCCAAAAAGTAAATACATCAATTTCGCCTTCCCCTTCTAATTCAAATTCGCAAACTAGCCCACCTCCCATCCCTCCTAAAAATAAAAAAGTTGAAGTACCTTTCTCTGTACCTAGCTTGATTCAGCCATTTGACATAATCAATCATGTCAAAAAGACAAAAATACAAATTTCTGAGTTCAAATATTTACAGTCTAATCCTAATCAATTGAATAAGCTGGTCCAATATGTCAAAAACTAAACCATCCCTGCAGAACAAAAAGCTAAAAAGGTAACTCCTGATTCTCCAAAGAACACACCTATTCCAAATAATTTGGTCATTACTCCCCTAGCTACTCCTAAAAAAATAGAACTTTTCTATGTTTCCCTGTTAATTAATGGCCACAAGCCGAGTAACTGTATTATAGACTCAAGCACATCTGATAATGTCATGCCTGCTAAAGTCGCTGAGTCTCTTGGTCTCACATTGACTAAGACATTTGGGAGATGTTTCTCCATGGAGAACAAGCAAGTACCATTGCTAGGGCAAATCAAAGATGCCCAATTTGCATTTGCAGCCTTTCCAGATAAGAGAATCAAGATGACTGTCTTGGTGGCTGATGTCCCAACATCCTATGGCATTTTTTTTAAACCAAATTTTTGCAAGAACATGGGAGGAGAACTAAGCATGGATCTATCTGTGGTAAGGATCCCTGTCCAAGGCATAATGAAGAGGTTGCTCCCTAAAAAGGAAGCAAAATATGTGGTCACCCAGACATCAGCCCCTGAAGCTCAAATTCTTTTTGAATCTACAAGTATGGGTAACTATTTTCTATCTACAGATGAAGTTCATGAAACACTTGATATAATTCTTGAAAGTGTCAAATCATAAATTAGTTTAATAAGAACAACAAAAGAACTAGTAGGCTGCAATACAGATGAAGATAGATCCTCCATCTTTGATGAAGGAAATTCTAAAGAAAAATCAGTATCAGATGAGATATGGACTTTGGAATTTGATGGTAGTTGTTCCTCTACCGGTTCAGGAGTTGGGATTGTGTTGATATCTCCTCAAGGAGATATGTTTCTTTTGTCGTACAAATTATAGTTTAGCAACACTAACAATACAGCTGAATACGAATCTCTGCTGCTTGGCATGAAGGCTGCTCAAGATAAAGGCATCAAGTTTCTTCATGCCAAAGGGGATGCTGAATTAGTAGTTTGTCAAGTAAGAAATCTTTAGCAAACCAAGAATAAAAGATTATGCCACTACTACAACCTAGTTTGAGACCAAATTGAAAGCTTTGATGCTTTCAACATTTCTACCATACCTAGAGAGTCTAATGACAGAGCTGATGCACTTACTGTTTCAGGAACTCTCTTAGTTCTTCATTTAGATTTTAAAGAAGACATGTATACTATTGAGTTGGTCTATAGACTAAGTGTTCCTGACAATGCTGATCATTGGCAAGTATTCAATGATGACCATCAAATCATTGCCTTCTTGGAATGAAAAGACAATTTTGAACAACTACGTTTTGAAGGTAGTGAATCTCAGAAGAAGGAATCAGCGTTTGAATCTAGTTCAGATATAAATGAAGAATTCTTACAGCTGAAAGGAAACAAAATTTCTAAAGCCCTGATTTCTCTTGAGAAGCTGTTTGACAAGCATGATAAATTCATAAAACAATAACAAACAGACTCAAGTTTCTCTCAAGGATTCGATCAAGTAAATCTGACCACTAAAGAAAATCCCAAGATGGTTAACATTGATAAGTGCTGCACCCCTGAAGAAAGATTCAAGTTCACCTCTTTACTCCGTCAATACATGGATGTCTTAGCATATTCTTATGAAGACCTGAAGTCTCTCAGACCTGATGAAATCCACCATGACATTCCTCTCAAGGCTGATTCAATGCCATACAAGCAAAAATCTAGACAGTATAATCTGAAAATATCAGGTACTATTCTATTTGAGATACAAAAAATGTTAAATGCTAGAATCATCTTCCCAATCCATCATTCCACATGGATTGCAAACATAGTGCCTGTAATGAAGAAGAATGGCAAAATTTGCATTTATGTAGATTTCAGAAATCTGAATCAAGCATCTTTGAAAGATAATTATCTTTTGCCAATTATGGATCAAGTGCTTTAAATAGTGATAGGTTTAGAAATGTTATCAATGCTGGATGGCTTATCAGGATATAATCAAGTTGAATTTGGTGAAGCAGACCAACACAAGACTGCATTCACCACACCTTGGGGTACATTTGCATATAGAAGAATGCCTTTTAGTTTAATAAATGCTGGTGCTACCTTTCAGAGAGCAATGGATCTGACTTTCAAAGATGAGATTAGTAAATTCATAGTGGTATACCTTGATGACTTGACTATCTTTTCAAAGCGTCGATCTGATCATGTACACCACTTATAACAAGTGCTGGAGCACTGTCGCCAGAATGGTATTTCCTTAAATCCTACAAAGTCTATTTTTGGAGTAACAGAAGGGAAACTCCTTGGACACATTGTGTCAAAAAAAGGCATAAAGGTTGACTCAGATAGAGTCAAGTCTATTTAAGAACTTAATTTGCCTACAAGTAAGAATGATGTTCATTCTTTCTTCAGAAAGGTGAATTTCTTACAGAGATTCATCCTCAAATTTGCTGAGAAGACTAGACACATTGTGAACATGATGAAAAGGAAGACCATCTTCAGCTGAACTAAAGAAGGCAAGTCAGCATTTTAGGATATCAAGACCGCCATTGCTCACGCCCCTACCTTGGTTTGTCCAGATTACAAAAAATATTTCATCATATACAGCTATGCATCTAAACATACTCTTTCAACAATTCTTGTTCAACAAGACAAGGAAGGTATGGAATCTCCTGTCTCCTATCTCTTTCATGAGTTGTCCAAAAGAATTCAAGAATTGACTGCGGGAAGAAAACCTGAAGGAAATTCTCAAAGGAAAATGAAACAAAATGGAAATTCTATAGACAATTTGTCTGCAGGAATAATACCTGTAGAGAAAGCCTGGGGAAATTATCTGCAAACTTTTTGTGCACGGGAAATTGTTTGCAGACAACTTGTCTGCAAGAAAATGCCCCCAGAGATAGCCCAAGAGACAGTTCGCTAATGAAAAGGCCGCAAGAGACTTCTAAGGTGAAGGCCGCCGAAGGACCTCAAAGGGCAAGTGCCCTTGCGGGGGACTCTCAGCTGCCAAATTGAAGAGTCACCTTCCCTTTGGGAAGATGTAAAATAAGAAGCCCGAAGGCTATTCAAAGACCGCCCAAAGGGTAGATACCCTTGTGGGGGGCTCTTCCTGACCCAAAGCGGATCATTTCTTAAGGCTCGAAAGGGCAAATTATTTTCGAGAAAGTGTTAAACAGAAAAGCCGAAGGACCAAGGAGTGATGCGCCTGAAGACGTCAAATTCAAGGCAGTAAACTAGCCATTGAAAACATAGTGATAGGCGCGAACGTCAATTTCAAAGCTCATAAAATAGTTGTTGATCATTTGAATTTATAGACCCGAATGCATTCACAGGCTTTAAGGCCAAAACTAGAAAAGAAGGAACGATGAAGGTAAGATCAGATCGCCAGAAGGACATTGAAAGTTGTAAACTTTTAATAGTGTGACTTGTTTATCTGCATTGATAAAATCAAATAGGCAAACGCTCCTAAGTTCCAACCTGTCTTCTTAACAGATTTCAATGCAACATGATGTGTTACTATTCCCGAGTCCTTCTTAAAAAGGCTATATAAGGGACTCTCTTCTATTGTAAATGGATCTCTTTTTGACAATCAGAATGAAACTCTGCCCAAATTGAAAGGCACTTCTGAGACTTTGAGCTCAATTTATTGATCATATTTTGTTATTGGAATAAAAAAGCAAGTGATTTTTCAGACTTTGTGCTGTGATATCTTTGTTGTTGGGGAAACTGTTCTTATGTATTTTTCCTTAATATATCTTTTGTTCCTTTAATTCAACAAGCAGAATTAGTGACAACAGTCAGGAAGGTGTCCTGAAGAGTCAAGTGTGGAGAGACTTTGTGCCCCCATAATTGCCTTTAGTGTGTTTTCTTTTCATTTCTTTGTAAAGGACCTTGGGACGACTTTGTGCCCTCATTGTCCTTCGTATCTTACTCTTGAGCAATTCAGGTGGAGAGTTTGTGCTGCATCTCGATTTGATGGTTACTACGTCCTTGGTTATGCTTTGCATTTACTACCAAGAGTATTCTTGTGGTTTGTTGAATAGTACTTCTGAAAGAAGAGGAGTGCTGTCTGTTATTTCCCTTGAGTTTTTCCTTTGATTTACACACATCATCTCTGAAGAAGGAGAGATGGATGGTTTGTCTTACCCTTGAGTATTATTTTTTGTTTATATATCAGTCCCATTTTGATGTGGTAAATCTACACATTTGGACAACTAATCTTCCTACTTTGGTTGATTAGACCTATTTTGTTTATCGGTACGTTGATCGACAAAATATTCAACCAACAAAACCATTAAGACCCCAAGTCTTTTGTAGCCTTTATCCATCCCTAGCTAGAGGTTGAAGGAGGTTTCCATGTATTTCATCACTAGGTTACTATGGTCTAAGGGTAAAAGTGTTATCATGGTAATTCTAGATTGACTCACCAATTATGCTTATTTGTTCCTTATCACAATTATTTGAATCCATTACAATAGCTTCTGCTTTTCTCAATACAATTTAGAGATTGCATGTTACTCCAAAGATCATTGTAAGTGACCGAGATCCCATATTTACTGGTAATTTTTGGACTGAATTATTTGCATGTTTGGGCACCCAATTGGCTCATAGTTCATCCTAGCATCCTCAATATAATGGATAAGTATAAGTAGTCAACAAATTTTTAGAAGGGTATCTTCATTTTGTTTTTGAGAAACAAGACAAATGGGTTCATTGGTTGCCACTTGCCAAATGGTGGTATAACACTTATATTCACACTTATTCCAAATTGTCTCCCTTTGTGTCATTATAAAGGTATCATCCCCCATCCATCACTTTATCCTTGAAGGTGCATCCCAAGGTTCAAGTTGTTGAGGAACACATTGACCATCAATAGGAGGTACTCACTAGTTTGTGAGAGAATTTAATAATGACACATAATAGAATGAAGCATCAAATGGATCAACATCGTAGTGAGTGGCATTATGACCTAGGTTATTGGGTCTTTGTGCATTTGCATCCATATAAGTAGATGTTGATAAAGCAATACAAAAAGGAAACAAGTTGTCCCCTAAGTATTATGGCCCTTATCAGATCTTGTAGAAAATTGGTAGTGTGGCCTATAGGTTGGAATTTTCCCTATCCACTCGCATGCATCTAGTATTCCATGTCTCTTGCACGAAGAAGGTAATTGAACATAGATTTTCTACTCAAAATGAATTACCTAAATTGATGAAGAAGTCCAAGTCATTTTAGAGCCTGAAGAGATCTTTCACACATGCACTAAGTAACTATAAACTAGAGCTATTAAGGAGTATTTGATCAAATCGAAGAACCTATATTTTGAAGATGTAACATGGGAGGATGAAGTGTTCTTTCAACAACATCCTAGTGTGATTTGACATTGTTCTAAATGGGAGGGGCATGTTGCACCCTTAACTTATAGCATGTCTAGCGATATGTATGTTTGACTTGTGGCTTACATGCCTCTTATATTATCTTATCGCATCTCTCCATGTTCTTGGTAAGGTCAGCCTATGGAATAACCATGGCTAAATAGAGTATATATAAGAGGTAGTGGTTAGTATTTGATCATCATATTACAAATTCTGATCTTATTACATTATTGTGGAGGTTTCCCCCTCGAAGTGGCTCTACTATATTAATCAAACATTTTTATCTTATGCCAATTATTGTTGTGGATCTATGTATTCTGATCTTATTTCGATGATATAATATTATATTGTGCAAACATCTACGTAATTTCATTACAAATCTTATCTTGACATTTAAATGACTATACTTCACATAGACTTTGTGCAGCATGATATTGAACACAATTTTTTCTCCACCATGTCTCCATCTAGATGTGTACAAGGGATTTTGAGAGTGATAATATTTATGTATTTAGTCTTCTATGTTTCTTTCAATAAATAAGAATTGTCCTAGCTTGTTCCTTCAATAAAGATGAACTCTTTGACAAAATGTGTCAAATGAATGTGAATCTTATGGATGCATTAATTGCAGGGTATGCACAAAATGATGCTCCTTATTGGGCTTTAGAAGTTTATAAGGGAATGCCTCTTGTCACATATCATCTCATGAGTTGTCATGGTTGCAGGATTTTTTTTTTTTGAAATGGCATTGGAGGCATTTGAGTAAATGCAAATGGGTTAATTTAAAGTAAAAGTCCATAACCTTTGCCCATATCTTTCTAGCATGTTCCACAATGAGAGATTTGGAACATGGTATGGATATCAATCAAAGAGTTATTTAGTGAATATTTGTTCTAGATGTTGTAGTTGTGAATACCTTAATGTAAGTGAGCGTAGCTATAAACATACCCACCCTCTTATCATATAACATTAAGTTTTTTTGGTAACATGGAGGGGCATTTATTGGGGATTTAGACCATGACTTGAACCTGGGGTAGTTGGGCAGTAGGCCCTAAGCACTACCACTGCACCCAACCCTCATGCCTATATGTCACTCAAGTTTGACCATGCATCTCAAAACCTAAATACATTTAAATTTAAATTTTGATATTTTACAAGCTAATGGATTAAAATCCTTCCCCTAGAATTGGCTTTCCCATCTTAACTTAATTTTGCAAGATAATCTTGAGCCCAAGTAGGCTTTTTTTGTGTGGTGATTAATTTGTTAAGGGATTCTACTAGGTGAAAGAATACACCATATTGGTATTGCTCAATTGAAATGTATAGCTTGTTGTAGGCTATGGACCTTGAAGCACTTGTTTTGGAGTTGCCCTCGGCCTTGGGTGTTTGGTAATAGATCTATAGCCTTTCTTGTCTTTCCACCAAGAATCCGTCACTTGGAGGAAAGTTTTGTTTCAAGACTATGCTCAATGGATGGCTTATATTTCTTTTCTTCAAAAATTTTAGTAGCTTTTATTCCTTTTCAACATTGAAAAACTATAAAATTTTGCTATATTTAGAAATTTGACTATTTCGCATTAGTTTTCCATTAATGATAAAGTTTATGTACTTACCTCTTCCTTATTTTAGATACATGTGCATGTTGAAAAAGTGGCCTTGGAGTTTCAACACTTGCATGATTTCCTCAACCATTCAAGGAGTGCTCCTTGCACCATGAGCAATTTTTTTTCTGATATCCTGCCATAAGCCTCTCCTCCACTAGTGCTAAGGTGGCGATGAAGTTGTTCACATAGTCGCTTCTCTACCCCTCCTTACTAGGGAGGTTGGATTTCATTGGCTCATGGCAATCTTGTTGTTTGGTTGTTTTGATGGACCTATCCTATGCATGATGGTGTGGATACTAGAGTGTTTGTTCCCCCTCTACCTCGATGGGTGTGTTTGTGCCTCAGGCTATGTAGGATAACAATCAATATGGTTGGGTAGCGTCAGATACATTAGGGGAACCCTCTTCTTAAGTTCCTACTCCATCTTACTATATAAATTAAGGAAATCTCAAGCCAACATTAAACCACTCTTATTGTTATACTTATTTTCGTTGTAATAGTTTTGCATCCACAAGTATACTCCTAAATTATTTTAGTATTACCATTTATAATACAACTACAAAGGATCCAACATATGTTGAAATTTCACTTATTTCCCATTCAAGCTCAGTTTCCTAACCTACCAATAAAGTTTGGCCAATGAAGACAATCTTACCTATCTCAATTACCCCATGATCTATCTTAACTACTTAATTTTCACTTATTATGCATACTCCATAGAATTTGACACAAATACAAACCCTAATCGTATTGGTATTTATATCCCCAAGTCTTTTCTACTTAACATAAGTAATTCTAATTATATCTTACATCGTCTACAAAACTCTCAGTGATATAGGTGTGATCCAATCCTTGGTTTTAACCTTGAAGAGTTATATTCTAACATAAGTTTAAACATATAAGATCTCTTCACTTTGTACAACCCTAGATTCCAAACTATAGAGATATTTTTCCTTTAGGTAAATGTTTATGTTACATTTTATTTAAGAGACTCATAAATTAAACAAAATTTATGTTATATAATCTCGGCCCACTTTCATCGTGATATCAATAACCATACAAATTATTTTGGGCTCCTTAAAAGACCTTTGCGACTCAACTTGATGAGATTACAATTAGTCTAGATATGGCAATTGTTGCAAGACAGAGATAGTAAATGGGGAATGGCTCAATATGTCATTAGATTTGTAACATTTCCCTCATACCGATTTATCTTGGTATTTTAAAGATTAAGCCTCGGGGAATCTTCCTTATCCCATTCAAGGACGTGAAAATATATGGGGGTCATCATGATCCATCCAAGATCATACTACTTTCATTTTATAGAAATGATTCCTTTTGTGTATAGGAAAGGAATGTGACGGTTTCCACCATGTTGTTTCCACCATGTTGACAAGGTTACATATTAAGTGTTAATATTCTCTACGATGGGTATTTAGCCATATTCATTAGTATTATTTCATAGTGTCCCTCTCATAATCAATTGTTGTCGACACTTAGGGACAACTTAAGGTTTCTTAACAACCTAATAAATCTTGATGGAATTATCCAAGGAAGGTATATGCCTAACATATACTATTACTAAATGTTAGAGTATATAGATAAATGATTGTTTATTAATAACAATAAAGCAATTTTACATTGAGCCCTTATTTTATTTTTACATTAAGAGTTTATGATAAACATATTTATGCCTCCACTTCATAGATATATAAGTACAATGTTTAATGAATGTGAGATCAAGTGCATAGATAAAATCCACTAGGTACATGGAAAACACATGCGATAATCATACTATGGTGTAATGACCCTGCGATTAATTGCCATATGGATCCATCAACTTGTGTTTAATTGAGAGGAACCTCCTGCAGCAGATGACCTCCTACAACAGATTTAATCGAAATATGCAAAAATAAAATAACTCTTACGAATAACAAAAACACAGAAAGCTTATATTGATTGCAGGCCACTTCGAGGGGGCAACCTCCTTTGAGAAAGCTCAATACAATAAATTTGTGGATCCCTTCATTGGGCCTCAACACTTACTTATATACTAACTCTATTCTAACAACTACTACTTCCCTTGTATGTGGGATAATTCAAATATGCTCTAAGGGACGACTTACAAAGCATATGCGTCCATAGCAATCATTACACTAATACTGCAAAGAGAAGGGTAAGGCACAGGTTCCTAACATCCCCTCCCCCTTAGAAAAAGCTTTGTCCTCAAAGCTTCGGAAGTGGGAATTGTTGTTGAATCTGGAAGAGTGGTTCCCATGTTGCATCTTCTGGTTTCATGCTGTGCCATTGGATTAAGACCTCTGTGATGGAGCGGGATCAAAGTTGGCGGGTGTGCCTGTCCAGGATTGCTTTAGGCTCGAGAAGGATGGAGCCTTCATTATCAAGTGCTGGTAAAATTGTCTGCACTCAGATGTTGGATCCAAGAACTTGCTTCAAATAGGAGACATGAAAGGTGGGATGAACTTGGGAGGAAGGTGGAAGCTCTAACTTGTAAGAAACTGGCCCAATCTTCTGGAGAACCTTATATGGCCCATTAAACTTTGGAGCAAGCTTTTGGCACCCTTTTAGTTTTAGTGATGATTGCTTGTATGGCTACAGACGAAGAAAGACCATATCACCAGGTTGAAAGGTGTGCTCAGAGCGGTGCTGATCAGCTTGCTGCTTCATTCAATTCTGTGCCATGTGGAGATTGTCCTGCAAGGTGCAGAGAATCTAATCCTAGTTTTGAAGAGTAGTGTCAACTACCAGGAGTATATGGAAGAAGTGGTGGCAGTGCTTGACCATAAACTGCTTCATAGGGAGTCATTTTGGTGGAAGTGTGGTATGAGGTATTGTACCACCATTCAGCTAGGGGAAGCCACTTGGCCCATTGATGTTGTTGTTCTGAAGCAAAGCAACGAAGGAAGGTCTCCAAGAATTTGTTGACTATTTCTATTTGGCCATCTGTTTGTGGGTGGTACCTAGAGCTCATTCTCAACTGTGTGCCTGTGCGACGAAATAGTTCCGTCCAAAAATGGCTGGTGAAAGTGGCATCACGATCTAAGACAATTGAAGAAGGAATGCCATGAAGATAGAAGATCTGATCCAAGAAAACTTGTGCGACTGTGGAGGCTGTGTATGGGTGGCTGAGTGCACAAAAATGACTATATTTGGAGAGGCGGTCGACTACGACTAGGATCACTATCTTTCCCCCAGATTTAGGGAGGCCCTCAATGAAATCCATGGAAATATATGTCCAAATCCTAGTAGGAATGGGCAAAGGCTCGAGAAAATTGGGAGTCAATGTGGTTTCACCTTTGTTTCGTTGGCAGGTATCACATTCGGCCACCATCTGTTTAATTTCGGCTTTCATGCCTTTCCAAAATAAGTGTCGACGTGCCCGCTCATAGGTTTTGAGAAATCCTGAGTGCCTTGCTAAGGGGGAAGCATGGATTTCATAGAAGATGACTTGATGCAGGTCTGTACTTTGGAAAAACACCAGATGACCCTTGTATCGCAGAGAAGCACCGTCCCATGAATAATGCAGTACTGTAGAGGGGTTAGTGGCCAATTGATGAATGAGGTGGCATAAAGAGGGATCATTTGCATACCCTTGTTGGACAAATTCCAACCAGTTCAAAATGGGCCTGGAGATGGCAGAGAGGGAAGGCTAGTCCTCAAAGGTTCTTGAGAGAGCATCAACCACAACATTGTCTTTTCCCTTCTTATAGGTGATCGCATAATCATAACCCATGAGTTTGCTGACCCACTTTTGCTGAGCTGGGGATGAGACCTGCTGTTCCAAGAAATATTTCAAACTTTGATGATAAGTTTTGATGCAAAAATAATTTCCCAGTAAGTAAGGTCTCCATTTTTGTACTGCATGTAAAATTGCCATCATTTCCTTTTCATATGTAAACAAAGCTAAATTGTGGCTAGAAAGGGCTTTGCTAGTGAAGACAATTGGTCGGCCCTCTTGGAGAAGAACAACACCCAAGCCGATGCCACTGGCATCACTTTCGATGGTGAAAGTTTTGGTGAAGTCTGGTAGTGCCAAAATTGGTGTGTTACACATAGCCTATTTGAGTTTGACGAATGCCTGATTAGCTGTTGCACCCCAGGTGAAAGCATCCTTCTTTAATAAGAAAGTCAAAGGAGCCACAATCTTTCCATAATCTTTGATGAACTTGCGATAGTATCCTGTCAGGCCTAAGAAACCATGAAGGCTCTTGAGGGTGGTTGGTCGAGGCCAATTCTACATAGCACTAATTTTTTTTGGGTCCACGTGAACCCCATTGGCTGAAACAATGTGCACCAGATAGTCAATTTCCTCTTGACCGAATGAACACTTGGATTACTTGGCACACAATTGATTGTCTGCTAATAGTTGTAATGCCCTATCAATATGTTGTAGATGTTTGGCCCATGTGCAGCTATAGATTAAAATGTCATCAAAGAAAACTAAAATAAATTGATGGAGAAAAGGTCGAAAGATTTTATTCATGAGTGCTTGAAAAGTGGAAGGGGCATTTGTAACGCCAAATGGCATGACAAGGAACTCATAGTGACCTTCATGCGTATGGAAGGCTGTCTTGGGAATGTCATCAGGATGCACTCAGATTTGATGATAGCCAGAACGTAGATCCAACTTGGAGAAGAATTTGGCCCCATGGAGCTCATCAAGAAGCTCATCGATGGTAGGAATTGGGAATTTATCCTTGATAGTGAGGTGGTTAAGGGCTTGGAAGTCAATGCAAAGGTGCCACGACCCATATTTTTTGTGGACAAGAAGCACTGGGGAGGAATATGGGCTGGTGCTAGGGCGAATAACTCCAGACATGAGGAGTTCTTGGACTAAGTTCTTAATTTCAGTCTTTTGCAGATGGGGGTAATAGTATGGCCGGATGTTGGGTGGGATGCTTCTTGGAAGGAGAGGAATGTGGTGATCTTCAGGGCATGAAGGGGGCAAACCTATTGGTTCTAAAAAAATGGTTGCATGTTTGTCGAGTATGGCTTGTAAATCTGTAGGGTGGTTAGTAGCAGCGGGGGGCTGGAGTTGAATGGAATGCAACTGTGCAATGACCCCATGTGAACCTTTCTTCAAAAGTTTTTCCATGCGATGAGAACTGATGATGCTAGCAGATCCTGGAAATAACCCTTTTAAGGTGTGCTTCTGACCATTATCTGTGAACTGCACACAAAGCTCAGAGAAGTCCCATAAAATAGGTCCTAATGTGCTAAGCCACTGTGCCCCTAAAACCACATCACACCCTCCTAAAGGTAGGGCAAACATATCAAAGCAAAAATTATAATCACCCATTGCAATATGCACATTTCGACACTTCCCTTTACATGGCAATGTGCCTCCATTAGCAATCATGACTTCAAAGCTAGAACAAGGGTATACAAAGCAGTCTGCCACCTTAGCAATGTGAGGATCGATGAAATTATGAGTACTGCCCGAGTCAATGAGGATTGTGAGAGGGATCTTTTTGAAGCACCCTTTGACCTTCATGGTTTGGGGAGTGGTGACACCTGCTAGTGCATGCACTGAGATCTTAGGTTGAGTCTCTTGAACCGCTGGGTCCTCTTCAGTGCCGGGTTCTTCTTGAGCATCTTGAAATTTTGGAATATCAGGCTCGATGTCTTGCTCTGGTGGTGACTCCACATCTAACAAGTAAAGTTTTTGTTAGACGCACTTGTGACCCCTAACCCATTTGTCATCACAGTTGTAACATAATCCGTTCTCTTTATGAGCTCACATCTCTGCCTCAGTCAGGCGCTTGATTGGTGTGGTTATGGTTGTCTGCTGATTCACTGTGTTCTTTGCTGGTGAAAAGGTGGGAGGTCGACGTTGTGTGGAGAGTTTATCTTCTGCTAACTTAGCCAGACCCAAAGCGTTCATCATATTTTCAAGTCAATTTTTTTTTAATTTTGAGTGGATCGAGTCTCTGAGGCCACTAACAAAGCAGCTTTTGAAGAAGTCATCTGACAACCCTTCAGTGTGATTAGTAGTTTATCAAATTCAATCTGATATTCACAAATAGTACATGTTTGACAGAGTTTGGTGAGAGCTCCTGTGAAATCCTCGAATGCCGAGGGACCAAACCTGCCCAGAATTAAGGATGCAAAATTTGACCAATTGGGTTCATCATTTGACTTGAGATACCAACGGTACCACTGAAGTGCTTCTTGTTCCAGATGAAAGGAAGCAATTGGGACTTTGTTTGCAGAATAAGTATTGTGGAGGTTGAAGAATTATTCAGCTCGATATATCCATCCTATAGGATATGTACCATTGAACCATGGAAAGTCTAGCTTAGGTCCACGTGAGAAGTTGGAAGCAAAGGAGCGATGCTCTGAAGAAGACTCCTCCTTCTGCACTCTGTTGAGCAAGATGCTATTTTGTTGATTCAATCCATGCATCATATCGGTTAACTCTGTAACTTGAGATTTCAATGTGGTGATTTCTTCCTCTATGATTTTTGTGCTTGCACGAGTGGTGACCATAACCAGTTGTTAATAGCCGGGGATCCTTCACGTTCCCTGCCACGATGCAGGGCGGGGTTCGGGGCAGTGCCCCAATTTTTTTTTGCTGCTATTTTTTTACTGCTGCTTCAGAAACAGATTGTCTACAACTGTGTGGTTGGAAATATCCTCAACTGTGGATATGCTGTTGTTTGCTCTCTGAACCTGATAACTTGGATATGGACCCCAAGTTTTTTTGGCTGCCTAAAGGATTTTTAAAATTCTCTTTGGCCACCAAAGCTGTCTGATCGAGTACCGCTCTCCAGAACATTTTGGCCATGGGTTTACCCCTTAACGATAGCTTTTAGTTTACCTCACGGGTGGGAACTAGTCAATCGGGATAGGGCCGTTGCCCTTTTCGTTGGCAGGTCCTCTCAATGGGCCAGCTACTTCGGGGTCCCTATGGTACTCCTCACAATGAGTTTTAGGGCTTATGCCCAAACACTTCCCATAGTTAAGTGGATGGGTATTTACCCAATCTGAAATGACGGAACCTGCAATGAAAAAAACTCTTGTCAGAAATGGCATAGCTCCTAGAAAGCCCTGCTTCGAAAAAAAAATTGCTCCAAATCTACCCACAAAGCCAAGAAAGCGCTCTGATACCAGATGAGAGGAACCTCCTGCAGCAAATTACCTCCTACAATAGATTTAATCTGAATATGCAAAAATAAAATAACTCTTACGAATAACAGAAACATAGAAAGCTTATATTGATCGCAGGCCACTTCGAGGGGGCAACCTCCTTTGAGCAAGCTCAATACAATAAATTCGTGGATCCCTTCATTGGGTCTCAACACTTGCTTATATACTAACTCTATTCTAACAACTCTACTTCCCTTGTATGTGGGATAATTCAAATATGCTCTAAGGGATGACTTACAAAGCATATGCATCCATAGCAATTATTACACTAATACTGCAAAGAGAAGGGTAAGGCACGGGTTCCTAACATTAATTAACATCCTTCTAGTTTTTTTACCACATTAATTAGGCACATCCACCCACAACATGGTGGAAATTATTTCATAATTAATTATATAAGAAACACCAACTTACATCTTACTCATGTATAATCATTTCATAATATACTTGGTGTTGAGGTCCTTATTCTAAAACATAACGTTCCATGGTGAAAAGTCCCAATTATTATTTATGTTCATATCATTTCTGTTACAAAGGTTTTTCATACTTAATTAATTCATATGGATATCCTATCAATGAGGAAAACACGATATGTTTTAGGGGATACCATCTCAAGATTTGAGCTTAATAATCCTTTAATTTAAAGGGTATTCATATCATTCTTATTATAATTAAATACTCGATCCAGAAAAGGTCAATGTTAGTAGTGATAATTACCTAGTTATATGTAACACTATTAAGGGTATAGGTCACATTTAGACTATTCATCTCAATAAAGAAGGTTTCCTAATTCTAGGTCACATTTAGCTCATGCCACGCTTGTGGAGTTCAAGTCCATTTTAAACATTACTATTAAATATGAATTCTAGTATCATTACTTTAGAAAATTAATTCATGTTTGCCCTCTTTTAATATATATCATAAGTTCTCACACCCAATCTTGGGATTCTCAAATGCCATTAAGAGGATTCATTTGTCATGTTGATTGCATTTATACTACCCATTGAAATATTACATCTTCCTCACATAAGAAGTTGTAACATAGTTTAAACACTGAGAAGTATGAAAATTATGACAAATGGATAGAAATAAAAAAACCTAATATGTTCCCTCAATATGTCAAGAACCTAGTCTAATAACTCCATCTTACAAGTAAGAACTCAAAACATATCCCATCAAACAAACTAGTTTAATTCCTCATAGTAGTTTACCTTGCCATTCAAAGGAGTTTAATTCCTCATAGTAGTTTACCTTGACATTCAAAGGATTATACTTCATGTCCTCTTTATGTAACATAACATTAATGCAAAAAAATTCTCCATCGTGTCTCGAGTTAACAGTGCACAACAAATTACCCTAGATAGGACTCTCAAAGATTTTAAGATATAATCATATAAATATATCTAGTACTCTATGCTTCAATAAATATGAATCTTCCTAGATTTTTCCTTCAATAAATATGAACTCTTTGAAAAAATGTCAAGGAAATGTGAATCTTGTGGAATGTGTTACTTGCAGGGTATGCACAAAATGGTGCTCTTTGTTAGGCTTTAAGAGTCTACAAGGGAATGCCTCTAACCACATATCATCTCATGCACTATCATGGTTGTAGGATATATATAAAAGGGTTTGTTAAAGGGGCCTTGGAGGGATTTAAGCCAATGCAAATGGGTTGCTTTAAAGTCGAAGACCGGAACCTTTGCCAATATTCTCCTAGTGTGTGCCACAATGAGAGCATTGGAACATGGTATGGACAATAATCAAATAGTGATGAAGTGATTTTATTAAGAATCATAGTCAAGCACTAAACTTGATGGTCATAAGACTTTATTTGTGTTTTTTAGCCATAAAATACAATCAATTTTTTTGATAGAGCATATTAGATGCAAGTTGAAATTTTGGGTAGACCGTAAAAAATATATATATTATTTTTAATATTTCTTTCTTCCTCTATGAACTACATAAACATTTGACAGGAAACGTTGAGTAAATAACCATCGTCTAAAAATTTTATGATAGGGATAGTCGACCGTCAAATTTAATCACTAGTCGTACTTGAGGCTACCTTAATGCAAGTGAACAAAACTATAAACATATCCACTCTCTAATCATATGACATTCAAGTTTTTTTGGGTGTAACTTGGATGGGTCTTTATTAGGGAGTTGAAAAAGGACTTGAGCTTGAGCAGTTGGGTGGTAAGTCCCAAGCCTTACCATTGTGCTCGGTCATCAAGGATATGTGATGTTCAAGTTTGACTGTGCATATCAACTCTGAATATATTTAAATTTTAATTGTAAATACCATCTAACACTAGTAAGCAACTACCCCCTTTTTCATTTAAACCGCATTTAATTTCCCTTTTTCCAAAAAAATAAAAATTGATGTGAGTATGATTCTACCATAAGATGGAAACATGATTTGGCCCACCCGTTTATTGTATGATAATATCCAATTTACCTCACAACTGCCATGGTCAAAATAATATTATATTATTATAACTCTAGATAACATGCTTATGAGGATTACTATGATCATAACTTGATTCATTGATTCCTTTGCTAATTCAACTAGACAACTCATTGCTAATTAACTCAAATCTACCCAACCATCAATTATGTTGTCTAACAAACATTCTAAACAATACCTTGATCACCATATTAATAGGTTGTTTATCTTCATTGTCAATGCAATTAAATTGAGGAAGAGTCCCAAAAGAGTGGGATGTTACAAGCCAAAGGAGTTTAAAATCCTTGCCCCAAACTTAGGTTGCCCATCTTAACTAATTTTTTCAAGATAAGCTTGACCTCAAGAGGGCTTTTTTTTTGTGGTTTTGAATTTATCAAGGGTTTTTGCTAGGAGAAAGATTGCATCATATTAGTATTGCTCAACTAAAATGTTAGTGTGTTGTAGGCTGAAGACTTTCAAGCACTTGTTGTGGACTTTCCCTTGAGGCCAAGGTGCTTGATAATAGATCTATAGTCTTTCTCACCCTTCCATCCAAAGCCCATCACTTTAAGGAAAGATTTGTTTGGAGCCTATGCTCGGTGGATGACTTATATTGCTTTTCATTGAAATTTTTTAGAGGTTCTATTATTTTTCAACATTGGAAAACTATAAATTTTACTATATCCAATGATGAGACTATTTCACATCAGTTTTCCTTTAACGATAAAGTTTATGTACTCACCTCTTCCATCTTTCAAATACAAGCACAAACCAAAAAAATGACTTTATATTGGTTAGTATTGAAGATGGTAAAATGACAAAAACCTATTATTAAATGTGTAACAAAATGTGTTGGTTGAATAAAAAATGATTATCTTATGTTGGTTGAGTAAAAATGATTAATGTTCGAGGAAATTTGCACACAGTGTTATGAGATGCCTTCAACATTCTAAAGATTCATGGTTTTCCCCTGGGAGCTGCCATAAAGCAAACATCTAAAAGGAATGAATCATAAGAAGCAGAGAGTCATCATCAAAACAAAACAAAAAGGCTTTTGACCATTGATTCCCAAACAATGGAGTGCCACTTTGTGCAATGTAAGTATAAAGAATTAAGGTGTTTGAGGTGGGGGGTCAAGGGATATCTTATAAGAAAATACTTCGGGCGTAATTAAAAATATATATGAACATTATTTGCAATGTTCTTGTGATTTATGTTATAATTTTATTGTTAGCATTTGACTTGTTTCTAGCATGTTAAATAATTGAAAGCTTTCATGATGAATTTGATTAAATTATTATTTTTTATGAAATTTGATTTTTATTTATTTAAAAATTAGATGATTAAATTTTATGATATTTTATCTAATTTTCTTGAAATTATCTTAAAATCATCTTCATGAATAATCATTATTCTAATGAGATTTTTTTTTATTATGAACATATAATTTTAATGTCTTAATTATTATATGATTTGATTTTTTTTTATGTTAATAATTTAGAACACCATGCAATCTTTGCATTATTGGTCTATTGTCTATGATGTTAGTATAATATCTCTTTTTAGGACTTTAGATGATATTATAATCTCTCTTTTTAGTAGGACTTTAGATAGTATAATTTGTTTATTTTTTGTAGGACTTTAGATATATAATCATTTTATCAAAATTTTCCTATGATTTTTTATGAAATTAAATGACTTTATTTTGAGTAGACTAAATTGAGAAAAAGAAGCTTTGATTATGGTTACTCTTCAACTAGGTGCATAAATATAAAACTATAATATCGAATGATGATAAAATTTAATTATATATTTAATAGTTATAAACTATTTATCTAGTAGATATAAACTAGGTCCTAGTTGCTATATGGCCCTTGTTATTAAAACAACAATTTTAAGATCATGAAATATTATCTTTGTGCATAATAAAAATGATTTTTACAATCACATTTTGATATTAACTATAAGAAATAACTATTTATCTAATAGATATACCAAATAAAATGATCACATGGAGAACAATATTAGATAGCATACCCTATTATTTCTTTGGTTTGAATATTATGTGAAGCCTCCACATACTCAAAACGTTTTCCAATATTTTGAATTTGGGCAAGCCCAAGTATGTAACTTGTACAATTTTGGTGTGATGGTGTCTAAATCAAACTTTTTAGTTTCCATAATGTTACTTCAATGTGTATCCCATGTGTTTAACATATTGCAATTATATTTCCATCGTGTCTAAATCAACTTTCTAGTTAAAACAATATTGCTCCTAAATTGTGGCAATAATTTTCTTATTTATCAATGCCTATAAGAGGCATTTTTCCTTAAGTAGCCAATTGTTAAGTTATTCCTTCCATTTGAGGGATTCTTTGTGATGATGTCCAAAAAGCACTAACATAACTCAAGCAAGTGACCATTTTGTTTCACAAAGGACAAGCCCTCATATATGCATCCAAGCAGATCTATGATAATTTCTTCAATACCATATTAAAAGTCATAGCCAAAAGTGATGCAATCAATGATAGGGGGTCTAGGTAGGGGCAACCTGCCACTCAAACACACATAGACATGAGACTAAAAAAAGAACTCGATTTTATTCATCTTGAGGCAATACAAATATTACACACACACACACTCTTAGTCTCTCTCTCCCTATGATAATAACACAAGGGTAGAATGCTACATAGTCTCGTCTTGGACTAAACATTGATCTGTGATCATCTAAACTCCCTTTCCCAACTTCCACTTGAGATTTTTTCCCCACTTCAATTTGTTCTCTCTAAATCCTTCATTTTCATTTTATGTTTTGCGCAGTGACTCTTGGAATCCCCTTTGATCTTGGAAATGCTCCAAATGGGCAACATCTACACAGTTCTCAACCGTCGTTGGGTGTAACTATCGTGGGCAAAACCATCACTTCTTGTAGAGCAACAGTTGCATAACTATCGATTAAAGCAAGCCTACATTAACTGATAATTTCATCATGAAATAAAAAAACACTACTCCATCCCTAAAACTGTCTCTCTCTCCTCTAGAAGCCTACTGAGGTGCGACTAAGGCCTTGTGGGTTGATGTCAACTATCGAAAGCGCAAAAACATATATCTTTTTAGATGATGCAAGACTGCTTGACAAACTAGATGCCTCTGCATTAGACACCTTGGGTAAGAGTTTGTGAGCATAGTCCTCACAATTTTGGGCTACATGGTGGAACCATCCTTTTAACTTCCAGTGCAAAGCCATGGTGTGCTCTCCACGACATGGTGTAATGCCATATTTTTTGATTGAGTTGCTCGACTACAAACCATCCTCCTTTACCAAACATGTCCAACACTATCTCCTCCCAACCCCCACAAACATTGAGTTGAACTTCCCTACCACATTCTCAGCTTCGCCTCCCTCTTTTATGTTTTAGGCAACCTCTTCTACTTTCCCAAAAATGCCTTATTTATCTTCCTTCAGTGTTTTGTAGGCTTTTCCCAACCTCTATCCATCCATTTCCACCAAGTCTCCTCTACACCATCTACACATACTCTTTTCTTCCAAGGGTAGACCTCATCCATACCAAAGATCACAATGATTGCCAATCACCTCCAATACTATCTCTAAGATGGCCTTCATGGCATCCTCTTCAGTGGTCCCCACTGCAACATCAAAAAACTCCACCACTATGGCTCTTACATCCTCCTCTATCACCTTTGTCTACAAGATCAATGCACAAAGTTCATCCATTTCCAGTTGGAATGCTACCCCTTCCAAACCCCTATTCATCTGCAACTCTTATGCAAGCTTCTCCCATATTTGCAACACCTTGTACTCCTCTTGCACCTTGTGGAAATACATCCACCACTTCTATTTCACTCCTTGCCTCCATTGTCACATGGGTGACACCTTTCATCTCTCCCAATCCAAGGGCTCCTTAGACCAATCCACAAGTTCTGAGTTTGGCCCTTGACTACTCTATAAATACCCTTTATTGCCCCATCATAATTCTTCAATTGTTCACTTTGTGCTTCTACCTCTTGCTCTTCACTCTCTCTACCTCTCAAGGCAATCTTCAATTGCTCACAAAGTAATTCATCTCCCGCAGGATACTCTTCCTCTAACACCCATTCCTCGTGTGCTTTTGAAACACGTCTCGCCTCTCTTCCTCAATTGTCAAATTTGTTCTCTTCCCAACATCCTCTTCTTCCTCTAATGGAAGATCACCTTCTTCCCTCAACGCTCCTTCCAAATATGCATCACATGCATTTACTTGCACCTCCTCGTCCACCACCTTCATGCCTTCCATAAGACATACTTTTGTTGCTCCTTTTTCGACCAATGTCTCTTCAATTAACACCAATGATCTATTATTATGATGAACCTTATTCCTCTTCATCTCTACAACAAATGTTGTCATCCATGCTCTCATTTTCCTTCCTTTCTTCTCCATTGCAACAACAATATCTCCTCTCATGATGTTAGCATGACTTGCACAATCAACTCCTCCTCCAACGCCTCAATCTCTACAGTAAGTGGTATGGAACCACCCTTTCTCCTCCTCCTTGCCTTGACTTGCACTTGGGTTTGCATTAGTCTCAACACAACTTTCAACTCGGCTACTTAGGCTACACACCTCTCATCCATCTCTCTCACCTTTATCTTCTTTGCCCCCCTACAGAAGATGGAGAACACCTCTATACACCACTACCCATTGTTTCATCAATGGAGGATGTACCCACAATTCTCTACCCACCTATGCAAGATGGAGAACACTCTGTTCTCACCACACTTCACTAATGTCTATATGACTGACGGTATGACAATAGCACAATTCGGCGCCTCCCTGCCTGTGCATTGTAGGCTTATAGGGAGTAAGGGGTGGTCCCGTATGTGCATACATCTACATATTGTGGGCTTTAAAAGGACCTTTGCTTTCTCTTTATGTATTCCTACAACCTAAAATACACTTAGCCCTTTGACCAAAAAAATTAAACATTTGCTCATGTTACACCCCATTGGTTTATAACTCTAGATTTGTCCCTTTATGCTCAAATGCTTCGCTGACCCAGCATATAACATTGTTAATAATTTATTCTTTGAAGGTCCAACAGAGATGTCATCAAAGAGATGATGTTTCAAACTAATATCTTCATAAATGAAATGTCTGCAGAAGATGGGAGCAATGGATGGTCGAGCAGTTTTTTGAAGGGCAATGTTTATTTTGGCTTGTGATGGTCACTATTTTGTTTTGTTTTTTTGTTTTTTTTGTTTTTAAATGTTTTTTTGGGGTTTATGTTTATGTTTTTTAATTTTTTTTAAGTTTATTTTATTTTCTTTCCATTGTGTATTTTAAATATTTTTTTCTTTTTATTATTATTAATTTTTATTTTGAAGTTTAATTTTTATATTTCTTAATTTATATTTTATATTTCGATTTTTGTTATATAATATTTTTAAAATTTATATTTTTCTCTTGTATGAACTTTATCCATTGAGGAATTTGAACTGAACAGTATGCTGGTTGAAGCCAAACTAGAATTAACCTTATGATTTAGGTTCAAACTTAATGACGATTTTTTTCAATTTTTATCTACAGGGGAACTTGAACTTATTTTTATCCTCTTCAAACTCAAAATCGAACTCGAACCTTGTGACTTAGACCATAAGCTACTTCCCCTTTCAAACGCTGGAAACTCCCATTGGATTGATCTGTGATGCTCAAGCTCGCTCCCTGTCAACTTTTAGTCTCAGTTTTCCTTCATCTTTCACTAATATATAATTCATATTCATCCAAGATCTATGATCATTCAAAAGAAATTAGTCGAACAAGAAGAGGCCATGACATCCTCAACAATATCTCATTTGATTTTCAAGGCAGCTATGGCTCAAGAGATAACCCTGGTATCTAGCGATGATTTGTTGAAGTTTCCATTTACAGGAGAAGGAATCAATTGCTAAGCCCAATTTCCCAGCAAAACTAACTAATGGATGTTATATGAAAATAGAAAATCCCCCACATGTCTCGTCCCTCGGAGGACGTGGAATCCACACATTAATGGGACTTTATCCAAGTCCTAAGACTCTAATAAACTAGGTTTATGAGAATTGGAACCCTGTGCATTCCATCCACACCTTGATGATGCCTAGAGGCTATTTCATGATAGCTTTTGCAACCAAATCTTACAAGGATGCCATTTTCTTAGGAGGTCCATGGTTTCTTAATAAATATGGTTTTTTATGATGTCATAATGCCCTACTTTCAAGTGAATTCTTCCAAGTGAATTCTAGGATGAAATTATAGTGCATTCAATTGAGAATGCCATACAATAATCCATAGTTGCTTTAGATATTACTATGCAACGAAAAGTTTTAAGCTATGCCAGTATATGTTTAACAAAGTTCTTAAAAAGCCTCTTCAAGATAAAATTTCAGAGATCGGTGGTATAGAATAGGAAAATCCCTTGAATCATAAAACATTCCATTCAAGGGCCGATTATGCCACCAATGTGGTCATTTGACCAAGGATTTTTCCTACAACTCTGAGAAACAGGGAAATTAGGTCCTATAAAGAGGTTACAGATCCATCTTCAAAACACATCCTAGGTGAAACCCCACCAACAACATCCAACGACCAAGGACAATCAAAAGGAAATTCAATGAGCTCTCAAGTTGAGATTAGTTCAATCTAGTAAAGCTTTTACTAAGAAATACAAAAACAGAAAGGATAAATGAGTCTTGAGATCTCTAATCTGTTTGATGGCTTATAGTCTTTAGACAATTCTATGACCCAAATTCTAAGGCCCACTTTTTACATAGCACCACCTTTGTTTATATACCACTCTTGGGTGTTGAATGGACCCATTCCACTCATTTTTGGCGTACATATCAAAATATTCTCTCTAATGTTATGATTATGAAAACACCTCTTATGGATTATGATGTTTTCTATATATTGATGGCATCATGTATCTCACTGAGTATCTCTTATATATTGTTGACATTGACGTAAGTGCACATGGTGATTATTATACTGAATGTATGAGATTATGAATATTTGACTATGATGGAATCATGGTTATGAGAGCTCGACATTTTGATGCATCACTCAAGTGATTGATCCTGCTAGATATGCCCTATGATCCATTTATACTATTATGATTGTTTTGTAGCAGAAAATTGTGCTTTTGGTATGTTGTATTATTATACCATTTTATACTGCTTATTTTACTTATATGCATGTGTATCGGGTGTATTGATGGGTGCAATGAGGTGCAAGGAGCATGTCCAACCAAGAGAAAAAAAAAAAAGTAAAACAAGGGCCCATTAAGCACTCTGTCAGATCCGTGGACACGTATTGGTTCACCTTGCCATTCAAAGTTGAGCATACCTTTCTTTAAGTACCTTGCTACCTAGTCATGTTCATAGTTAAATGTTAAAGCATGTAATTGTCAGATTCTAAAAAAATTCACTCTATGGCCTCAAACACTTGCGTTAGATCTGGACAATTGCATCGATACTAGTGTTTGAATTGGACACAGGTGTCCAATACGGAATAGTGACCGAATCTAGATGCAACCACCTGGAGCCTTCTGGGATTTTTGTCACCTTTCTTTTGGTGTGTTCAAATTGTGTGCATAGGTTGTCATTCTTTTTCAAAAGATCAACCCCAAGCTTCCTCTACCTATTATTTTCCTAATGGATGACAAACACTCCCTCTTATCCTAGAGTTGTAACCTTGTTATAATACTAACTGATGCAGTCAAGGATAGGGCATCCAGTGAATGACAACCTTCTCCTTACAGCGTACCACTCAAATACACATAAAATATGAGACGCAAACAAGAAATCACACTTCTCTTGATTTTGAGGTAATACAAAGATTACACACATACACTTGCTCCCTCTCCCTATGATTACAACACAAGGGAAGAATGCTCTGAGCTCCCTAGTTTACCCTCCACACTCACTTGGGAGTTCTTCCCCACTTCAATTTGCCTTCTTTGAATGCTTCTCCCCATAAATTTAATCTCTTTTATAATTTGGGTCCCATTAACTACCCCAACCTATCCGAACTCTCATTTTGTGTTAATATAACGTGAAGCATTCCAATAGTAATTTTTTTGGGTTACGTTTAAGTGTAGTTGTTTGCAATAAATTTAATCTCTTTTATAATTTGGGGTTTCCCATTAACTACCCCAACCTATCCAAACTCTCTTGCACTAGTATTTGGGGAACCGTGAAATATGTTTCATATAATATTCAGGTTAACATAATGTGAAGCATTCCAATTGTTTAAAAATGGGTACTGAATATTATATGAAAGATAGTTCACAGTTCCCCAAAAACTAGTGCAAGAGAGTTTGGATAGGTCGGGGTAGTTAATGGGAAGCCCCAAATTATAAAAGAGATTAAAATTATTGAAAACAACTACACTTAAACATAACAATTTTTTTTTAAACTATTAGAATGCTTCACATTATATTAACAAAATTGCAAACTACACTTAAATGTAACATTTTTTAATTTTCATGTACCTTCAATTTCCTCACCTAAATCAACATAATAAATTTATCCGAGTCTTAATGATACAATTGTATGTGCAGTTTGTCAAACCCTGCTCACACCTCCCCTGCTATCCTCTTGATTGTTTTTTCATTTGTTACTTTTAGCAATTTCTACAAATTGCAGTAAACTTGCCATCCAAATAGCAACCATGGTAGAGGAAACTCTAGACGTTTGGGGACAAATGATTTACCATCACTGACACAACTTCCCCCAAATAATTGATAAAACGTTAGTAGTGTTGGAATTATAAAAAATATAAACATGGTGCACATAAAAGCCTCAGCCTCTGAAATAGAGGGTAGTAGTTCACGATTGATAAAACGTTAGTAGTGTTGGAATTATAAAAAATACAAACATGGGACACATACAAACCTCAGCCTCTGAAATAGAGGGTAGTAGTTCACAAATCTTGGCATGTTTGCAACATAAGTTACATAACACAGTTTCATCTGAACCAAACCATTAGGAGCAGTAAAACTAGCATTGTTTGTCACTTTTAGCAGTTCTGCACTTTATGCAATTTGATACTGTAACCTTTTGCACAATTGCATTTGGGCTTTAATTTTATTCTTGTTTTACATTTTAAAATATAACCTTCTCAGATATTCTATTCAATTTCTTTCCAAAACGTGCAATTGCGTTGTTTCTCTTGTACCCTTATGAGACACGACTCCATGATCAATGTAAGAAGTGAATCAAGTAAACGGCAGTGTTGGTTATTCAACATATAAAGAATTTTGTTCAAATACTTCACTCAAAAATTCTATTAAGCTGCTACAGGTGTTCTCAATAGACCATTATGCCTAAGAAGTGCATCTGTTGACGGTTCTCTGCCGCGGAAATCCATGAAAACCTGCAGCAAAGACAAAGCATGAACTATTGTAATTCGAGAATTCTCAAGCTATTTGAAGCACTCACAATATTAAAGAAACGTACAAACATAGCACATACGTGTACCCTTGGGCAGACTTGTATCCATGCAACATTCGAGAGGGCTTCTCTAAAATGCTTTAACTTGCCAACATGGGCAACGGAAAAATGATACGCAAATAGAATAAACCACGGACTGGATTTTACAGTAAATAAAAGTGGTGTGGAGGAAAGTGACTAGGACTACTCAGGTTGGTATGAAAAAACTATATAAATATATTGAACAAATATACCTATATGCTTACAATCCTTGGAAAAAAAAATAGGCAAATTGTAGTTTCTGAACCTAGAAAATCACGGCTTAACAGGGCACAGAAACTAAGATTACTGTGAAAGCTGAAATAAGGAAAAAAGTACTTGTACACTAAAACTGAATGCTACGATGTTCATAGTTTCAGCCTTTTCCTTGAAAAAATAGATCTGGTGTTGAAGGTGAAGAGCATGAAACTCAACCAGCATGCACAAAATCTCATTACAGGGATATGTGCACTGCATTAAATAACCGGTAAATTAACTGACATCACACAGATAACCAGAAGGAAGATAGTGCCCACAAAGCATGACACCGAAACCACTGCCAATGTTAATACCAGAGAGGGGGAGGATACTAACAAATCTTTCCAGAGAGGGACGGGCGGGAAGAGAGATTGAGGGAGTACTGTTTCCAGCATGAAGATCAATTTAGCAAATCTATGACACAAGCTTCTGAACTTCCTAATGCTTTTTATAACAGCCTAGCAGCCAAAAACAGCTTGCTGCAAAGAATATAATGCCATCAAGAATCGAATTAACTACACTAATGGAAAATGATAACTCTCAAACAAATTAGAAAAGACAACACTTAATGGAAGACTACATTATATCATAAACTAAGACAAAAATGTCTGCTAGTGTGTGCTAGCAAGACAAATGAGCTTGGTGATGTGAAGAAATAATATGTCCACGGTATCCATCTAATGAACAAAGTACATTTGAACTACTTATACTAGAGATAACTAGAAGACATTGTTGACAAAAGATTTGGTTCAAACGCACAGGCACCAAGAATCTTGCATTGCCAATAACATACTGACACACCCAATCAAAACATTTAGAGGCGTCTCGCATTGCCTGACAGGTGATAGAAAAATGTGTCTTTGGCAATATGCAACTTTATCCATTAGAATTTCTGCAAATGATTTCACCATTGCAGGAGCAAAGATTTCTTTGGGTGAACCCTATCTTAGTTTTAAATTTAAACTAAGATACTGGGAGATCCAAATCAAGGGCTAACAGAGTCAACATGAAGGAAATTTTAGGGAGAGAGTCGCAGGGATTTCATCTTCCAAAACTAAACTCCCTATGATTGATCAAGTTGGGGAAGATACAAGTTATTAAGTAGAGTAAGGAAATAACCACAATTTAGAACATGTCCAGTATCTCAAGTTCAAAATTTTATCTAGTGAAGCCTCAACAACAAAAGAAATTATAGTGCTCCAAGGAGAACTTTCACCAATACGTTGTGGGTTCGCTGGCAAGGTTGGGAGCATGATAAGCTTATCCATCATGGCACCAATCTTAGGGAGGTACTCTGCCTTCAGCAGTGCTATACAGTTTGGCCAAGGTGTGAAACCTAGGGGTATTTATTGGAATATTCAATAGACACACATTGATGTAGCTACTAAGCTGAGTGTGTTTCAAGTTTCAGCCACAGTGAGTGGTTGACCTTTGGTGTTCAGCCCTTCGTGGACGGTTTGAGTTTGCAAAACAGGCCATGCAAAAACTGTATTAAGAACATCAGAACAACTTTTAAACTTTCACTACCTGGAACACTCTTTTTGGAAGTAATTAATAATTATGATTATGTATCTAAATCCCAATTATAAAGCTTACCTGCAGTGGTGGCCGGCCACCTCCAAGAGCAAGAATCGTATCCCTGAATCTCCTACCCGTTTCTTTAACAGCCTGACACATGAATTGTAAATGTAAGCCTTGTACAACTAGCATAAAACTAGCAAGCACAAGCAAAAAGGATAATAAACTAAATAACTTGAAGTTATTGGTGGACAAGCTCAATTAGAATAATTTTTCTAACTCCTTACACTCCTTATTAGATAGAATGTATGGTTGATGTCTTCCATTGTGTGCATAAAATCGTCATAATAAATCCCATCAACAAATTTTATGTAGTCAATAAAAGGCCTCAAAAAGTGTCAAGCAAGACCTCCATGTCTGATTGTAGATCTTGAAAAAGATGGGCTGTTATCACGCATTTATGAAAGAAGAAACAAATAACAGTGACACAAGAAATGATTGTACGAAAATATACTATAAATAGAGGAAATAAATTCATATCCTTGCATCAACAACATTTCTACACCAAGAATTGCTGACCTACCATGGTAGATAGCTTGAACATGCTGCTAAGGAAGAATGCAGCAGAACATAAGAAAGAAAAACACATTTTCTTAGCGCAATTACTACTGTCAAAAATATCTCTCATCAAGAATATAGCTGTCAAGAATAACCAGCAACTACAAAGGTGAAATTCAAAAAGGATATGTGGGGTCTTGGTAATGCTGCCCTTAACTACAAATCCAACCTACAACAATCTAACAAGATGATGCAGGAGCATTCCTGGCAACCAATTTTACCCTTCTGCCACCTTTAAGTTTGAAATGGGGAAGAAAGGCCAACCAACCCTTCTTCCACTTAGCTCTAGATCTCATGTGGGAGATCTAAAGAGATAATCATCCCTACTCCCACTCATCACAGAAACCACTGATCAATGCCAAACCATCTCCATTGCAAAGTATGTCCCTAGATATGGCAATTTCAAGTTTGGAGGCCTAAGTATTAGGCACGATATGACAATTTCATGTTTGGCAACTCAAAGTGTAGGGGTCCTTTCCACTCTCATAGTAAGCTTTGATCGATGGTAGATTATTCCCCTTGGAAAGTGTGTTTCAAGAGCATCAAGATGACATATGATATGGGGTATTCTTTCAGTATTGACAAAGTTCTGACAACTTTAAGTTGGACAACCAACCATTCTCCAACCAAATTTCAACCTTCATATGGGAACAGAAGGGATGGTCAACCGTTATTACATGCAAAACTCAGTCAATAATAGCAAAATTCAGTCAATACCTTAGAGGAGGAGGGATGTTCGACCCTTCTCCAACTTACCCTCAACTTGCCCATGGAGACAGAAAGGATGGCCAACCCTTCTCCGGTCTATGTTTAGTTTGCACCTGGGATCAAAAAGGACGGTCAGCCCTTCCCCATTCTGATTTTGGTTTACATGTGGAAGGCCCAAAAGCTATGGAATCAGTAACATGTGTCATGATGCAAAATCACAACATCTAGCTTAGTTCAACTGAATGCATCTGGATCACACACAAAACTCAACTTAGGACTTGTGATCTTATAACAGATGGAAGATAAATAGCTTCATCTTCCTGTCATAGAGGCTTATAAAAACAGGTGAAGAGAGTTCAATGTACCCACAGGAAGAAAGAAAGAGGGCTGGCAAGCAGCTAGTGAATAGAAAAACCAAGTGAAAGGCCAGCAAGGTTACTTGCCAAGTGAAAGAGTCAGAGGAAGTCCAAGAAGACCAGAAGCTGTATTTAGTGTATTGTGATTTGCTATCTTTGATTTTGGAAAAACTTAGTTGTTATTATGATATTATCGTTCTGACAAAATTGTTCTTGTATGAACTTCTGAGATATAACTGAAGTTGCATATTCTATAAAGAGTTCATTGCATATTCTATTATGTATGTGTTTCTGTGCACTCTGAAAAGGCTGAGTGGTTGACAGTTAATTTGTTTGGCACTCGACCGCGCCTTCAGAAGAACATGATATGATTAGTCTAAGAGCAGAGGTCAATTAAAGCACAAAAGGCTTTCTTCAAGAACTAAGAGGACAGAGCGCAATTATATGCCAGAGATGACAATAAGAATTGCACATTCTCAATCTATTACACATTAGATGTATGTGCCTTATAACATTTCTTCAGTTGTAAAAAGAAGCCTTATATTTGGGTTACTTCCTTGTGATGTTTCAACAAGAATCTCACGGCCTTAAATAAACACCTGCACAAGTTATTCATCAATAAAAAGGGATGATTATCCATAGACTAGAAGTTGCCATGTAAAGCCACAACAGAATGCCAGGAGGGATGTGGAATTAATTATTTTTAAATGTGAAGTAGGTGTGAATATTTCAACCACCATACAGACAACATAGGCAAGAGAATCAGTCTTATTGTAAAGACACCTCTTGCATAATAATACATAGTGAGGATTATCATTCAAACTATCCTCAAATAATTACGAATCTACATAATAAAAGTCAGTACCTTCTCATTATCCAATCCAGCCTCTTCAAATGCTGAGAATGCATCTGCAGACAACACCTCAGCCCACTGCATAAAATTTGCAACAGGTCAACTGGTAAGAATAAACTGCAGTATAGAATTATACAGAGAAAACGTGTTGGCGAAAATTCCATCCAATGAACCATCTACCTTATTAACCTATTTTAAAATCAAAGAAAAAATCATTTACAGAGCAAATAAGATATTGATATCATAATAATGCCAATTCATATAAAGGGGTGTCAAATTTTCAAAAGTTTTGGACTGAATTTAATTAAATTGTATAGTCATAACACATAAAAAATGTGACATACGATGCAAGCAGCAAATTATTGGAGTATCCTAGTCACTCTCTAGGACAATCGTAAGAATTCAAATGGATTTTAGATATAGATATACATACAACACAAGGAGTTCCTATCCATAAATTAGGTTCCATACAAACACAACCTGCCATGTGTTACAGAATTATTTAGCTATAATTAACTATTCCAGAGGATGTATCCATTGGACGGATCTTTTAAGAGACACCCCTCAGCATCTATATAATAGATGTCCTACTGTATTGTAAATTTCATAGAGTTGAGACTCAGACTCGGTGAGCAATTGGTAAGCCGATTTTTGACTCTGACTCAAGGAAAAATCATGGCCAAATCTCAGCAGTTTTTTAAATATATAATATTAAAGAATTACTTTTTTTGGTTTTTATTTTTAATTATTTTCTGTTTTAATTTTTAATCATTTTTTAGCAGCCTCAGCTTGACTTGAGGAGAACTCGCCTTGGCATGTACGTGTCAGCACTTGTGAGTCACAACACTACAATTTCAATAGTCCTTTCCTTTTATTCATTTACTGTGTTGCAGGAAACGCCCCCCCCACCCCCACGACTCCTGCCTGGGAATGCCTCCGGTATGGGGACGTCCTGGGCACGTCCGGAACAGTGTCGGAAATGTCTGGCACTGTTCCAGATGTCTCTGGGCGTGCCTAGGACGTCTCTGGGTGTGACCAAGACGTTTCCAGTGACTTGAAGGCAAAAAAATTAAAAATATATACTCAAAAAACTTTTAAAAAAAAACCTAAATCGCTGCAAACTCTTTATACACCAAAGTCCGAACAGTGTAAATCTTCAAAGAATAGATATCTTTAGCTAAATAAGCCTAAAGATTGGTCTAAAACCATGAATGTTAGTGATTTTTACACAATTAATCTAAGAAAAACACAATTCTATAAAGGATCAACTGATTTTTAAACAAAATTCACTAAAATTAACTAAGAATACTTCAAAATCACAAAGCTTTAGGGCATAAATATTTTTAAGTTATATTTTATTTATATACTTTCAGGATGTTTGAGAGTGGTTTCGGACCTCTAGAAGCTATAATGCAAATTCTAGGTTTTGGAGGATCCTATCATATTTCAGACTTAGTCAGATTCCAAGGTTTCAGGGTTTCAAACTTAGACATATTTCAGGGTTTCAAGATTTCAAGGAGACATCATAGGAGGTATGAAGGCTGCATGAAGGCACGTAGGTATGATATAATAGTATGAGAACATCTCTCACAAAGTGCCCCAAGCCAATCCCGCCCCATTCCGTATGCACCCCTTAAAGCATACACTCTAGGAGATTCAATGAACCGATGAGCCCCTGCAAGAGAAAGCGTCAGTAAATGATAAAGTTGAAAAAAAATGGGAGTGGCATTCATGATTTTTAGGGCAATTGAGATGATTTATTCTAGATTTGAATGTACATTTTGTCTTTGAAGTAATGAATGAATGAATATTATATATTTTGAAGTGTTTTATCTTTTATAGAAAAATATTTTCATACTATGTAGTTTCAAGTGTTTTACTAAAAAAAAAAGTAATATGTAAAACACTTGAAACTACATAGTATGAAAATATTTGTCTATAAAAGATAAAACACTTAAAAATATATAATATTCATTCATTTCATTACTTAACGTACCCACGACGTATCCAAATCAAGGTTTTGGAAAAATGGCGTACCCGCATATCCGAGACATCCCCTTACCCATACCCAAACAACATAGTTCATTTATATATAAATATAAATATAAATATCATTCTCTTCATTTATCTCTTTCACTATGTCACACAATATCGTTCGACTAAATATCTTACCCTAGTTCTTTTCAGCTATCATGATTCGGTCTGCATGCATACAATCAGTAGGCATATGTATAAAATTGCCATGCACTAATGCAATAGGCTTCAACAGAAAGAAACATTCTATCACCTGTCATCAATGCATTTTTTGTACAAAATGCAGTATTTTTTGTTCAATACTGTCCTGCTTCAATCCGCAGTATATTCACGGCAAATATGCTGTCCAAGAACCAGACTTAACGATAGTAGCAATCAAAAGTAAAACCCTCAGTAGGATGGTTTTTGCCAAAATTGGAGCTTCCATTGTGAGAACTAGGTAAAAATTCATGGATGGTGTTTTCAAATACTGGATTGTTCTCTCAGCAATAGTGGTATCAGCCCAAAACAGCACCCAAACTGTTGGAAGGTCAATCCAAACTCCCAGAAAAAGGGAACCTGAATATTGTTGGTAGCTCAGTAGTAGAGCACACCAGCAAGTTAATGGGAGGTACGAACTCCGCGTCCTAGCTGGTCCATGTTTTTCAATATGGTTTAGAAGTCAGACTAGATAAGCTCAGGGTGGTATGTGGCCTGAGAGGAGATGTTGGAAGGTCAATCCACACTCCAAGAAAAATAGAACCTGTAATGAGTCAGTAGCTCAGTGGTAGAGCACCCCAGCATGCCAATGGGAGGTCCTAGGTTTGAGTTGTAACCGGACCATGCTTCTAAACACAAACAACAAAAGCACAATTTGCTTGTCTTCAGAATAGGCCATAGGAGGTGATTGATGCATATAAATCAACAGGTACATACTGCACAGTATGAATATATTCTGAATTTATTTTTTGCATGGATATATGTACCAAAAAAGTATCAGAAATGGATTTGTTTCAGATCTGTCTTTGGTACAGAGACCGTACAAGAAAACCATCTAGGAAGGAAGCAATGGAATTATGCTTGGGTGTAATAACCATGGCCCATTGTTATTTTTTCCACCTGTTTTTTATTGTCATACCAGAAATAAGGAGGTTTGTTGCAATATTGAAGATGAAAGAGAGAAATTATATATGTTTAGTAAAGACAATTAAAAAAGAGAATAAGAGGCCAAGGGTTGTAGCCCAATGATGAAATGACAAAAATGTGTAGCCACAAAGTGAGCTACTAATCTCAATGGTATTTGATGATCTTAAAGTGTTATCAACCACAGAACTGTTGCTTGATCACAACCAGATCACTTCCTGTGTTACACAAGAATTCGGGGATAGGGACAGGACACAGGGAAATAAGCTTCTATAGAACAACAGGGGACAGCAGGCGAAATTTTAGGGAATGACAGACCAAGAACTGTTAGAAAAAATTAAAAATGAGAAAAATCTGCAAGATTCTAGGATTTCTGCCTAATTGTGCATCATTATGCATTCCAAACTTTGAAACTCAAATAAATTAACAATACAAAAATACATCCGTTATCCCGAAAAGAAAAGATAAAATTATTGAAAGCATAGTTATGATTAATGCATATATTCTGATTCATCCATAAATTACATATGACAAAACATCAATATAAGAGTCCAAATTAAAATAAAAATCATACGGCATGATGACGACACCGACATGGATTATATGAATCAAAATGCTAACCACGGAGCAGCAATCATCGCTAGGTCCCTTTTTCGGACTTGTCTTCTTCCATGCGCTGTACGACGAATGCCTCGTCATCATTGTTGTCAATACTTGAGTCTTAATCATATGGCTCATCCCAATGAGACCCAAACAAATCACAACTGGATCTCCACTCTACCTGTTAAAAAACCTCATGATCAACAGCCTACTGTGTTGTTGGAGTCTTTCAATACTCGGGGGTCTTCCGATCCTAGAGACATAAGACATTGTGCAGTACAACTAGCTTCTCCACTCTTCTAGAGATAACCATGTTCCTCTTGACATAATGGATGAATCTACAACCTCTGGATAAATGTCCCATTGTGCTATTTAAGTCTTTCATTACAAAGTTGACTTTTGATCCTCAAAATGGAAAGCATTGTGCTAGTTCCTCTCAATGGCAAAGGAGATAGCAACTTGGGAATGGAAGCCAATGGCAAATATTCAAAACTTTGGAGCTTTGTCCCCATGTAGATGCCACCCTCCAATGGGGTTATCCAAGGCAATAGTGGGTTTTCCTCTCTAGTCTCCTATGTTTTTAAAGGCTTGAATAGCAAGCCCTGCAGATCTAACCTACTAGTCTCAAAGTCTTTGTGCCTCATCTCTCCTGAAAATCTTTCTACGCACCTTCATAAACCCCTCCACCTCATATCTTTGATAGGAGGTACTCTCCCAAGCCTCAACATATACCATTTGGAGTTTAAGTGTTCTTGTGTACCAGTGCAATAATGTGTTCATTCTCTACAACCTCCAATTAAAATTGGGTCAATGTTGTCCCATGAACACTAGCTTTTATCTAACAAATCATACCAGGAAATGTCTCATTAATATCTCCAAGCTTAGAAGAGCATGTGTCATCATATTTAATGACCCGAAACATGTGCTTTGAAGGACAGTATGCCTCACATCTATATTGACTGCATTTTTATATACAATCTTCCCTTCATTTGTCTTGGCCTTTCCTCACTTAGTCCTCTCGCTATAAACAACCATATGGTATAGAGGCTAATGTCCCCCACTCATATTCTCCAACAAAATGAAATACCTAGTGTAGCTAGTCTCTACAAGTAGCATAGGGGCTAATCCCCTCAATCATATTGTCCATCAAAATGAAATACCAAGTATAGCTAGTTTTTACAGGTTTGAGGAAATCCATCAAAAAAGAGTTGAAAAGTGCAAACGAGGTGTGGTGGTTGTAGATAAACATTTGCACATCTCTAGCATCTAACACCAACCCCTTCACCTAATCATCCTTTCCAACATTCTTAAATTTATTGCTCAACATGTGCACATAGCAAGAGATCCAAAAAATATATTACATTTTCCTCTTTTTGTTGAGGAGCAATGAAATGGGTTTTCCTCTTCTTGCCGAACTTCCTAATCTAGGCAGGCAACATGACTTCTCTAGATAGGATTAACATCGGACAAAATATCCTAGTTGGAAACACCCCTCATTGCATATGTATTCTTGTCCCATTCATTTTGAGGATCTGGCCCCTAATGCTCATGGGGTTCCCTTGAAGAGGTCACAAGGCAAAGCCCCGCAGGCCAAGACCAACAATTACTACTTGAAGGCGTTTATCAATAACCCCTAAAAGACAAAGGGTCACAAATAGAGGAACAAATGTTTCATCTTCCACAACGGTTCCTTCTTCCTCTACCATTTAGTATAAATGCATAGAGGAGCTTGTTTACAATCATTTTTCTCATATCATATTCCGGAAATTACCCACCAACTCCCAAAGAGAGATTAGTTCAAATGTGAGTGACACTACTCTCTCCGATCATTGGCCTATCCTCCTTGCAATGATCCGGAAAGAAAATGTTCGAGTTGGTTCTCATGTTTGCTAGGTTCTATAGATAGTTTTTGTCTATTTCCTAGTTTGTCATTTTGTGGATTTATCCCACATTGGTTATTTTCACTTCTTGTTTGTCCTTGCCTATATATGCAAGGCTTCTCCTTTGTAACATATAGAAGTTATTTTATAGATAACATATGATAGTCTTTATCTTTGCATTTCTTACAACTCTTCTTGTGATGTTTTTGCTATTAATGCTTCAGATCTTGGGCTTGGAACGATCTTGTTGATATTCCTTTATGGTTAGAGGTGTTGCAGCCATCCATTTACGATTTTGTTGCTTCAAGGATTTGTCCATTTATCAAAATTTCTTCTTCGTGTAGTGGAGGTGTTTTGTATGGATCTTTGAGATTTTCTTTGGCCATTGACATTTTTTGAGGGGAAAAACTGCAAATTGTTTTTGCAAAAAATTGTGACTCTCTTGCAGATCAGTTTTCCCCTCCCATAGGTGTCTGATTCAGAAAATTCTTTCACTGTTGGAAAGAGGACTTCGAGAGATTTTCAGAAAGTGATCATAAGCATTTCAAGTAGTATCGAAGGAGATATGGGGATCTGAAGTTGATCCTGCGAATCTGATTTTCTGCAATTTTTTTATGCACGATCAAGAAAAAAAATCAGATCTTGTATTTAAAGTGAAAAAACAGCATGGGAGATTGATCTATGTGAAAGATTGTTATTTTCCTTTGCTGCAAATTTCCTTCAAATTCATTTTTACAGATCTAGTAGAAATAATTTAATTTTTCTCCAAGCATTTAATGTTTTTGCAATGTTTACTTATTTGACCCATTGTAATCATGAGAAACTTGTAAAACTATAACTTTTGAACCGTGACTCGAAATCAAGTACTAGTTTTTTTTCAAAAGTGTATTTTTTTATACTCCATGCATTGGGTTCATTTATCTTGTAAAATGCACTAAATTATAAAGTGTGAAATTTGGGGGGCCTTACACTTTTTTGGGGTGTTCATTATTTTCATCGGGAGATGTTAAATTGTCATGGGGGGATTTATCTTTTCGAAAGAGTTCTTCTTGACTTTCTCATTTTTTAGCAATGAATTCTTGCTTATTTGAGCCCCTCAACACCTCCAACTACATTATTTGGAAGATCAAAATGTGGATACACTTACAGCGGAAAGGCTTGTGGAGTGTTATGCTTGGTAGAATTCCCCACTTTACAGATGAGAAAGTTCTTGATTGTATTGCATCCATACAAGATGAGGCTCTTCGTTTGATTTGTCTCCATGTTTCAAATAGTTTGCAGTGTTATGTCACATGTGCCACATCACTAAAAGAAGTTTGGGATGCTATTGTAGCCTTATTTGAAAAGGATATTGAGTCTTCTAGGTCTTTTGCACCCTCTTTTACTCCACCTCTTTTTGTTCCACTTCCTTCTCCTGTTAATGAGAATTTATCTTTTGATGATGACACTGATGTTCAAGATTTGAGTCTTGATAGTGACATGGATGAGACACTATTGGCACTTCCTTCTCCTCTTAGTGAGGATTCACTCTTTACTAGTGACATGAATCAGGATTCCTCTTCATTTTGTGAGGACATCCTTTTTGATGGTGATCTAGATGAGGCATTCTTACCTCCTATACCTCTCACTATTCAACCTTATTCAGTTGTTAGTGATGACTTGTCTTTTGACGATGGTTTGCTTGAAGTACTTATTACTCATATAGATTGTACTCCTATTCATTTCATTGATCGAGAGGACATGATTCTTGAGGATGTGGCACCTTCACCATCACGACTACCTGAGGATGACTTTTATTGTGCCACAGTTGTTCTTTCATCACCTACTTTTTTTTGTGAGGATGTGTTTTGATAGTGATTTTCATTAAGAACCTATTATTGTTGCACATTCTTATTTGGAGCTTGTTGATACTCCTGCTACTGCATTTGTTGCTTGTCCCACTTTAGATCCACCTACTTATGTGCTTGGTTCCTTTGAGAAACATATTCTTGGATTTCAATCTTGCATACTTCACTCTATGGGCTACACTCTTGGAGGTCTTGGCAGACTCTTACAGAGTATTGTATCTCCTATTGGCATCGATATTTCTATAGGGGATTTGTCTTTGGGACATTGTTCGTAGCACTCAAAAGGAAGGTACATTAATGGAAAGAATATTTTATTTTTGGGGCAATCTCACCACCTATGTAGATGGTTCCTTATGTCCTTTCCATCCACACAAGATATTTAGTACTGATCTTCGTGTGGGGTGAAGGAAGATGTTCTTAGGGGGGATTCCAGATGAAGTCCTTCCTTTCCTTCTTTTCTCTCTTTTACATCATTTTGGGGGGGAGGGGGAGGTGCGAGGCGGGAGTTTTGTTCCTACGGATTTTCTTCCTTTCTCCATTTCATGCATATATATTGTACAGTAGTACCTCATCAAGGCTTGTTGCCAAGACTCATACTATGGATATGCCACTTTGTTTTTTGGCTATTTTTAGCCCCTAGCTTCACTTGAAGGGGGTGTTAGAGTTGGTTCTCATGTTTGCTAGGTTCTATAGATAGTTTTTGTTTATTTTCTAGTTGTATCCCACATTGGTTAGTTTGACTTCTTGTTTGTCATTTGCCTATATATACAAGGCTTCTCCTTTGTAACATATAGAAGTTATTTTATGGATAATATATGATATTGTCTTTGTCTTTGCATATCACCTTTGTCTCTCTTACAACTCTTCTTGTGATGCTTTTGTTGTTAATGCTTCAGATCTTGGGCTTGGAACAATCTTGTTGATGTTCCTTTCAGAAAAATGGCTAAGCAAGCCTCAATTTTGCTTTTTAATTGTGTGGCTCTTCCATCGACTTTTCAAATGTCAAATCGAGATTTGGTGGACTGAGGCAAACAGAATTCAAGGACATGCAATATTCAAATTTATGGGCAAGATAAATCTCCTCAAACAAAGACTTAAACCATGGCACAATAAAGAGTTTGGAAACACACTCGCACAGAGACAACATTAACAAGGAATTAGCCTTAATTCATATTCATATAAGAGAAATGGGATTAACAACCAAGCCAACTACTCATGAATAGCAGCTCATCCAAAAACATGCAACAAGACAATCAAGAGAGGATCCATACTAGTGACAGGTCAGGAGAACATTAAGTGAAAGATGGGGACCAAAATACCAAATGCTTTTACAAAATAATTATAAACCAACATGTAAACTCAGCATAGAGAATTTCAAAAAAGGATGGCACATATATTCAATTATCTGCAGATATGGATTATCATATCCACCAGAGCATTCTAAAATGGTTCATGGCATAAAGTGAGACGTTGAGGACTAGGATCGATTTGTTACACCAATAGCTCAATGGTAATCAACCCCAACCTTAGATCAGGATTCCTTTTAACAAAGATCTTTGGACACTAACAGGTAGTATTTATGAAATTAAGAATGAGGTGACCAACTTAAATGAGAAAATAATTCAGGTGGAAAGGGATCAGAAATCTCTTAATGAAACACTAATGAGGGTGTTTCAGGTTAGTAGAGTTACTATTAAAAACTATATTGCCAATATAACATGCTACAGGATGGTTTGAAGAAGAGGAAAGGGATTCCAGAAGAGATAAGATCAAGCAAAAGAAATAAAAGTCAAAGAAAAGGGAAGGAGATAGACAATAATGATATGGAACTAGAAATAGTAGAACACCTGAATTTTCTGAAAAAAGAATGGGAGGAGGCTAAAACTTTGAATGGCCTCTGCTCATCTCAGCCTAAATTGTGCTTGAAGTATCTTCGCTATTTTTTTGTTGGATGTTTGTTGTTTTTGTTGTATGTTTGCAGCTTTGTTACAGCCTGAGATATTGTATAAACCAGTTTTGCCTGTTGCTCTTGTTTCTTGGATATTGTTGTTGTATCTATAGATCTTTTTTGTAAAAGGGTTTGGGCCCTTTCAAAAACCCATGTTTACCCATAAATAAATTTAAAAAATATGTATCTGCAGATATTCTTCCATATGCAACAGAGTATTTCAACGAATTCTTCAAGAAGAACCTAAAACTATGACAAAATCCAAGGCCCAAAAGGAGTCAATCCAGATTATCCCAAAACTCGTCAAGGATGCTGATAATCAAGATTCAAGATATAATCAAACCAGATACAAAAGAATTCCTTGAGACTATTGTCTTTGTTTTTCAAAAAAACAAAGCTCTAGGCCTTGATGGATTTCCGGACTCTTTCTATCAAGCATTCTGGTGTCGAATCAAGGAGAATCTACTAGAAGTTATACAAGAATCTAGAAGAAACAAAAAAAGAATGCTAGTCTCAATCCAATTCAATTATCCCTTAATCCAAAGATAGCACATGAAGAGCAGCTAGACCAATATACACCAAATGCACTTTGCAATATGGTTTATAAAATCATCTCTAAAATCATTGCTAAAAATTGTGTTAGCTTTTGTTACAGGGTGAAAAATCTCTAACCACATAATTGTTGTTCAGGAAATTGTTCATTCTCTAAATTCACAAAAAAGGCCAAGGGTTTGATAAAACTTGATATGTCAAGCTTTTGAAAGATGCCACTTGGAACTTATTGGTCAAAGTTCAAACCATGAGTCTTTGGTTTCAGTGAGAAGTTGATGAAGATATATACAGCTGTATTACTGTTGACAACTCTTCCACAAGGCAGATTGTCTCTTGCCGCTTGGAAAATTCGCATCTCCATCCAAGGAAAGAAAGAAATCATTAAGAAGAATACGTTGTTTTTCTTTGGTAAGGGGCCTTTGCTGCAACAGGAAGATTCCGAAGGGATGGTTTATCAAGAGGCTTTTACTTCGGAAAAGTGCTAAGAAGAAGAGTCTGCAAGGCAAAAGACAAAGGAAGTAATTCCTTCGGACCTTTTGTCCGAAGGAATACTTCGGAGAAATTATAAAGAGAACACCTGCAGGCCAAACAGGGAGAATCCAAAATTCCACCCAAATAAGCAAATAAAAGCCAAGGTACCCTTCGAAAGGGTCATTTGCAACAATCCCGAAGGGCACCTACCCTTCGGGAAGGTACAGAGAACCAATTCGGGACCTTTGCGAAAAGCCCGGGTGCCCTACAATTTTTTCGAAAATGGCACAACAAAGAGCCACTAGCCCTTGCAGAGGGCACTTGGTCGGCGAGAGGACCGTGGTGACTTTTCCGAAGGGCACATTTCGAAGAGCAAAAACAAAGGAAGATATCCTTCAGACAGAAGGAATTCGGGAGAAACAGGAAGAGGCCCATGGAAAAGCCAACGACAAAAAATCTGAAGGCTTCCGAAAAGTTGGAAGGCAAAGGCACAAAAGAGACCTTCGGACAAAAAGTCCGAAGAAATTCGGAAGAATTGAAAGTTCACAAAAAAACAAGTGAAGGCAAAGCAAAATGAGACCTTCGGTCTTTTGTCCGAAGGAATTCCTTCGAACAAAAAGTACGAAAAAATTCGGAGAAAGGGCCGCAGAAAAAACCCAAAGAAATGCGAAGCCAATAAAGCCGAGAGAGAAAACCCGACTATGAAAAGAAGCCCAGGAAAAGGTCTGAAGAAATTCCTTCGGACTTTTTGTCCGAAGGAATACTTCATAGAAAAAAGCCGAGAGAAAGAAATGCCGCAGGAAATTCAAGGAAATAAGATTAGTCCGAAGGAATAAATGCCAAAGGGTGACGTCCCGCTAGCAGTCAAATTCTGACCGCGGGAAGTAACCGTTGAAACAGGGGTAAAGCCAGAATTCCAAAAGCAAAGCCCAATGGAGAAAATATAGACCGGATATAATTATAAAAATACATCCGAATATAGAATCTCGCCATAAATAGACATGAACAAGAAGACCAGAATATGACAAAATACATGCAAGCAAGGGCTATTTTCGATCGACCGGTCAAAGCTTTAGTTGACTGGTTGTTGAAGTCCTGCTCGTCTCCAGATCAACTCATGCATCCGAAGGTCCAACTCAGCTTCAACCGGAGTTCCAAATTCGAATTATGAGTTGACTGTTCCAGATTTAGAGTTGACTAATTGTTAAACGCCGCATCCACTAGGAGCTTTCCATGCGATGGAGAATGATCTCTTCGATCAACTCAGCTGATCTCTTCGTCCAACTCAGCATTTCAAACGTTCCAATTCGGCATCAAGTAGCTCACGTAGAGTTCTAAAATTAACATTGGCGTGGATTTCCATGCAAAAAGAGGTGGGCGGTTCATAACAAAGACAAGTTCACTTCCTCAAGCGCAAGAAGCTTCATGCAAAGACAAAAGAAAACATATTTTATTGAAAAGCCAAGTCAGCGTTGAGTTAACCGAAGTGAATCCTTCTCTTCAAATTTTCAACTCCAATCTTTGGCCTCTTGTAATTCTCTATTTAATGGCTTTTAGCCTTGATTAAAAGGAATCCAATCTCGCTCTTGGTTGGACCAGACTCTGCCATTGGTGAGTTGTGTAACCTCTTCGATCAATAGGACTGTACTTTTAGATTTCAAGTGTTGGCATAGTGTATATTTCATTCAACAATTTGCATAAGTGGTAGATTTCTCTCCCTTCCCAAATTCTGGTTCATACCTAGTTGCTAGAGTATCCTTATGCAGGTCATGTTAAAGTGTTCTTTATGTCTTTTGCTGAAGCTGTAAGTAGATGTTAGGGGGCTGCAAAGTGTCTTGTATCGGACCTCTCTCCATCGTTTTCCCTCAGGTTTTGGTCATTGGATTGAACCTCTTCATGAAATATTTATGCATAAGTGATTGATTGAAATCATAGGTCTTCCTTTTCCCTTGTTCGTTCAGTGTTCAAGGTTCCAAGTTGAGTGGATCAAAATTCTGGTGTATCACCCCCCTTTTAAATAGGATTTCCCCTTTAAGTTTCCTTCTCCCTTTTCACTGTAGTCCGTAGCATAGAGTAGAGATCCTCATCGATACATCATACAGGAACCAGCGTTCTCTGAAGGTTCTTCTCACCGTTGAGGCACCCAACCTCGTGAGGTGATCCCATTGTTTCAGCCGGATAGAGGACTAGCCATTCCATGCACGTCTTCGAATCAGGGCGCAGCTCCAGGTTGACAACAATTACTTCACCTGCTTATTCACTCTCATTCAACAGCAACACAGGGCAGTCTTTTTTGCCTACTAGAGGGCTTCATCAAGGGGATGCTTTAAACCCATATATATTCATACTCATGGGCGAAATGCTCTGCAAACAGATCACAACGGACAAAGCTAAGAAAATTATCCATGGGCTGTCAGCGTTTAAAGATTGACAGAGATATTCAGACTTCCATTTTGCTGATGATACTCTTTGATTCTCTCTGTTATAATCGGGAAAATCAAGCACTTAAAAATAGTATTTTAAGCAAATTCTGGATTGCCTCCAGACAGATGGTTGATAAAAACAGATCCAGTGCAATATTCATTAATATCCCGATACGCAAAAGAAGAGAAATTCGGTGTGCTTGATTTCAAGGAGTCTCTTCCTCTGAAATATCTGTGTTTCCCCCTCCATCTGAAAAACAAGGCACAACTATGGAAAAAACAATTAATCAGCTCAAAATCAAGATGGAAAAATAAATTTATCAGAGGCTCTTGTTTCCTGGTCAGAATCAGTCATTGCAAGTCATCCTACAAGCTTATAGCATATAACCATCTACATCCTTTCAAATTCAGAGGAATTTCTTGTGGAGAAGAACATATGAAGCTTTCAAGCACCCCCTGGTTGCAAACCAAAGGACGTGGGATCTCAACATAAGAAATCTAAAATAATTCCAAAAAGGCCTCAGCATTGAAAGCGGCCTGGCACATATAACAAAGAACTGACTCTCCATGGCATAAAATAATAAGAGAAAAGTAAATTTCCTCGACCAATGAGGGAATTGTAAAAGCCACATGGACATCCCAGCTCTCAGGACCAACAACTCACATCCACGAAGGAACGGAGCACTTATCAAGTCAGATACATAAATCTCCACTAAATTTCTGCAAACTGAACATTGATGGTGCTTCTGAAAATAATTTCAAGCAGGAATTGGTGGTATTACAGATAGGCACTAGATAACCCAATCCTATGCTATTGTCAAGGACTTTGCCATCCAAACCAAAAATTTAGCAAAAATTTTTGGAGCATACAGAGGTATCATACTTGCTCAAGAAAAGAGAATTACTAATCTCATCATTGATGGTGATGCAAAAATTATAATTAACCACATCGATCATGCAAGGAAAATGCCAACAGCAAATCAGAAAAATGCTACGTTACCGGATTCGCCCCTAGCAGGCCCTGGGAGCGCGAGGATACGGCAGTCCGGTACGGTACGTGGCCGATTCCGCAGGGGGCACGCCGAACCCTGGCCGTATCCCCGCGGATCGGCCGAATAAAATACTATTTTTTTTTAGTTTTTTCACTTTATAACAAAAACAAAAAGTAAAAACCCTAAACTATTTTCACTTTGACCCGACTCCGCGACCGACCCTGCGACCTGCCATCTCCGCGCCTCCCCGCGACCTGCGATCTCGCGCCTCCGCGCCCCCGCGCCTGCGCGCGAACCCTTGCGGGCCTGCGGCTGCGTGCGACTGCAGGTATTTTTTTTTTGTTTTTACATTTCATTTCTAATTTTTTTTCTTCTTCTTTTGAAACTAGGTTTAAAATTTTAATATGGGTTTTAATTTTTAAAAATCTAATATTTTATAAAAAATTTAAAATGTAATAGTTTAGGTTTATTTTTTTAATTTTTATTTATTTATTTTAACTTTTTAATTTTTATTATTACATTAAATACTTTATAATTTATAAAACTAATATAAGTTCGACAATTGAATATTATAATATTTGGCATTGAATTATGAGTATATATTTCATTATTTTGTGGTTATATAACTTATTTGAAGTTATTTTGTTTCCTCTATGCATATTATGTGGTTAATTTTGCTTATATGGCTATATTTTTATATTTTTAATTTTTTATATATATTTTTGTATGGCCGTATCCAGCCGTATCCAAACCACCAAAAAAAAAATCGACGTATCCCCGTATCCGATACTCGTACCCGTATCCGTATCGGCAACTTAGGAAAAATGACTTGGATCATCATCAAATCAGCTGGAAAATGATCGATATCATTCAACAAATGGGGAAAACTATACAAGGAATGCTAGAGATCCATTTTCTTCATAGAAAAAGGAATCACATATAGCAGATTTATTGGATAAAACTGCTGTTGAGCAACAATATCCATACAAACCAAATCCTTAAAAAATAAGCTGATCTCCCTCAGAAGATATAGTCTATGGTTGAGGTTTAAGTGAACTACATTTTTAAATTTGTTAAACCCTGGTTAGGATTGCAAAAAATAATTCAGCAAAGTATTGACATCATGGTATTCTAGGAGCTTTATTTAAAATGCTAATGGTCTTTTTTCTGTTTTCTTTCATCCCTTGTTTCTTAGAAGTTTCTCCCTATTTCACCTCATTTCTCACAAGTCTTTTTGGAATCCTTTTCCCCTTCACTTTTCACTTCACCTTAGTAAAACTCAGTTTTCTATCAGTCCTCCTTTTCCTAACGACATGAACACCTCCTCCTTCCCACACCCTCTCATTTTATTTTTTCGTGCTCAATTTTTGCCTTATCCCCTAGTGCGTTATCTTACCCATGCACCCTCACTGACTTCTTTTCCCCTGGATATTACAATATTGTCTTTACCATCATGTAGACTCTACCCTTTACTCAAACGAATGATTTTCTGAGCCCTTGATCCAAAGTCTTCCTTAATATATGCCCGTACACTCACCAAGGATTAAACTGGGGTTTGAGGTCTTCCAACCAATCCTTGCCCGCCTATTTCTCAAAAGATATATACATTTACTCTTCAATGGCTCCCAAGCACTACCAGTTGGTCACCCAATAGGTCCTCACACTGAATTTCCTTGGCAAAGGTGGACAATTGTCCTCCGCTAAGGCCCATGGGGTTACTCATCTTTCAGCACACATCATACATTCTCAACAATCAAGGGCTTATATTCATCTACACTTGGGCTGACAGAAATGCCACAAAGATTCAAACCGCCCCTTCATTCTCCAGCAAGCTTTCATTCTCTTCAGAAAAGATAAGCTGGAAACGCAAGGTTTCTTGTTAACTATCAAGATGTTAAGGCATATAGTAGCATAAACTTAAAGAGAGGGATCTAAGCGGAAGTACACCACTAACCAGAGAAAAGGACCCTGTTTTGCATCTGAACCAAATAATGATTATCTCTTGGTATTCAAAGCTAAGGAGGGAGACATTCAGTATATGGATGGAGCTACACAAGCTGTTTATGTTATACCTACATTGGCCATAAACACAGTTAAGTCCAACACTTCTAATGATGGAGAAATCCAATGAATACACAGCCCTCACTCTGATATGAACACTCCAAATTAAGTTAAGATTGTTGGCATTGATTGTCAAATCAGGATTTTTAGAAACTTGCAGTACGGCATACCCAACATTTGCAGCTTCATCTCTCCTCTCATGGCTCTTAGAAGAAGCATTAGATTTCAAGGCATTGTTATAAATCAAGCACACAATTTTCCAAAATATAATTCTTACATTACTACAAAAACAAACAAAAGGTTTATGAGAGACGGAGTAGAAAAATGCAGAATTTTCAACAAGTCAAGAATAAGGTTGTCAAGAAGAACGTTCAGGATGCTCAAGACACTGGAAACTTGCAGCTGGAAAAGGGATAAATTCCTCCAACATTGATCCTTTTGGAAAGTCATACAGCGCAAGGGCTTGCAAGTATCCCCTGGGTCAGTCTGGATAACCATCATTTAAAGGCTCTTCAAGAAAGGCGAATGGTGAAATCCCCAGTTATCATTGAATACCTATATGGAATCCAGCCCTAACAAGGCCGATTTACTCCCTCTGACACATAAAACTCATACCCAAGTTTACACGATAGAAGATTTGGGTATTGGAAGACCTAGCAAAAAGACCAACTCCTAATAAGGCAAATTGATTTGCTACTCATCTCTTAACCAGTTATCTTCCGAGCAGCTACTGCACCTCCTCTTTAGCCTGAGCACACACAAAGTGAAACGCTTCCCCTCACCAACTCTTCCCTTCAACCTAGGACTTCAGGGGCCATTAAAATTTAAATAAAGGCCAAATGTGGGTACTCGAGGGGGAATCAGTTACCTCATATTGCTTGTCTAAGGTCACTAATGGGAAACTATTCTTGCGAGTTTCCTTCCTTCAACAGATGCAACAATGGACTTTAAAACCAGTTCGGGAAATCCCTCTCCCTCTTCCCCTGTTAACAAGGCTTTGGAAGATCAACCAACAGTTGGTGGAAAAGAACTGACATCTTGTGACTAGCAATAAACAATTAGCTGCCAGCAGTGAAAATCAAAAATCACACATTAGGATCGTGGGCAGATGGATGGAAGCTTTGGTGCGTTTGGTTTTGCTTGACATAATCCATAAAAGATAATTTGAAAACATGCACTTGACTGCAATGGCTCAAGCTGCTCCTGAAATTGGCATGAATGTGGAATTTAATTGGTTTACCATGCAAAACACTCCAACTCGTCCCATGGTGCAGCATGGAGTTGAGGCTTCTTGGACCATCCCTGAAGGTGCTAATGAGGTCATGATCAAAGCTATGCTAGAAGAGCACATTGAGCTTCAACTTCTAAGAAGCCTTGGTGAGGAGGGTTTTGGAAATTGATTCTTTGGATTTGTTTTCTGATGATCGTCTTCTCTCATGGAGTTCTCCATGGTTTAAAAATAACACTTTTTAATGCTGTGTGAACAAAAAGGAGTTCAAAAATATTTTGATATTTTTGATGAAAAACTCTTTGGTTTCAAAATACTATGATCTGTAGCTTTTTCGTTTATCAGTACTTTGTGAAGATGGTTAAAATTTCAAGCAGTGATTGTGAACTTGCAGATTATATTGTAATCCTGCTGTGAAATGTTTCTCTCTCATAGATCTCTGTATTTCTTTCCTTCCCTGGCAGTTCGTAGTATTGTTTCTTTGCTTTTTCTCCCACAAGAAATACTTATTTTGTACTTTAACACTTTTTTTTTAATACATTGGGCCTTGACAATTCTGTCTATATATATAATACAAGTATTTTACATATACATAAACAACTCTCTATTCTTTTTCAATAAAATGTTCTTCACTTATTTGCATTCTCCCTCTGAAATTTGATTTATATTGCAATTGCTATTATGATTTTCTTTTGCTTATAATACATCTATGCTCCAACAATTTTGAGTGGTCTCCCATTGATGCTTGTACAATTCGGATTAGCGGTATCAAAGTCATGTCATGCATTGTATTACCATTATATGATGGACATGGGAAAGGCAAACATGAGAGTGAAGCATCAAGAGCAGAAAATCTGAGAAGCTGATCCAGTTTCAGCACCCCCAGACGAGCATCAGTTACTTCTCAAAGAGAACCTACACCTAAGAGGAGAGAACCAACAATTGCAAAATCAGGTTCATACAGATAATTAAACCCTAAGCCTCATAATGAAGCAATTGGTAGAGTTACAAGTGAAGTGTGCTCAACTTGGTAATGCTATTCTCAAAGATTTATACAAGGACAGGAAATATGCACTGAAGCTATGAATAAGTTTCAAGAAGAATTAACCAACAAATAGTGCCTGCGATCAACAGGATCAAGAGTGCCATGATTTACTACACTTCCCCTCGAGGCAACACTCACATTACACTCCAAATAATACTGTAAACCTGGCCAATAGATAGGTAAATTGCATATTGAATTTCCTGCTCTACAGCTTATATTTCTTTACTTCTACAAAGTTGGATGCTAAAAGAGATCAACAAGGGTGTGTTATTTCAAGTTGGCCTTACCCATTTTATTATTTAAAAAAGCTTTTTACAGAGGAAGATTCTAAAAGTTCAGAATTTAAAGCTTCTAAAACACACCAGTTTGCTTACATAATTCTCCAACTTTAGAAACAACAGCTGGTTTCTGCTACAAACCAAAACAAGACTCGTAATCTTAATTCTACATCACATAGGTACATTTTCCATAGCCCGAAATAGAAACCAGGCATCTAATTTTAGCCACAAAGTAATAAACCTTGCTTACAAAGAAGCTCAAACTTTAACACTGAAAGCTAGAACTATAAGACAAGTACAGCCTTGATAAATTCTGCAGAATCAAAAATTTAAATCATAATTTCTTCTGTAGCTAGGCCCGGAGAGACTATAGCAGCATTCCTCCACAAACAGCATACCCCAGAATCAAAAATTTAAATCATAATTTCTTCTGCAGCTAGGCCAGGAGAGACTATAGCAGCATTCCTCCACAAACAGCATACCCCAAGCTTAATCAAAAATCCCAGAGCCCCTCACATCCACTATTCTTCACCGAAAAATACCCATCCAACAGAAACAGAGAGACCAACATCCGCAACAACAGAGGGACTAACATCCACAATAACAAAAGGGCTGACATCCCACAACAACCGAAGGACCGACATCTGCATCAACATTCATGGAATTTTCCAGGGTCTTTAACAATGAGAGGTTCCAGACCAGCCTTGCACAACAAAAACTTCCCAGCATCCAACGTCAGATCCCCCCTCCTATGTTCCACGAATGGGGAAGAGGATCGTGGAATCTCCCTTAAACCATTCAGAACCAGAAAGGGAAGACATTCCCCTGACCAAATTCGTTCTAAAGCAAAGAAATTTTGAAAATTCTCCACAAACTCTAGCAACCTAAAAAACTCAGTTTGAGGTCCCTAAAAGCAAATCATTGAGACAAGATCTCTCCCCTCCTAACCAGAAATAGGAAGTAACTCAGGAAAATGAATATCAAACTCTTCCAGTTTTTTATCCAGCTCAATTCTGAAACTAGCCCTAACATAGAATAAAGCCAATCACCTAAATAACTCTTTGTTAAGAAGCAACAACAAAAGATTGTTTACAAAATAGGATGCTACCACAGAATTGACCCTGCTTCAACATTCCATCTCCAAATAATCAACCCCTAAGCTATCTTCATAGCGAAAATATTATGTTTTCTACACTTAGAGACAGGTGTTCTGAAGGCTCTCTCTCTCCTATAAGCCTTAAAGATAAACATTGGGAACAAAGCAACAGTTTCAGAAGCAATCAAACCCAGTTAAAATGAAGAGACAAAAACACTCCACAGAAAACACAAATGCTTCATAACTGACCAGGACAAGTTCTTATAGATAAATATCTTTCAATCTATCTAGAATTTTTCTGCTAAAGAGATAATAATTAATTCACAGCCCCTGAAAAGAGCCATAGCAAAGATGTTACCTCCAATATCTCTCTTGATTGTCATAACCTTCCTGTCATCAATTAATGAGTTATCACTAATTTTCTTGAAGGCAAGACATTATTCCTCAGAAATAACATCCAACCTTTCACAACTTTCCAGTTGTGTGAGCCTTCAAATCAAAAACGGCTTACTCAACCCTTCAATCTTAATCACAAATGGTCAACCCAAGTGATTATTAATTTTCTTTAAAGATGTCATCCTTCCATTTCGCATGTGCAAATTTAGACAATCAAAACTCCTACAGCATCTTATCAAGAGAGGGGAGAACCCATTTACACCACCTAACACCCCTTTCCATCAACTAATCATTTTTCAATCAAAAGTCCCCTCTAGAAGTTATAACTAATTTCCATCATCTAGCCAAGTCATGAATTAAAATGATTTTAAAAAATCATTTTCCAAACCTTACCAATAACTTTTTAGGACAAAGTCCGCCACAAATTGCCCAACGGACAAAACTCCTTTTGATTTACTAAAAATTAGAAAGAAAATTACCATTTATTCTACAATAGCCTTTCCATCAATAAACTTCATCTTCTAGATTCAAACTTAAACCCTACAATCCAACAGTCTACACACACAAGACATCCAACCCTGTCTACACCACATAAAACATCCAACCCTGATTAATTTTTAGAATTTGTTCCCAACTGAGAACAGAAATCCCAATACTGAACCTGAAAATCTCCTCAAGAATTCCAAAAAAGTATCTACATGCACAGATCTGCAGCCTACCCAGTACCACAAAAGGGTTTGCACCCTAGAGAAAGAACTTTAAAGCACAAGAGGAATTATTCCCCTACTACGAGTGAGCAAGCCAACCATTGTCCTCTGAGATCCAAAATTCAATTCCTCCACTGAATTCGCCAGTAATAACTCCAACTCTGATCTTCTGCTTCTTAAAATCTATGGCATCTGGATTTGCTAAAGCAGCTTGTGATATCCTCCATATCATAGTTCCCTTATCATGATCACTTGCCTCTGCTTTTGCTTCCGATTCAACAAAAATCCTTTTACCCTCAGATCTTCTGCTTCTTAAAATCCATGGGATTTGGATTTGCTAAAGCAGCTTGTGATATCCTCCATATCATTGTTCCCTTATTATGATCACTTGCCTCTCCTTTTGCTGCCGATTTAACAAAATTCTTTTTATTCTCAGATCTCCCCTGAGACATTGACTTTAGTTCATGTTCCAGATCGAGTCCATCTTAACCCCCTTTTAATCTCCATTCCACCCTTCTCAAATGTGCCTATTTTCCGATTTTCTTTCTTATCCCTATTTTCCACAGCATTTCCCTTCCTTATCACGAATTCCTTTTGTAATCCATGACTTCCAACCTTAATCAACTCCTCCACTCCCGTAGCTTAAAGGACTTCAGAAGACTTTGTTCTCGGTTTCCTCCAAGCTTTTTATTTCCTTCTCATCCTCCATTCTCTTCATTCCTTTTGCTTCATCTTCTCCGTTTTCCTTTATATCAAGGACATCTTCCCATTCCTTATTCTTCTTCCTTATCCTATCTTCTGCAACATCCTTTACTTTTGACATAGGCATGCATTCTACCAACTATTCCTTTCCTTTTTCCCTTCCCTCTGACTTCTCCATGTTGTCATCAAGATCCCCCTTAAAATCGGACAAATTCCTTCTATCACGGTCCTGAAAAACTAGATTTACAACTTCCTCTACCTTAGTTCCTTTACTCTCCAAACCTTAGTCTGCTGCTTGCTCCCAAAGAACCTTGCCTTCGTCTCTTTCTCTTTCTTAACCCAAAACCTGTTTTGTTTTACATTCTACATTGTTTTTCTATATGTCCCACAAAATAGCATGAAAATTATCTTTTCCAGGGCTTTTCGTAATCAATGTTCTAAATAAAATCATTTCCTTGAATGGAGATAGATATGGCCTTTAGCAATGGATTAGCCATATTAATAGCTATTTTGGAACCTTGCCTTCGTCTCTTTCTCTTTCTTAACCCAAAACCTGTTTTGTTTTACATTCTACATTGTTTTTCTATATGTCCCACAAAATAGCATGAAAATTATCTTTTCCAGGGCTTTTCGTAATCAATGTTCTAAATAAAATCATTTCCTTGAATGGAGATAGATGGCCTTTAGCAATGGATTAGCCATATTAATAGCTATTTTGGAACCTTGCCTTCGTCTCTTTCTCTTTCTTAACCCAAAACCTGTTTTGTTTTACATTCTACATTGTTTTTCTATATGTCCCACAAAATAGCATGAAAATTATCTTTTCCAGGGCTTTTCGTAATCAATGTTCTAAATAAAATCATTTCCTTGAATGGAGATAGATATGGCCTTTAGCAATGGATTAGCCATATTAATAGCTATTTTTATCCTTGCAAAAATAGATTATTTTTTATTTTTTGTTCAAGGATCCACAGCACAAAAAATTCCTAAAGCATTTCCAATATCCCAAAAGATCTCAAAATTTCAAATATTCAATAGGAAGACCATACAATCTATAATCCATACCTCTTAAATCAAGCTATCACCCATCTTACCCTGAAAGTTTTCCTTCCAGAACTGAACTTCGATCCTTCTATCAGCAAAGGCCCAGAGTTTATTCCTCAGAATCTCTTCTTTCTCCTTACTTTGCTTGAAACCTACCATAAAAAATACGTTGGGGAGACAATGAAATAAAGTCAAATCTGCCCATTTCAAGTTTTAATCCAACCTTTCTTCTAGATGTTTTCCTTTACAAGGTCTGCCCAAAACTTTTCCAATCAAATTTTTTTTAGAGAAACAGGTTCAAGATTCCTCCACTGTTTTTTCTTTGACACATCTTTCTGATTTCATATGGAATCTTAATGGAAAAATTTGCATTATTTTACAGAAGTCATCTCTACCTTTGGATTCCATTGGCACAAAACCTTTACCTGCACCAATATTTTCCATATATTGAGATACTGAACTATTTTCTGACCCCTTACTCCTCCCCTGATCTTGACTTTTTTCTCAAATACTTCTTCCAAACGCTTGCCTTCAAATTTCAGATCTAAAGGTTTAATCTCTAGTTTTCAATCTTCTCCTAATCTTGACTTTTCTTCCAAATTCTGAATGTTCTTTTTGATAAATGAAGGCGATTGATCTTTGACTCCCAGATCCCTACCCATCACAATCTTTTTCATGTCCCCATTCTGGCTGACATCGTTTAGCGTGACATTCTACGAGGATTTGCCTATCCCTGACTCTCGTAGGCAGATAAAGGTGGTGAGAGGGTCATGTTGGCGATTCGATGGCTCACGATGATCCGGGAGATAGTTTATTTTTATTATGGAGGCCAAATTGTTATATTTTAATTTTAAAATGCACTTTTATTTTTATTTTCATAAAATTACTTTTATTTAAAAAGTATAACAAGTTTTGTATGATGTATTACGGAAACTCTCGGAAGTTCTGAAAAGTGCATAAATAGACCCTATGGGTCTAGTATTTGGCATCCAAGTTTATTTCTGATCATTGAATCCTTCTTGAGCATTTGTGAGACTTCCGAGTCTGCAAATTTTCAGATTAATCCTTGAGAACGATACCTCTTAAGTGATTTGCATAACTCAGGAAGTGAAAGATCTTCCGAAGGGTTGCACATTGGAAGTGGTCTTCAGCTATTTCATGTTGAGTTTCAGCGTTGAGTTTCATTTCGAGAACTGAATAATTTTAGAACCCTGTTTGGTGAAGCAACTGCATCAATATTTCCATTGGGAGGGTTTACTAAAATATATATATTTTTATACAGTCCGTACAGGTACGGCCTGTACTTGCAGAACAGTACGAACGGCGTACGAACGACATACGGACAATATCCTGGGCAGGGTCTTGGTCTTCAGCGATTTTCTTGTATTGGTTATTCAGGGAGGCATATTGACTGGAGGAAGGCGCACAGGAAGTAACAACGGATGTGGGAAGAGCTGCGTTCAACCCCTGAAGGCAGTGATTGAATTTGGAGGTTGTGGGAGAGGTCACGCTAGACAGTAGTCTGTGTAGAAGTGGTCGGAAGATGAATCCAGCGTGTCAAACAGAGAAGACATACCAGGGCGCAACAAACAGAGCCGCTTTTGTTGTATTCAACGAATTTGTGTGGAGGTCGCAGTAAGGACAGAGAGCAGATCGTGGGTTTTTGGACAGTCCCAGCACAACTGCGCAGGGTGGTCCAGCCTAGGTGCCCAGCAAAATTCATGTCACAATCACGCCAGTACGGCCTGTACCCGCGGAAATGTACAGACAATTTTCTTTGGGGGGCGCAAACTTGGTCAGGTTCTCCTTAATTGTCATTGCTTCTAAGATTTGGATATTCTAATCACTGTTGTATCAGCGATTACATAAATAAGACGAATTGATTTTGTTATGAGGGTTACATTTTCTTTCTAATCACTGACCAGATGTATTAGTAATTTTAGATTCTAGGAGAGGTTCTATTTACATCAGCATATCTATTGTAGAAATTAAATTATATGCCAAACATTGGGTATTCCGTCCATTATTAAAAAGGGGTATTATTTGCATTGGCCTGTTAAAAGTTAAAAGTTGCAATTTATTGAAAAGGATCTATATTGGCACTGATTTTTATTGATTTGAGTGGCTTTTTACACTTACTGCAATATAATTTGATTGCATACCAACTGTTTGACAAAAGTTCCTATTAGTATTTTTGGTGATTCTAGTAAGTGTTTGACAAAATTCCATAGCACAACATCAGTGTTTAGTGATCCTACTAGTGAGGGTCATTACAATCTTCTCCTTACTCTTTTTACCTTGATTCTTCAGATGCTCAAATTTCAGATCTAACTCCTATCCTCTTCAATTACTACTTTCTTTTCAATCTAATCCTCAAATTCTTCAAATTCCGATCCATACTCATCTCTGATCAGCTAAATATCTTCCTCTGATAACCCCAACATCATATCAGCATTAACTTCAATCCCATATTCCTCATCAAATTCCATTACCAGAATTGCTGATTCCACCTTCCTTCCATGTCTATTTTATCTCTATCTAATTGATCAGCATGAGCCTCCTTCACTGGTTTGCCATAAACTCCCAAGCTTACTACCCTTGCAATAATTCTTCTTCCACAGCCTCTCCATGAATCTGTCTACTATCACTCTTTTTTATTATTGGCATCACAATCACAAATTAGTTCCTAAAGAATCATCTTTAAGGGTGTATTACAGTCATATTTATCTCAATGATTATGGTTGACAACCTTTGATTCTACATCAAATTCAACCTTTGATGTTTGATCAAGCTATCTTGCCAGGAATTATGCATTCTCTTTCAATTTTATAAGTTTTCTTATCATTCCATTATAATTTCTTAGGGTTTCTGTATAGTTTTCTTATGCATTTCCAAATAACTTATTTGTTCTGATACCACTTATAAGAGAGCTATAATGTATGGCATTCCATATTGGAATAAAATAATTATCATGTTTAATTAGTTTATATATGTAACATACCTATGGGCTCATATTATTCCCCAGTCAGCAGGAGACTCTAGTATGGGGCAATGGCCTTTTTCCTGCCCACATCCCCATCCCCATACCCACATCTTCTGGGAAATATATTTGTATATAAAATAGATGTACTCTTACTCATTTACGCACTTATCATTATTTGAAATGGTGTTCCTGTCCCCAAACCTATACCCCAACCTCTATAGGTGACTATAATTGTTCTCTGTAATTTCAACATTTCGGGAGTATAAGTAGTTATTAATTTGATAAAAACTCAACTTTCTCTGGCCCTATGTTCATGGCTTTTCTCGTGGCAGCCACTGTGCATTTTTGTCTATCAAATAAGTTGTCAATTTATCATCACTCGAAGCATCAAACAATGGGAGTTGTGTGCGTAATAAATCTTGACTATTTTTTTGGGGGGGGAGACCTATTAATGAATATTATAATGAGGTCAGCTTCTGACCTTTAAAATGCATTTAGGTGTTCTCTAATAAATTCCAAAATTATCTCTCTGTGGCCCTCCCCATCTATCATGACCCCTGCCCCACCCATGTCACAAGACAGACAGACAGAAAACTTGTCACATGAGTACACTTATTCATCTATAAAATAGCTATACCCTTACTCATCTGTACACTTATCCTTATTTGAAATGTTGTTGCAGTCCCGTACCTATAACGCAACCTCTCTAGGTCATTATAATTGTTCTCTGTCATCCCAACCTTTTGGGACTATAACTAGTAATTAAATTGATAAAAAACTCAACTTTCTCTAGCCCTGTGTTCATGATATTTCTCTTGGCAGCCACTGTGTTTTTTGTCTCTCAAATTAGTTGTCAATTTATCACCACTCAAAGTCTCAAATGATGGGAGTTGTCTGTATAATAAATCATCACTATGTTTTTTTAGGTGACCTATTAATTAATATTATAATAAGGTCAGCTTCTGACCTTTAAAATGCATTTTGGTGTTCTCCAATAAATTCCAAGATATACTTCTCTATGGTCCTCCCCATCTATCATGGCCCGTGCCCCACCCATGTCCAAAGATAGACAAACAGAAAACTTGTCTCACAAGTTATGCGCAAGCAGGGTAAGTATTCAAACTACAAATTTCGAACAGTGAAAACCATCACAATTCCCACCCTTGGCACAGTCATGGACTTCTTGTTCTTTGGCTTTAGGTTAATAAATAACTACACAGTGGTTAATAAACAACTACACAGTTCATAAGTTGTGCAGCAGTCTTCATGTGCATAGCAAATTGATGATTCATGAAGAATGTGGATAGTGAAACTGTGGCAATATTGAATGGAAGACATTACAACTAAGTTGTCGATACGGATATGCGTACGAGAATCAGATACGGGGATACAGCGATTTTTTTGGGGGCGGTTGGGTACAGCCGGATACAGCTGTACAAAAATATATATAAAAAATTAAAAAATATAGACATATAAGCAAAATTAACCACATAATATGCATAGGAGAAACATAATAAGTTAAATAACCACAAAACATACTAATAATTCAATGCCAAATATCATAATATTCAATTATTGAACTTAGATTAGTCTTATTTAATATTATTATTACAAGTACATAATGCAAATGTTACAACTTACCAGTATGGACAAAAATAAAGACAAAAGAAAATCCACTCTCTGCAGTTTGGTGAAGATTACAATGAGATGACCTGGTGTTAAATCGACTTAAGACTATGCCCTGTTCTCTTCTTTGAGCTTATTCACGAGTTGAGCTTTTGTATTATACCTGTGCAAATGATCTTACCGTATGTACTGCACAGAAAGCGTCCTGGAGAACCATATTTTTGGGACATAAAGGATAAGCAAAAAAAGACAATTGATTTAAACCTCTCCCTCATCATGATCACATTACAGACATTTATTTCCTTTATTTTGGCAAGGCTGAAACGTGATCCAATAACTGGAAGACTTGCTGACTTGCTCTGGTAACCTTCACAGCTGCCGTATACAGACCTAATAAAGAAGATACAGATGAATCGACTGATGCTCACGTTTTGAAAACAGTCAAACACAGCCAGCTATTGAAACTGCAGAGAGGTTTTCATACTTTGTTTTGTTTTTTAAAGTCCGTGTTTGACTTTTTATTAAGCAAAATTGGAAAAAAAAAAAAAAATTGCAGAAAATGCCAGGATACGGCCGAATACGTCACCCAGACATATCCGAACATATCCACAGCCCAAGGACACTCCCTGGGCGTATCCCTGCGCTCCCGTATCTGGGGAGCGTTTCCCCGCGCTCCCAGGGCCTAGGAGGGCGTATCCGGTAACGTACTATGGGAAGGAACTTAACAATGAATATTGGTGCACTACCAATATCAGAGGCATCACAAAATGAATGTATGACATAAACTTCCAAGCAATATAAAGAAAGTGCAAACATGTATATGAAAACAAATATGAGTGAAATGTGACATCCGCCTTAAGCATGTCGCAAGTAAGGAAAGTCATCATAATTTTCCAGAAATATCAAATGCAAACACTACATCTGCCAGTGAAAACTGAATGTTTGACCAAAATGGCTCAATTCTAATACATACTAGAACCTTGTTCTCCTTTTCCAACTCTTTCAAATGTTCTTTATGACAAGTGGCCTTCCTTTCAAAGGATTGTCTCTCATCATATGGCTTTTTAATATTCCGACTTCCCTCAAGTTTCCCTCTTTTGATGCTTTGTAGATTTTAGTTTTGGGTACTTTATTTTTGGTGTTTGCACTTAATTCCCTTCTTTGTTTCCAACATGCATTATTTTTGATCTAGCAAAAGAAACATGGCACTTTATCACCATATCCGAAAAGCTGGAACAACAGGAAGATGTCAACCTGTAATAACCCTCTAAATCGAAATCTTGACAAATAAATATTAAAACCCTAAATTTCTGATTTTATTTATTTGTTTTGAAAGATTGACAATTTGATTGAGCATAAAACATCACATGCAACAATAAATAAAAATACCCACTGCTAAATATAATCAACTGGTTCAAACCCTACTAAGAATTCTCTGTAAATGTTGATTACAATTAAATTGGGTCAAACCCAGTTGAAAGGAAACCAAAAACAATTACTTCTAAAATTAAATACCATTGATTGCACTTGTTGTCGGAGTGTTGGGAATGGTACCACTGATCATTGGTCAAACCCTAACTTGGAATCGATATGAAATGCCTAAAAAACCTCGATATCCTAGGTGAAACGGTTCAGCATAGTACGACAACTCTAAACAGCTCTGATGTTGCCCAGTCTGACTAAAAATGGACGTCGTATAGAGGCCATACAAATTTGTACTTTTTAAAAAAAATATTTTGCCTCCTAAAATGTAACGCCCTAGCTAAATGGACCTCTAAAACCGGTATTTCCTAAATCCGGCAGCACCATTGTGTAATGTCCCCTTTTCATATAATTTTAATAATTAATAAAATTCCCTGAATAGTGATTTTAATCATTCAAAAATATAAAGCAATTTAATTCATTACTAAAATTAAATTAACTTGGATAATTATTCAAATTACCGGAAAAGTGGTTTTAACCATTTGAAAAATTAAGGTAATTTTAATGATTATTCTAAGGGACTATAATTAATAAATTCTTTGAAAAGTGATTTTTATCACTTTAATTATTAGAGCAATTTAATTAATTATTTAAGCAAGGACTTAATATGGAATAATTATTTAATTTGTCAAAAAGTAATTTTAATTACTAATTTATTAAGGCAAATTATTCAATTAATTCAAAAAGGCCTAAAGTGAAATTAAAAGGAATGTCAGCGTGGGAGCTAAAGCAAAGAAAAGAAAAAGATATCCTAAAAGTTGGCAAGAGAGGGTTTTGAGGTATTTTACCTCTCCAACATGGTTCGCCCCCCTTTAGAAGGTACAAATACAAGGTGAAGATCACAATTGAAAATTGTTGAATTTGATAATTGTTTCTTTATGCTATTGGGATGCATGCTCAATAGGTGTTCACAGATTTGGTGTTGATCATTCTACAAAAAGTGTCTTTTGACGCCACCTTTGCTAAAAGAGGTTTTGTTACTTGCCCTAGAATGGGGAAATTTGCTTTGAGAGACTTTCGTGAAGTTTTGGTGGATGATTTGAGGTCAACTTAATGCATAATATTTCTGATTATGATTTGCATTAATTTTACAAGTGGAGCGACTTGTTTTAGAGGCTTGATTGAGGGTTTGGAGATCCCTTTTAGGGTCTATTTGTGCAAATTAATATTCTAGAATAATTTACTATTTTTTTCCATATTGGCATGCGATTTTGGAGAAGGATTGATGAAGATTGGAGGCTTCAATTTGATAGAGTATTAAATAATAATTTTTTGATTATTATTTAATTATTTTTGACAGGGTTTCTTGATCATTTTCACTTGTGAAAGGCGAGATCTTGCTCAAATAATATTCTGTTATTTTCCCTGCACCTTGGCAACTTGGACGATTGGCTTGGAGGACTTTTTGGGCCATTTTGGTTGCCCTAAGGGTTTGCTGAAATTTTCCATTGATTTTTGAGCACATGTGGCATATTTTTGGCAAGGGTTTGAAGCAGAAAATAGCAAGGAACAGCAAGTGTGTTTGAGAGAAAAATCATATTTTTATAACCGTCATAAAGTTACATTTGATCCTCAATAAATTGGCAAAAAAGTACTTCTTTACTATATTTAATTTACTGATTATTTTGGCAAGCATTCAGAGGAATTTTGGATAAAATAGTGGTTGGAAATTGTCTTCACATCCCTTGCATTGTGGCACCTAGGGTTTCTTGGGGTTTGGTAAGGGTTTTAGAACATTTCTTGCAAACTAGGTTTGCTGATTTTTATTTCAGAATTACAGAATTTGTGGATTTAAGGGAAAAACCTTTTTTTGTTAAATCGTCCCATTTGGGAACATTACAGTGGTATCAAAGCACCGAGCTTGTCTATCTGTAAAATTTGGTTGCAAGTAGATAAAAAGATTTGGTGTTATCATGGAAGAAATGGAGAAAGAAAGGCTCTACACTACAAGTAGAAGGCTAGGGGACCTATGCCAACCAGTGGAGGATGTAATCAGCACCTTAGAAGAAGTAGAAAAGAAGTTATTCAACGTAAATCAATCACAATATGAGTCCATGAAGTGGGTGGTACAGCCCTCAAGGACTTACTGTTGTCAACCTGGAGTTGCACCCTGAATCGAAGACGTGCTGAAATAACTAATCCTCTCTCCAGTTGAAACAATGGGATCTTCTCACAAGAGTAAGTGCCTCAATGGTGAAAAGAACCTCTAGAGAAGGTTGGTTCTTGTAAGATATATCAATGAGGATCTCTACTCTGCGTTGTGAACTACCATGGAAAAGGGAGAAAGAAACTTGAAGGGAAAATTCTACCTAATGACGGTGATGCACCAGAATGTTGATCCGCCCTACTTGGAACCTTTAACATTGAACAAACAAGGGACAATGAAGGCCTTTGATTTCAATTGATCACTATGCATAAGTATTGCATGAGAAGGTTCGATCCAACGACAAAAACGTGAGGGAAAATGATGGAGAGAGGTCTGATACAAGACACTTTGCAGCCACCTAACATCCACTTACAGCTTCAGCTAAAGACATATAAAACACTGAACATGCCCTTCTTAACATGATAAGCTAGCAATTAAGTACGAATCAGAATTTGAAAAAGGAGATAAATCTATCACGTATGCAAATTACTGAATGAACGTACACTATGCCAGCACTTAAAATGTGAAAGTACAATCCTTCTATTGATTAAAGAGGTTATACAACTCACCAATGGCAGAGTCTAGTCTTACCAAGAGGTATGGATTTTACATGGCTGAAAAGCCATTAATATATAAAATTATAAAAAGCCAAGATATTGGCATTGAAAATAAAAGAGGAAATTAACTCTTCATTAGCCCAAGTCCAAATTGCATTGCATGAGTATTCCGAATTTGTCTTTCCTTGGCTTATACCTGGTTGTCTTGCATAAAGAATCCTTGGCATTGAAAAAAAAAAGACAAGCTTTGGATGCATGAAGTCTACAAATAGATGTCTTGACTTGAAAACCAGTCAACTCCAAAACAAGAGTAGTCAAATCCACTCGAACTGCTGGAACGTTTGAAAGTCTCCCCTTCGTATGAAATCAATGCAAATGCCAAATTAAGAATTACGTTTGAACTGCCGGAACGTTTCAAGCTTTGAAACAAACGAAAGTGCATGCATGAAATTTTTGGCTATTTGAAACATTCAACGCTTTGCTCATTCATCATGCAAGACAACTCTATTTTCAGAACTGAAGCGTGCTTGCTTTCTTAAACGCGTTCACTTCGTTGGAGTCACTCACGTTAGTCTGTACATGATCTTTGTTTATCCTGCCTTTGTCTTTATTTTGCGTTTATTTTATTCACTATTCATGCTTATGTCCATGTTCAGTTCTACTTTAATCTTTGTTCATGCCTCTATTTCTACATTTGTCTTCTTGTTCAGTTTTGGTTTAGTCTTGTTTGTGCTTACATCTTTGTTCATGCTATTGATCATGCTCAGTTCACTTCGTGTTTTCTCTGGCTTTTCCTGTGTTCTGCTTTAATTCGGGCTTTATTTTAGTTTTCGTCCTTCCGAGAAATTGTCCGAAGGACTCTCTGTCTCTTCTCTTTCCTGAGCTTGACATTTCCTTTTCTCTTTTTTGGCCTTTACTTACGCCCTTGTCTTTTCTATCAGGCTTTTTGTCCCTCCTGAATTCCTTCGGACAAAAGTCCAAAGGAATTCGTTTCCTTGCCAATTTTCTCGAATTTATTCTTTTAGGCTCTTATATCTTGCCCTTTGGTTTTCTTCGGACTTTTATTGACTTCATATTCCCGTGGATTTCCTGTTTGACAATTATTCCGAAGGATTCCCTTAAATTTTCTCATTTCTTTCTTTGCCTTTGTTTTTATTTTCTATCAGACTTTTCCCCAAGTGTACCCTCCGTCGAGTCATTTTATGAATTCCTTCGAACTTTTTGTCCGAAGGAATTCCTTCGGACAAAAAGTACGAAGGAATTCGTCTCCTTTGGCTATCTTTCCCCGAAGGGCATGTGCCCTTCAGGAACTTTGTTTTTGTCCTTCGCTTCATGAAGGTGCCCTCCACAAGGGCTTTTGCTTCCCAAAAATGCCCTTCAGGCTTCTTGATTTGGTCCTCTCGCCGCCAAGTTCCCTCCACAAGGGCTATTCGTCCTCAAAAGTGCCTTTCAGAACTTTTAAAAGGGCCCTGCCACCGACCAAGTGCCCATCGCAAGGGTATGTCTGCCTTTAAAAGTGCCCTTCGGGCTTTTTTGAAGGGCAATCGGGCTTTTTGAAATTATCCTTCAGATGAATTGTTTTGACTTGAAAACCATAAAGTGAACCAACCCAAAGGGTACATACCCTTTGAGACTTTTGAATTGGATCTTCCTGAAGGGCAGGTGCCCTTCGAGTCTTTTCAACTGTGCTTTTCCCTTTTCCTTCAGACAAAAAGTCCGAAGAAAATAAACTTTGAACGACTGCCACTTAGTCATTTTTTCGGACCTTTACACAGTCTTTTGAGAGCTCTTTCTCTCGGACAAAATGTCCAAAGAAATAGTCCACCTCTTATAACTTGAAAAAATCCTTGGGAAGACAAAATAAATAAACTTACAGCTTGTATGTCTTGGCTTTTGGCCGTACGTGATGCTTAGAAGAGGAGGAAAACCCTTTCAAATTGTTGTAGATGGCCACTTGGGCGGCTGCAAATGCACATTTAAGAACCCCAAAACTGATTCACAAGACAAACTTGGCACCATAACAAAGTTCCAAATAGTAAGGGTGACAATTTGCAATGTGGGGGGCAAAATTGTCAACACTTAGTTCAACATGAACTCTTGAAAGACACAAATGAGGAGGTAAGGCTCTTGGTTACTAGTTGTATTAATGAGGTTTTAAGACTAATGGCTCTTGAAGTTCCCTACAGTGATAAAATCATGAGATAAATATTTTTGTTGATTGTGGAGAGCTTCCAAGGTCTCAAAGAGGACAAATGACACTCCTTAGCTAGAAGGGTCAACATCCTAGAAACTATGGCTTCAACTAAGACATGTATTTTGATTGAGATATGGAGTGTGATGAACTTATTGTTAAGATGTTTCAACATTTCCTTGCAATTGCTTGTAAGAATCATACCAAAAATGGTGTAGCTTCTATGTAGAGACTCTTGACCGTGACACTCAATGAGAGTGTTGATCTTTCCAAGCCATTATTATTTATCTTGTTGACAGGTTTGGAGCTAGAAAAAGAAAATTTTCCAATTGCACCTATGCCGTTTGAAAATGTTGCAATTGATTGTAAGGAAAAATTGAGGCCTTATTTGTTAGTGGAGCATGTAGAGGAAAAGAGTATTGAACTACATGGAGAATTGGAGGAAAAGAATATGCAAGGACCACCCTTCATGAGGGTTCCTATGAAGAGGCCAATGAAACAAAAAATCAGATTTGAAGGAGGAAGATGAGCTACAAAAAGATGACACTTTGGAGCAGCCTAGAGTGGGAAATTGTGAGAACCAAAAATCTAAGTTTTTTGAGCAACAAAGAGGGCTGCAAATGATGGATGGAAATGAGGAGATGCTAGGTGTTTTGAGACAGCCAAGTACCCCAAACTTTGGCATTCAAAAAGATGATTTTGAAGAAGCCAAAGAAATCGAGATATTCATAGAAAGGTATGAGTTGAATGATGGTTTTTATTTGGTATCTAATAATTGTTCAAATTTGTTGCATGACTCTAGATTTGATTAAAGAGCTTGGAAGGAATAATTCCTAATCACAAATAAAATGGGAGTGCAAGCCTTGACAAGTTTGGATGGCACAATGGAGCTTCTTGATAGATCAATGCACAATGAGATGAGGGAATGCTTGAAGGAAAAGAACCCTATGATAGACTTACATACAATCAAAATGGATATGGGAGAAGATCAAGACTCCAACTTATTGTGGAATGTAAAAAGCAATCCATTGTGTGAAATAGACAGGAAGGAAGGATCAAGACATCAAGAAAGGATCCTAGAACTTGACAAGCGGATCAAAAGGGTGTTATTAAACACCAATGATTTTCCTAATTTGTTTGTTTCATGTGTAGGTTGATTTGAGAGATCCCTTGTAAAGGTGGCAAGCAAAGAAGTCATTTGGCATGACTTAAATGATGAAGAGGGTCCTACATCTTCATCTAACATTATGTTTGATAATGGTTGTGTGAGCATGAAAAAAGGGAAATAGAGGTTTGAAGGTATGTTTTTGAGCAAATTTTGGTTTCTCTTGTCAAAAAATTTTGAGGATGTTTTGCTACATTCATGGCTCATATCCTACATAGAAAGCAACTCTTTTGGCATGGGACAACCAAGTAAAAGTTTTGAAATGTTGCGGATAAGGTCCGAATTTGTTGCCTCAAAAAATTTTGAGTGTGGAGAACATTGCCAACCACCGATTGAAGACAAAGAGGAGAAAAAAAAGTGCATACTACAGCCTCTTCATAGGTATGGAAAGTCTGATTTTTTCTATTGTTTACAGCTGTCATCAAATATTGAAAATTTGGTTGGAATACGTGAAAATCTTGACTCCAACAATTTTGAGTGAAAAGAGAATTTCCGGCCACTTAATAAGGATGAAAAAGGTGAGGAAAAGTCTTGTATACACCCCTTTGAAAAGCAATTGTTGACTGATTTATTGCACCATTCAGGGAGTCCCTATGGCATGAAGAAAAATCAGGTTCGTGTTTACTTTTACAGCCTCTTTCCAAGTACAACATTTCTGATTTTAAGGTACAAGTAAAGCAGTTTTTACATGCTATTTTTGAAATGTTTGGGTTGTTTTTTAGGTCACTTTCCCACCCAACATTCACAAGGAGGGGCAGCTTTGGGTTGATCATGATTTTTGCATCGAAGTAACCTATTCTAGTAGGCTTCATGGAAGGGTAAGTTGCTTCCAAGGTATGGTTCTTTTTGCTACATTGCATCTTTGAGAAATTACTTTGAGGATTGGAGTATAGAGCTGGATACTTTTTGGAGGACATAGTTACGGCAACAAGATTGGATACCTCTTCATACCCCACTTAGTTTTGAGTGAGATAGAGGCATACAGGTGTAGTGAGCCATTGGATGGCTTTCCTATGATTTGGAACACATTGGGGCATTCCCCAAAATACAAGTATTATAAGTTCAAAATCGATTTGGATATTTTTTTCCCTTGGAAAACAAATACAATTTTAATTGCATTATGAGACGTGTTGGCAAGGTGGAATGACATTCATTATCCATTTGGGGTATGTCACACTGTTTTTTGGCAAAAGTTATTCCACTTAACAAGTACAGGAGCAAGGTTTTTTTAGCACTACAAGTTTTACCACTTGGACATGGTAATTGAGCATATGAGCTTGCATTTGCTTGAGGGCAAGCAAATTTGAGAAGGGAGGACTATAATGTCCTCTTTTCATATAATTTTAACAATTAATAAAATTGCCCGAATATTGATTTTAATCATTCAAAAATATAAAGCAATTTAATTAATTATTAAAATAAAACTAGCTTGGATAATTATTCAAATTACAGGAAAAGTGGTTTTACCCATTTGAAAAATTAAGGTAGTTTTAATGATTATTCTAAGAGGCTTTATAATTAATAAATTGCTTGAAAAGTATTTTTTATCACTTTAATTATTAAAACAATTTAATTAATTATTTAAGCAATGACCTAATATAAAATAATCATTTAATTTGTCAAAAAGTAATTTTAATTACTAATTTATTAAGGCAAGTTATTTAATTAATTCAAAAAGGCCTAAAATGAAATTAAAAAGAATGTTAGCTTCGGAGCTAAAGCAAAGAGAAAAAAAAGATATCCTAAAAGTTGGCAAGAAAGGGTTTTGAGGTATTTTACCTCTCCAACATGGTTCGCCCCCCTTTGGAAGGTACAAATACAAGGTGAAGATCACAATTGAAGATATGTTGAATTTGATAGTTGTTTCTTCATGCTTGAAGAAGCTATTGAGATGCATGCTCAATAGGTGTTCACAGATTTGGTGTTGATCATTCTACAAAGTGTTTTTTGACGCCACCTTTGTTAAAGGAGGTTTTGTTACTTGCCTTAGAGTGGGGCAATTTGCTTTGAGAGATTTTTGTGAGGTTTTGGTGGATGATTTGAGGTAAATTTAATGCATAACATTTCTGGGTATGATTTGTACTAAATTTACAAGTGGAGTGACTTGTTTTAGAAGGCTTGATTGTGTAATGTCCCCATTTTTGGGTTCTCTAACAGTGCGGTTGTTGTTGACCTCTGCAGTTTGTGTTAGCTTGTTCAGAGGGGTAAACTAATGTTACCAGTGAGCTCTAATGGTTTAAAGGAGTCATGATGCTCTCAAATGTTATTTCTAACTTTTGGTTTGGGCTCCAAGATTCTTGGAGGGAGCGTCTATTTTTAGAAAGTCATCCGATCAGGTCCGTTTATCGTCTTTCATCATCGCGATCACTCTTACGCAATCAGTTTTCAATTTCGATGCATTCTAAGCTTTTTCGCTAATTGGGTGTAATATTGAGCTATATTTAATTAATTTTACTAAAGTTGTCATTTTTATTAACATATTTAATCAGGTATCTCAGTTTTATATTTCATTGGAAAGAGAACGAAGAGATTTAAATAATGAGATACTAAAAAGTGACTTTTAGTGCCGAAAATATTTTAAAAGCAAAATAATTCACTTTTTGGAGTTAAAGGCTTAATAAATTAATAGTGATTTTAAAAAGGGAGTTGCTGGAAAGTTTCCTAAAAGCTTATAAAAAGGGGATGTGAGAGCTCATTTGGATATTCAAAAGTTTCGTTTATTTTCTCTTGGAGATGTGGAGATTGTGCCTGTGGCCAACTCTTACCAGTGGGATGAAAACCCTCTGTCTTCAATAGTGTGGTTCCATATAGGGATCGACAGTGTGCTGAAGATTTGGCTTGTGGACAAAAACCCACTTGGCCATCCCTTGGCAGAGTCACACAAGATTCGCAAATGCAGTAAATGGAATAGAATCCGAAGTTATTGGTGTATTTTTGGAGGATTGACTTCAAATAGCTAGGGTTTCATGGTGATTTCATCTCCAGCTAGGGTTTGAAGGTTTTTATGCAAGTTGAAGGAAGAATAACACAAATCGGAGGTCAAATTAATCATATTTTCATATGTTGATGTATACAAGGGTTTCTAGGTGGATCACCCTTCATTTGGAAGCAATTTTGTGGCTTGGCTTCATAATTTGATATTCTGATTTGTTATAGCAGGCTGGAATTGTGTTTCAGAGGTTGATATCATCATAATTTGACATCATTTGAAGTTTATAAGCTTGTTGGGTCAAATCGCCCGTCATATCTACCCAGGCAATTTCATAATTTGGCTTGTTTTGTCACTTTTTGGCATGATTTGTGAAAACTGAGTTGCAATCAGCACTTTCAGGGTTCATCAAAGATTTACCAGCACTTATTTGGAGGCTTTGATCATCATAATTTGGAGGCATATGGGTTTACAACCATTCTATGGTCAAATCGCTTCATTCCTAGCATAGAGCGATTCATTTTGGAGGAGGTTTGGCATTGGTTTGGCTAGAAGTTGTGATCAAACTTTGCATCAGTCATAACAGCAGTGTTTATCAATCATCTCAGAGCTTTATTGATCATCTACAGCGAGTGACATTTGTAATGAGCTTTTGATTTCAATAAAGAAATGAAGCTTTCATTCCGGTTATGTTTTCATATGCTTGTATGAGTTGTTTGGTTCAATAATATCATCATTTCTAGTTATTTGAATGTATGATTGCAACCTTTCCATCTTCATTGCATTACAAATACATCATTAAAAGCCACATATCAAAATTCTAAATCAAATTCAAGGAAAACAAATCAGAAAAATTCAGACCAACAGGAAAAAATTGAGTTTAGATAAGACAGGGTTCTTACAGATTGAGGGTTTGGAAATCCCTTTTAGGGTCTATTTGTGCAAATTACTATTATGGAATTATTTACTATTTTTCTGCATATTGGCGTGGGTTTTGGAGAAGGATTGATGAAGATTGGAGGCTCCAATTCGATAGAGTATTAAATAATAATTTTCTGATTATTATTTAATTATTTTTGACAGGTTTTCTTGATCACTTTCACTTGTGAAAGGTGAGATCTTGCTCAAATAATATTCTGCTATTTTCCCTGCACCTTGGCAAACTTGAGCGATTGGTTTGGAGGACATTTTGGGCCATTTTGGATGCCCTAAGGGTTCGCTGAAATTTTCTTTGAGTTTTGGGCACATATGACATATTTTTTACGAGGGTTTGAAGCAGAAAATAGCAAGGAACAACAGCTGTGTTTGAGAAAAAAATCATATTTTTACAACCATTATAAAGTTGCATTTGATCCTCAATAAATTGACAAAAAGGTATTTCTTTCCTATATTTAATTTATTGATTATTTTGACAAGCATTCGGATGAATTTCGGATAAAATAGTGGCTAAAAATTGTCTTTACATCCTTTGCATTGTGGCACCTAGGGTTTATTGGGGTTTGGTAAGGATTTTAAAACAATTCTTGTAAACTAAGGTTTGTTGATTTTTATTTTAGAATTTGTGGATGTAGGCGAAAACCTTTTTTTTGTTAAATCGTCTCATTTCGAGACATTACACATTGTAATCCCTAAATAGAATTACCAAATGGGTATGAAAGGTTTCGTCCTTGTACCTATAAATCTGAGGGTCTTCATTCTCTGTGAAAAAGTATGGTAGCTTCAAGCTCTCCAAAAAAATTTGAAAATTGAATGATAATAATGGATGTACTTTTCTCATTTTTCATTTTTATAATTACTTTTCACTTACAACCCTAAAAGCAATTTAAAAATTATTTTTTAACTCTAATTTCCACTTTGCTCCAAAAATTAATTAATAATTACTTTAATTTTATAATTTCCACTTGGCTTTTAATTAATGTACTCTTTTTTGGCCCCATTCAATTAATAGCAACCTTTAGATGTCCCCCTTTTAAGTTGTGGCTTAAAAGTACCCTTGGGAACACTTAAAGAATTATTACTAATTTACTTTTTTTAATATTTTGAAAAAAGGGACATGAAAATCTGCCCTTCTCAAAGATTGTTTGCCCTCAAGCAATACCTGAATTGTCCTACAAATACCAGGGTCCCAAATCAATCTAAAAAAAACTACATATTTCCGTTGAACCACTTTGATAAGCACAGTTATATCAATGTACATTTCATCTGTTTTCACTTCCTGTAACCCAAAATAATAACCATCTTGATGAACCAAGTTGAAATACCTACAAGAACTGGATTCATCCTTTGATAAATAGAGCACCTCATTCCAAAGTGTCCCAATGCAGACACCTCAAGCAATACCTAAACTGTCCTGCGATACCAGGATCCCAAATCAATCTCAATAAAACTAAATCATATTTCCATTGAACCACTCTGATAAGCACAGGAATATCAATGTATATTTCCTTTGTTTTCACTCCCTATAGCCCAAAATAATAACCATCCTAATGAACCAAGTTGAAATACCTACAAGAACCGGATTCATCCTCTGATAAATAGAGCACCTCATTCCAAAGTGTCCCAATGCAGACACTACCTTTAGACCCGTTGTCAATCATGACCCTGGGTATCAAAAAAATTAATATGTTTAACAAGTAAGCATGGTACTCAGAACAACTCATTACGGATCCCAATTCTTTCAATTGAATCCCTTCACACGAAAGATTCCATGATTTAGCAGTCTTAAGAGAATCATTATTGCATTTGCTCCAAACTGAAAACAGCTATTCATTGTCTAGTTTCATTAAAATCAGCAACTCAACAACTAGCACCACTGTTGCAAAAATAATTTATTTTTATATGCATGGATGATGGAAGCAACAAAATAATGAAAATTGCTTATACAACTGAAAAATCATCACAACCAATTACCATATGAAATGTTCTCTTTCCCTCATCCGCAAATGTCTGCCATAACACCTAGAAGGTACCCAAATGTAACTTGTTGGTGGCTGGACTGTATCAAAACAGCAGCATATGAGCTACTAAATTCAGTACATGTTTTAGCATTAGCATTCATCACAAATAGTGGATTATCAAAGGACAATTCCACATCCATTTCAAAGAGTGGATTATCAAAGAATTGGGAGTTTTTTTCATTTTCCTATTTAGACCAAACCTCTTGATGTCCCATATCTAAACAAACAATTTTAGGAAGTTGTTTCAAATCAAAGTCTTCTTGAGGCTTGTCAAGCTCATCAATCACCTGCTTGATTTCTTTAGACCTATCTTCATTCTCTTGTTCCTTGAATTTTATAATAGTAGCAAGCTGATCTTGTGCTTCTAATAATGTCATTTGAGCGCTTTCCAAAGAATTCTTAGTTGACTTAAGCTCAAAGGTGAGCTCATCAACTTTTGCCTTGGTTTCATCTGCAATTTTGGTAGCCACATCTCTATCTTTGATCATGTGCAAGTATGCTGATTTGATTTTTTCCATTGTGCTCATAACTGTTTGTAAATCTGAATAGGTGGCTATTTGTTCATGCTAGCCTCTGTCCTTTTTGCATTAATTCTTCAATAAAACTTTTTGTGTTGTCCATCCTTGATAAAATTTGCACTTCATTCTCGGTTATCACCATTAATTGATTTTTCCAATCTTCCTCATGAAAGCTAAACTCATGCAAAGATAATGAATCATACCTTCCAATGGTGTCATCATAGAAGCCATTAATCTCATGTGCTTCTCCTTCAATATAATCATTCTAGAACTTTGCCATGCATGCTTCTTGAAGTAAGACATTTTCTTCCTCAGAAGAGTGCTTTGAATGTTCTTCCTTAAATTTTGGCTCTTCTTTTCAAATTTCTGTTGTCAACTCTCCTTTATCATGCGCCTGCATCACAATTGGAGAATTATTTCCCTTAATTTTTTGTAGGTGTTGTTTTGCTTGAGTGGCTATCAACTTAAATTTCTTAGATCTTCTTAGCCATTCATCACACCTTTTTGGAGTCCTCATTACATCCTCTGCATTGTCTACAATATGGTTAGTTTCTTTTCAACCGCATTTTCTGGTTTGTTTTTAAATAAGATCTTACTTTTGACTTGCATGTTGAATTCGTTTTGCTCCTCTATAGATTTTTGAAGCTTAGATTTTGAATTTTCTATCTTTTTTATTTCTATCAATGCATTTAGATCCTTCTGATATTCTTGCATAGTTTGCAACATCTTTAACATGGATTCTTGCACTATCTTCATGATTCACAAGGTGACAAAATCACAGCTCTGATACCACTATAATAACTCTCTAAATTGAAATCTTGAGAAATAAATATTAAAACCCTGAATTTATGATTTTATTTATTTGTTCTAAAAGATTGCCAATTTGATTGAGCATAAAACATCACATGCAATAATAAATACAAATACCCATTGTTGAATATAACAACTGGGTCAAACCCTACTAAAATTATTTTTTTCGTAAATGTTGAATACAATTAAATTGGATCAAACCCTGCTGAAAGGAAACCAAAAACAATTACTTCTAAAATTAAATACCACTGATTGTACTTGTTGGCTAGGAATGGTACCGTTGATCATTGGTCAACCCCTAACCTAGAATCAGCGTGAAATGCCTTAAAAGCCTTGAAACCCTAGATGAAACGATTCAGCATAGTACGACAGCTCTAAACTACTCTAATCTGCCTAGCCTAAATGAAAATGGTCATCGTACGGATGTCATACGGATCTGTACCTTTTTTCTTTTTTTTAAAAAACTCTGCCTCCTAAAATGTGACGTCCTAACTAAATGGACCTCTAAAACTGATATCTTCTGAACCTAATAGGACTTTCGTAATCTCTGAATGGAATTACCAAATGGGTATGAAAGATTCCGTCTTCGTACCTGTAAATCTGAGGGTTTTCGTCCTCTATGAAAAAGTATGGTAACTTCAAGCTCTCTAATAAATTCAAAAAGTTGAATGATAATAACGGATGTATTTTTCTTCTTTTTCATCTTTCTTATAATTACTTTTCACTTACAACCCTAAAAGCAATTTAAAGATTACTTTTTGATTCTGATTTCCACTTTGCTCCAAAAAGTAATTAATAATTACTTTAATTTTCTAATTTCCACTTGGCTTTTAATTAATGTACCATTTTTTTTTTGGCTCCATTCAATTAATAACACCCTTTAGATGTCCCCCTTTTAAGTTGTGACTTAAAAGTGCCCTTGGGAACACTTCAAGAATTATTACTAATTTATTCTTTCTTAATATTTCGAAAAAAGGGACATGACAAATCCTAGTGGTTCATCTGTTCTTGAATATGTTAGTGCAGCTATACTACAAGAATATGACCTCGGTTCTCCTTAAATAGTCCAAATGATGTAATTGGTTTGCCCTTGAGATATAGCACTAGAAGAATACTGTTTGGATCTGTAATGTCATTTTTGGAGACAAAATCTTTGCTTTCAGTCAATGCTAAACAGAAATAGAACAAAGCAAACTTCTGAATCACTTTTGGAGACTAAACTTTTGCTTTTGGTCAATTAGAGGGAATGCAGAACCTGAAATATTAAGTCTAATAGCTAGCTAGCTATCTAGCTACATAGACAAGTGAGTGGGTGGGTGCACGGGCAGGGCGGGCAAGTTGAAAATAAGCAGAAACGTCATGCAATACCATGCGCATGCAACAACTGAGACAGAAGCTTCTAGTGGCTTACCGCACCGACATGTGTCAAGAACCTTAGATAAGAAGGCCTCTAAGATAGAATTCTCTGACTTCAAAAAAAAAAAATCATACAAAAAAAATTCCAGAACCTCACGAGTCTAAACTTATATGCACTAATATTTTTGACTATAACTCATATAATTAAAAATATAAACAAACGCAATTCAAAATACAAAAGAAATTATAGTGCATAAGAAACGACAGCATACACATGCTACCTACCTTGTAGCTATAGTAACCAGCTTCATATCCACCTGTTTACCATACAGCACAGTTACAAGGAAAAAAGCTTTTCAGAAACAGCCAAAAATATCAACAAATACCTAATCTGAAAAGCAATAATTGATAAAACATAAAAATAACAAATTGGTTCGGAAAAAACTTGCACTAACCTGCAAAGATGTGACTGAAACTGCATAGGAACCTATCTTCAGGCAAAGGTTGGAGAACCTGTGTCCGCTGACCAACCCTATAATCAACATCAAAAATTGTCTCTGAACCACCAGGTACATACTTTGAATGTAGCTCCAGATCAATACCTGCAAAACGGATCTAAATCCCAAAATATTTAGGTCAGATGAAGATAAATCGGCAGCAAATTCAACCGAGCATAAATTGCTTTAGGATGCTCACAATTAAAAAATAAAACAATAATGCTTTTAAAGATCAAAAACCCGTAAGAATAGATTTATTTCAATGTGAATGAAATATTTAGCTATTAGCATAACATTGTACCAAAATTTCAGCAAAAACAAGGATTCAGGAAGTGGGGTTCTAATGATAGCTAGCTTCAATTTTGCCATTGGCCTCAACAACACAAGTGTTAATGGAATGTGATCCTCGCTGTTAAAGTCCGTTTGACCGAATTCTTTTCCTCAATTCTTCTAATTAGAAATCCTAATGGCAGTATACTGAATATTTGGGCTCAAGCACAGCAGTGAACTCTTATGTGGAAATCTAGATGCTCAACACAACTGTTAAAGGAAACAATGCATAGGCTGAAGTGGCTCCATCTCCCACATGCTCCATGATATGGTTGGACAAAAGATGAAAATTTAATATAGGACAAAGCTTAACATTCATAGTTGATATTGGCAAAAGACTTTATACCATGATATGGAAATTACAATTACTAACTTTATCAACACCCACCAGGCCCACCAAGACTACCGGCACCACTGCCAAAGTGACCCACAAAATGAGAATAAAAAGGTATTGCATCATTTAGGATAAAGAGTTGGATATTTAAAGTTAACATGTCACAATGTGTCAAATGTTTTGATAGGTATTCAGGACAGTTATCTCTTAAAAGGAAGTTGTTGCCAAAACCGATTAGTCCAAATCAGATATTTGCAGTCTGAAGAGTGCCATCCAGAGAATTTTTACAGCAATATGTCAACCACAGGTTAGGCCCATGGTCCATCTTCCAAAGTCTCTTGTACTTTACTGCAATTCGGAATTCTGATTTATTTTCTGTGTAATAATAAATCTTTCTAATTTCTATTCAGATAAAACTTTTTCTATTCATATTTACCCATGATATAAGAAGAAATAGCACTCTACAAAGATAAAGGGCAGTACGCTTAAAGGAACCTTGCTATTAGTAAAACTTATAATGAATTTGAGGAAAAGAAAAATCTAAGTTTAGTGATTAACATGATCATCAAAAATATATATAAAGTTCAACTTGCAGCAAATAAATGAATCTTTTTTGTCTCTACATAAAATGCCTTTAATCGGAATAGCATTACACCTTATAAATATGGTATCAAATAAATAGATGAAAAATAATAATTATAAGAAACAAAAATCAGGAGTATTTTGTGATGACGATGCAATCTGAAAGCGAATATTTTATCCCTCCAACAGAACAACTGGCTAAACTTAAAAAGTGATATATTCCTCCAAACACAATGAACACCCACCATGGAGACCATTCCTAAGCTTCAAATAGGGATGCTAACACTAAACTCAAAAAAGGGAATTGAAAAATGGGAAGGTCAGATTCTTTATTTCCATAAATGTGCAAAATTCACTTCTCAATACGCAGCATGACTTCAAGGAGAAAACACTAACAAGAAAGCAAAGGTATCCCCAAGAACAAATTTTATCAAATTACGTCATCACAAAACTACAGCATGCAAACATAACATGATGTGATTAATTCTTTGTCAAAAAAGGACAATGAACAGCCCAGTTTGCAACTCTCAAATAAGAATGTATATTGACTAAAACACGGCTCTAAAGGCATGCTAGGGGACACAAATTATATGGCATAAATTTGAGCCCCGAGACTTGCCAACATAAAAAGCAAAAAGAAAATCAACTTAGTCCCATATATAATGCAACTTTCTAAAGAACATCATAGGTAACAGTAATACCAATCAGAAAAACATGATATCAACGTGCATTGCAATTGCTATTTAATTTGCCTTCTTGTCGAATGCACATTGTAGCTGAAACCCACACACAATTCTACTACACAGGATGCTCCTATCATTCTTCATTGTTTGTTCAGCAAGAATTCTAAAATTCATACTAATTACCATAATTATTTCAGCCACTTGATTGCATAGCCACAATGATAGTATGTTTGAATCGAAGTAAATGAGCAAAAGGATGAGCAGGTTTAATTCAAATGTGTTTCATTTACACAGGACTGTTTCCCCACAAAGAGAGTTGTTGTTAGATATACTGAGGAGCCTATAATAGATTTTGAGTATAATCTATGCCTCTTTACAGACAAGATTAAACGGACCTATTTAAACATGCCTTGATTAATAATTTATTTCTTGCATAATTAAAAACTGAAATTATGTATGGGGAATAGCTTAATAAGGTAATGTTTTATCCAATGTTCCACAAACTTTTAGGGACACAAGGATGTGGGGACAGATTGAGGGACCCCCATATTTCCAGGGACAACACTGCTTCTTACTGTTGTCTTCTATATGCTGCCTTAAGTTAAAAAAATATCTGCTGCTTTAATTTCACAAGAAATGACTGCTTCTGGGCTGCTCTCTCAAAGTTTGAAATGCACCCATCATAATTACTGAATGAGCATGCAACAAAGAGTTTTAAAAAGTTAGGGCTAAGCTTCCATTAGGACTTTTAGGCAAGAACCTCACTAAAAAGATACTCGTATATATATATATATATATATAATTTTTAGGCAGGAACCTCACTAAAAAGATCCTCATGTGTGTATATATATATATATACGATTTTTAGGAAGGAACCTCACTAAAAAAATCCTCGTGTATATATGTACATATATAGGATTTTTAGGCAAGAACCTCACTAAAAAAATCCTCGTGTATATATATATATATATATATATATATATATATATATGGAGAGGGCGGTGGCAGTTGTCAACACATGCCCCATTGGTTTGATGGCTTTTTGGATACACCTAGACACTGGAGAAATGTCTTCTGGTCATCCCTGACTAAGAACAAATGCCCGTAGGCTGTCCCCTGCATTATGAGGACGTCAAGGTATGTTTCCTATGTTTCCCTAGTCCTAGAAACACTCAGATGCAGGGAAAAACCTCAAGGGCACAACCCCTTGTTTTTTTGGTTGTATCCAAGCATCTAAGCTCTCAAGACCGGATTTGTCGTCTTTGCTCCCTCCAGGAGGTGGAGACCAAGAAACACTTCAGATGCCCCACTTACTATGAGATCCGGGGAAGATATCATTGCCTCTATGGGGGACTCAATGAACACTCTATCTACTTTCTTTAGATATCCAAACCAGCGGTGCCTAGCTCTTTATCTTCATGAGGCCATCACCCTCTAGCGCAGATCCCTACAGGAGGAGCCTAGAGGTTCTAGAGCTCCTATGTTGATCACCTCTTTCTTCCAACCCACCCAGGGGATTGGCAGCACTAAGCACCCTTTGGACACTGGTGCATCACACATCAACGCTGATAGATCAAATAGGCAGCGCTTCTCTCAGCATACATCTACTACTCAGATTACTCAAACCCCCCAGCGTGCTCTTCCTCGGCATCATGGCATTGCTTCTTCCCGTCGGCATGGCTCTACTTCCTGTTGGCGTGGCTATGCTCCTTTCTGGCGACATGAATCTACTACTTACTGGTCGCCCCCTAGACCACAAGGGCAAACCCACATTACAAGTTTATTTTGTATTACAGGAAGTACATTGGCCTTGGATGTTAAGGGAGATTCTAGAGGAAGTGCTTAGCTTTCCCCCAGGATCTCCCAATCTAACCCCTCCACCATTGGATACTCCCTGACAAGCACTATCAGATATTCTCACAATGATTGATGATGGGTCAGATGGCTCCTCCACTTCAGGTACAAACAAATATCTTCAATAAAGTCTTCCAATATTTCATAGGCACATGCTTTGGGAGCTCTTGTTCGCCCTTCATTTCTACTTGTATTGGTTCCATTACCACCTTTGTTAGTGGCACATTGTTCTACTTTGTCTTTTATACTCGTATTCCTTTTTTAAGGCTTCTTGGATTCTCTTTTCCTTGAACTTACTATTGTTAACAGTTGTCAACCTGGAGCTGCGCCCTGATTCGAAGACGTGCACGAAATGCCCAGTCCTCTATCCGACTGACACAATGGGATCTCCTCAAGAGGGTGGGTGCCTCAACGGTGAGAAGAACCTCCAAAGAAGGCTGGAACCTGTATGATGTATCGATGAGGATCTCTACTCTACACTGTGGACTACTGTGGAAAAGGGAGAAGAAAACTTAAAGGAGAAATACTACCTAAAAGGGGGTGATACACCAGAATTTTTGATCCACTCAACTTGGAACCTTGAACACTGAACGAACAAAGGGGAAAGGAAGACCTTAGATTTCAATTAACCACTTATGCATAAATATTTCATGAAGAGGTTCGATCCAATGACCAAAACCTGAGGGAAAACGATGGAAAGAGGTCTGATAAAAGACACTTTGCAGCCACCTAACATCCACTTACAGCCTCAGCAAAAGACATAAAGAACACTGAACATGACCTGCATAAGGATAATCTAGCAACTAGGTATGAATCGGAATTTGAGAAGGGAGAGATATCTACCACTTATGCAAATTGCTGAAGAAATATACACTATGCCAGCACTTGAAATTTGAAAGTACAGTCCTATTGATCGAAGAGGTTACACAACTCACCAACCAAGAGAGATTCAATTCTTTTTAATCAAGGCTGAAAGCCATTATATAGAGAATTACAAGAGGCCAAAGATTGGCGTTGAAAATTTGAAGAGAAGGATTCACTTCAGTTAACTCAAGGCTGACTTGGCCTTTCAATAAAATATGTTTTCTTTTGTCTTTGCATGAAGCTTCTTGCGCTTGAGGAAGTGAACTTGTCTTTGTTATGAACCGCCCACCTCTCTTTGCATGGAAATCCACGCCAATGTTAATTTAAGAACTCTATGTGAGCTGCTTGATGCCGAATTGGAACGTTTGAAAGGCTGAGTTGGACGAAGAGATCAGCTGAGTTGATCGAAGAGATCATTCTCCTTCGCATGGAAAAAGCTCCTAGTGGATGCGGGCATTTAACAATTAGTCAACTCTAAATCTGGAACAGTCAACTCGTCATTCAAATTTGGAACTCCGGTTGAAGCTGAGTTGGACCTTCGGATGCATAAGTTGATCCGGAGACGAGCAGGACTTCAACAACTAGTCGACTGAAGCTTTGACCAGTCGATCGAAAATAGCCCTTGCATGTATTTTGTCCTATTTTGGTCTATTTTTGGCGAGATTCTATATTCGGATGTATTTTTATAATTATATCTGGTCTATATTTTCTCCATTGGGCTTTGCTTTCAGAATTCTGGCTTTACCCCTGTTTCAACGGTTACTTCCCGCGGTTAGAATTTGACGGCTAGCGGGACGTCACCCTTTGGCATTTATTCCTTCAGACTTCTCTTATTTCCTTGAATTTCCTGCGGCATTTCTTTCTCTCGGCTTTATTCTACGAAGTATTCCTTCGGACAAAAAGTCCGAAGGAATTTCTTCGGACCTTTTCCCAGGCTCCTTTTCATAGTTGGGTTTTCTTTCTCTCAGCTTTATTGGCTTCGCATTTCTTCGAGTTTTTTCCGCGGCCTTTTCTCCAAATTTTTTCGGACTTTTTGTCCGAAGGAATTCCTTTGGACAAAAGTTTGAAGGTCTCATTTTGCTTTGCCTTCACACTTTTCCGAAGCCTTCGGATTTTTTGTCGTCGGCTTTTCCACGGGCCTCTTCCTGTTTCTCCCAAATTCCTTCGTACTTTTTGTTCGAAGGAATTCCTTCGGACCAAAAGTCCGAAGGATATCTTCCTTTGCTTTTGCTCTTCGAAATGTGCCCTTCGGAAAAGTCACCACGGTCCTCTCGCCGACCAAGTGCCCTCCGCAAGGGCTAGTGGCTCTTTGTTGTGCCATTTTTGGAAAAATTGTAGGGCACCCGAACTTTTCGCAAAGGTCTCGAATTCGTTCTCTATACCTTCCCGAAGGGTAGGTGCCCTTCAGGATTGTTGCAAATGACCCTTCCGAAGGATACCTTGGCTTTTCTTTGCTTATTTGGGTGGACTTTTGGATTCTCCCTGTTTGGCCTGCGGGTGTTCTCTTTATAATTTCTCCGAAGTATTCCTTCGAACAAAAGGTCCGAAGAAATTACTTCCTTTGTCTTTTGCCTTGCGGACTTTTCTTCTTAGCACTTTTCCGAAGGCTCTTTTCCGAAGTAAGAGCCTTTTGATGAACCATCCCTTCGGAATCTTCCTGTTGCAGCAAAGGCCCCTTACCAAAGAAAAACAACGTATTCTTCTTAATGATTTCTTTCTTCCCTTGGATGGAGATGCGAATTTTTCGAGCGGCAAGAGACAATCTGCCCTGTGGAAGAATTGTCAACATTAACTATTGTATCCTCGAGTCCCATTGACCTACTTTTGGTCATTTGAGGACATTGATATAATTTATTTCTTTCTTTCTCAAATTCCAAACAAATGAAGATTAAATTTGTGCATGTTGTGATAGAAAACCTGGTATGTTCATTGTTGACTTTAATCTTTTATAAGTTCGCACTAAAACAAATATTCATGAACAAATCTATGAATTATTCATGTTTTATAGTTTAGAGATATGATATGTCAATTTGTATTATCCATTGATACTTATCACAAGCTTCGATGGAATAAACAGAGTTTCCTAATTATGCAAACTGTTGAGTCTTACATATATGATTAAGAAGCAAGTACTTCTTAGTTTAGATTTTGAAAACAAAACCTTCCTCATCAAATGTACTCTTACAAATACTAGCACCAGAAGTTGAAAAGAAATTTTTCATCATCTCCAAGTGAAAACAAAATCAAATATCAAAGAGAAGAGAGTTGCAAAAAATAATGGCATTCCAACACAATATACCTGGCGTAAGTTCTGTGAAGCTGCCCTAAATGTCCGTGCTGCTACAAGCTTCGAGTATATTTCCTCAGAGAGCGTCTCTCCAGTTTTGTAATGCTTAGCAATACCCATAAGTGTATCCCTACAGGTAAAAGAGTTAGAATAAAAAGTATTCAATATATGCAACCTGAATTTGTAAACAAAAAAAATAGTATTCGTCATACATAGACCTACAAATCTCAAGCATCCCTACCACCCAGTCTACCTAATAGCAGTTTGCAGTGCAGAGTAAATAAGCAAAAGAATCTGGGAAATGTCAGTACAAAACCAATAACAAACAATAGCAAAACCTATCTAACCATACGCATGCATTAACAAACATCTTCATGATTTTAGGTTTGACTTTTTAATTCTCTATTCAGTTTACATTTTCAATTTATTTTGACACCTATAGATATCATTTCTTGATTAACTGCCAAAACTAGAATGCATGCTTGGTTCTTTTATCTCCCTATTTTTATATTGCCACAATTAGAATGGCAATGAAGCTAATACACATTGCCGGTGAATTATGCCTTTGCATTTAGGGATTTAAATTTTCAATTCCCTTTAATAAATTCTTCAATATATGACTTGCATTACCACTCAAAAGTAGCAAGCAGATGACAACAAAGACTCATATTATTGACTTTCATTTTTACATAGAAGCTAAATCACATCCCACGAGTACACAATCAAGAAATTAATAAACGATGCATGTTGCCAATAAATTTTGCAGGCATTTAGTGATTTAAATTTCGATTGCATTTAAGATTTTTTCATCATACTACTCAAATGATTACTCAAAATTCAAAAATAACTGCCAGATGACGATAAAGAACCATATTATTGACTTACAAGACTACCTAGAAGTGAAATCATATTCTATCAGTAGACATTCCCAAATCTAAAGACAGTTACTACACTGAAGAATGGCCCAAGCCCTATGCGCCAAAAACTTCCATGGAAAATAGATAGCAAAGAACAATTACCTGTGGTAGCACCAATTCTCCATGAACTGAGAAGGAAGCTCAACTGCATCCCACTCCACACCTCGAATGCCTGCTACTAATCCTTCATCTTGTTTGGTAAGCATATGTTGTAGCGCATGCCCAAATTCATGGAATACAGTCTCAACCTAAATGCAATGCCGGAGACTTGATTAACATCATGAATTATCTTTTATAAATGTTTTGATTCTTCTTTAACTTGTTGCTTTCTTACACATGTTAACAACCTTCTAACTATGATATCTCAAGTTTCACCCAATGAGCTTTACAGTTGTAAACACGGAGATAGATACCATTGCCATTGTTACCATATAATATTTTAGTGAAGTCTGGTTCTACACAATAAAATATGTTGCTTGGATAGTCTGAATCAACCAAAGCACATTGGAAGGAAATTGCTAAGCATTTGAATGACTCATTAATTCAAAAGTTTATTAAAAATGAGAAATATATTACACATGGGCACACATGCATCTATTACAAGTTTTAAGAAAAATTATTGGTCAAAGACTTTACCTCTCCTTTCTCACGGTGTCATGGTAGAACAAGCGGTAATGCTTTGGTACAAGGATAAACGCTCTGATGGGAAAGAGAATGATATTATGCATAACATTATCGCAATTCTGTGACAGTCTGATGTCTGTGCTATACTCTATTTTACATGAATACATTAAATATGGTTAGGTGACACAGGTAACATGAAAGAATGATCCAACCCATCAATTTCTAGGCAGAGACTACATGTCAAGAAAAAATTTGGGACACGCTTCTAATCACTGGCATGTGTGGGTAGACAATAAACACTGATTAAGATGGATTTACAATGACAATCCAACTATTTTCTCCTGTGCTCAACGCTTGGTTTGTGTTTATGCTATAAAGTATAAATATTAAATAACCTAGCTACAAATAAGCTGTAAAAATTGAGTTGGACTACTGTTATACTGTATCTATATAAACCGTTTAGGCTTTTAGACTAGCACGTGATATTTCTAGCATCCTGAGTTCACCGGGAGTGTTGCATTTAAAATGACACAAACTTAGAAGTTTAAGTATCTAGATCCAACCAATATCTAGATTCTACCATCAAACGGAAGTTTTAACTCAGCTTCCAATGCATTCGCAAACTGGAGACTTTTAACTTTCCTATTTTATTGTGCCATTGCACAGGCACTGATACTTTGGCAACTGCATAAAACTCCACAAGTTTCAAGAGAATCACATATAATGCATCATAATTTATGAATGTTGCGCATCAAACTGGGGCCTACATTATCGACTGTTACACAAATACCTTCAAGGATTTCCTTGATGGTAAATGAGATTAGATGTCATCTAGGTAAAACACAAGCAAACCCAAATACATCAATTGGTAGGCAGAGACTACTTGTAAAGGTACAATTTTGGACAACCTTCTGGTCATAGAGAAGCAAGGGTAGACAACATTCGGTAAGGGAGATGGCCTAATACTACCTACTGCACCTATGCTAGCTGTTTGGGGACTTTAATGAGCATAAAACATTGTTCTAGTTCCCTGAATTCTCCAAAAGCACAAGAAGAGAACTTTGTTCTGCAAGTCCATCTTTGGAGAGGAGGGAGTTCTTATGGATGCCATAGCCATGAGACAGATTGTCTTTACAAATACCATATGACAGGCTTTAATTGTTTGATGTAGAAGACATTAGCAGTAAGACTACTCGTACGCATGTCAAACACGAATCCAAACATACCCTTACCCAAAAATGTAACCAGGAAACTGCTTACAATTGTAAACTGTGAAGAAAAAACCACCTTAGTTGAAAGAGCTTTCCAAGGAAATACATTCTGTGACACCATCACTCCATCATTCTGCAAACATCCAGCAAGATTGGAAATACCAAAAAAAATTGGTAAAGAATTCTTAGAATATGAGAAGCTAATAATTTAATCAAATCAGATCTCATGTTTTTTTCAAAGCTGGGTTTCTTATAAAAGGGTGTTGATCATATGCTAGGGAAATTTCGGATGATGGATATTAAGAAATAGAAAGCATTTACACAAAGAAGGCAAAAACCAGACCCTAAATATTATGTGTAACAACCCTCTTGTCGGGAAGCGGGAAAATAGGAAAGGAAAAAAAAAATCGTGACTGTCATCATTCACCATGACAAAAGAGAATGTTAACTAATCACATTTATGCCCTTAAATGAATAACTACTTGATTCATTAAACTCAAGTCTGGGCATTAGTCAATCTTCCCGAGTTCTGTGGATCATGGGCCCACAACTATTGATCCTTTAACCTAAAAGAAATCAGTTAGGATACCTCATGACCTCAAAAGCTTTCACTAACAGTCTACTCCACCCCCTCAAACAACCATTCTTGGTTTCACAGTCAAAGGGATCTCCTGAGTACTTTTACCCATTGGGTTTCTAGGGTTATTCATTCTCTTGATTTAAAACTGTAAAGGTCTTCCTTACTGGAAGCCATCCCACTAAGATATTATGTCATAGATATCAATTCTAGGGGTGTACTTACTGGCCATTAATCTAATCCATCAAATGCTTATTTTTCGAATCATGCTGCCAAGTAGAGACGAGATGCAAAGCCACCTTCATAAAATATCATACTCGACATTCTTCACGAGTAAAAATTCCCATGACAGCTGTCTATTATAAGGTTTCGAGGTAGCTCAAGTGATTCTTAATGATCCAGGCACAAGGCAGTTACCAACATGACATTCAATACTACTTACCGCATTTCAATAAAATCATTCAATACCACACTAACCCTAAGGCGTAGTTACTACAAATCAGGGAATGCTCTCAAAGTGGATAATACATGGTTAGCAACCTCGAGAATCTAACATCACCTCACTAGGTAAGGCCCATGGTGCAACATTAATTACATAGCACAGATTCAAATAATTAACCCAGATCCTTGCAATTTCATGATTGTTCTTATAGAGGATCTGGTACAGATCACATGATTAAGCCCTCAAGTTCAGACCTTGGTCTGTCCAGAATATCAGTCTACTTTTATCAAGTTAATGTTACAGTTACAATTTGTTTAGAGGTACAGGGCATTTCCCATATATTCCTCCTGCAATGATGCAACTTTTCTAATCTAGTGATACAATTGGCTCTCAAGATTGAACCACATCGCAGGGATTGGTCATGTTCTCAAAACAGAACATGACTCATTGACTAGCTAAGCTGAGCATATAAACAGTAATCAGGTACTCAGGGCAGTTAATGCTCAAGCCTTAGCCCTTTGTCTGACTGGAACAACATCTCATCCAATTACAAAACTAGGATGGACTGACAATCTTTAATACCTCCTATATCAAAATGAAGTTGTAGCATAACTTAATAACCAAGCCCATTGAACTGAAGAACTGGTGCCTACAAGGTCCAAATCTACCATTTGTATTCTAGTTAGAATTTTAGGTAAAAGATACATCAATGTTTACTCAACAATGCTACCCAGTCATTACAATTATGTATGAGCGTCTAAAGTACCAGGGTGGAAATGAAAACCAACCAGTATAATCAGTTCATGAATAAGGGAAGACTTAAATCATTACTTCACATTACTCCATGCAGATTTCCATGTATGAACAAAGTTCATAAACCATGAATCCAAACAGCATATATCCGCATCTTGATTTAAGCATCGCATTTAAGGACTGTACATCAGTCTAGAAACTTATAATTCTATCTCATTCCTAATGTACTTTTTCATCATTACTTGAGGACAATATACAAGTAAAACAGTCTGCTTATGAAAATGCCAATGTCATTCAATGGATATTCTTCTAGAGTTCCAGAGTTATAAATAGGGATGGCTCGTGCGGAAAAATTATAAAATTCCTATTCCCACTAAAGAACAATATGGCCTAAGGCTCAGATGTTAGCTCTTGGTTCTCAAGGGGCATCTGGGGGAGTTTTGTGTATTTGGGATCCAAAGCTAATCACAATTTTAGGTTCTTGTAGTAATCGAGGAGTTCTGATGGTGCATGTGTGTTCTAAGTTGGATGCCCCGAAATTTTTGCCCATAAATGTTTATGCACCCAATACTATGGAGGACAAGTTGGTGCAATGGCAGTGTATTGAAGCTAAGATCAATTCTTATCCAAATGTTCTGGTTGTTCTTGGGGGAGATTTCAATACCATCCATAATTTACAAGAAAAATAGGGAGGAACTCCACACTTGGATACTAGCTCCTCAAATACGGCTAGGTTTTTACAATTATTAAAGTTGGTCGATGTTCAAACTAGAAATGGGTTAATGACATGGTGTAATAGAAAGCAGGGTCAAGATTGTATTCCAGAAAGATTGGATCATTTTCTTTTATCTGAAAATTGGTGGTTAAAAGAATATATTCCTAAGACTAACAGTTTAGATAACATTGGTTTTGATCATTGGCTAGTGTATCTTGAGATGGATAAATCAGCTCCTTGTCTGCTCCTTTCCGTTTTCAGTTGATGTGGCTTAGACATGTAAATATTGAAAACCTTATCCAACAATGGTGGTTGGAAGGAAATCCAAGGTATGGGATTCAAATGTTTTCCTTTACATAACAACTGAATTATATAAAGGCCAAATTGAAAAAATGGAATTGGAATGAATTCAGTGATGTCAAAGAAAAAAAGAAGCAGATTATTCAACAATTGGAAGAGCTTAATGCAAATATTAGATCTTCAGGAAGTAATGAGGACCTTCTTAAACAAGAACTTTTCTTGAAATCCATGCTCCATGAAAGGAAACAAGAGGAGATTATGTGGCAGCAAAAATCCAGAATCCAATGGTTACAAGAGTGGGATAAAAATTCTGCTTCCTTTCATAAATATTTGCTTGATAGACGGGCTCATAATCACATAGTATCTTTGAATAAGGAAGATGGGAGGAAAGAATTTTCATTGAAAGGCATGCAGCAAATAGCAATGCAGCCTTTCCAATAGCTATCTACCGCTCAACCTTTGGATGAAAGCGCTCAACATGTAGTGCTAAAAACACTGCCCAAACTTATGTCTCATCAAGATAATGAAAAACTAACAAGCCCGGTCACGGAAAAGGAATTGCAAAAAGTGATGTTTGAAATGAAGAAGGGGAAAACTCAAGGTCTTGATGGTTTCCCTTTTGAATTTTATTAAAAGTTATGGGATATTATCAAAGGAGATCTTAAGGTAGTGGAAGAAGTGACAGAAGCTAAAACAATACTAAAGGAAATAAACAAAACCTTTATAGCTCTAATTCCCAAAGCTGGGGAAGTAAATGAAATATCTAGTTTTAGACCTATAGCATTATGTAATGTTCTATACAAAATAATCACTAAAGTTATGGCAAATAGGTTGAAACCTTTGCTCCATTAAATTATTTCACCAGAACAAGGAGGTTTTGTTCTAGGGCGTCAAATTCTTGATGATTTAGTTTTAGCACAGGAAGCCCTACATTCTAAGGATAGTCAAAAATCTCCCTTTATGTTTATCAGGGTTGACTTATCCAAAGCTTATGATCGAGTGGATTGGGAATTTTTATGTCGAGTTTTGAATCAATTTGGCTTCTCAGAGGATTGGATTGCTTGGGTTAGAGCATGTCTATCATCAGTTTCCTTTTATGTTTTGGTTAAAGGCAATCCTCAAATATTTTTGGCCTCTTGGGGGATTCATCAAGGAGATCCTTTATCTACTTTCTTATTTATCATCCTAACAGAATGCCTTGGTAGAGTGGTTACTACCGCTTGTCAAGAACACAAGATCAATGGTATTAAATTAGCTACAAGAGCTCGCCCTCTTACCCATTTACAATTTGTGGATGATTCTACACTTTTGGGTAAAGCCACCTATTCAGAAGCTCAACAGTTGTAAAAAATTCTTCGGATGTTCTCCAGAGCTACGGGTCAGTTGATTAACCAAGATAAATCCAGCATTATATTCTTTATTGTTCTAGAATATAGGAGGAACAAATTCTGAACATATTCCAATTTCGGCGAGGATCTCTTCCTCTTCGATATTTGGGGGTCCCTCTTGCAGCTAAACAGATCAAAGATTGACAATGGTTTACTACTAAAGTGGAGATGACATTTCAGAAGTGGACTAATAAATGACAGTCAACAGGTGGGAGAATGGTTTTAGTCAATGCAGCCCTTCAAGCCTTGGTTATTTATGCTTCCTCTATTTTGAACATTCCTGGTAAAAATATGAAACAATTGGATTCCATTTGTCAAAAATTTCTTTGGAGTGGTTTGCAACAAAAAAAAAATGATCTCTTGTAAAGTGGGAAAGTATGTGCTTATCCAAAAGGGAAGGAGGTTTGGGATTTCATTCCTCTTCTAAGCATTAAAGGGCTTTGGCAACCAAACTCTACTAGAGATTGCTTATGTATCTAGAGGACTTGTGGGCTAGTAATATTAGAGCTAAATATGGTGAAAACAATCCTCTGGAGAGAATTATTAGATTGTCACTTCCTCTTAAAAGGTGACCTATACTTGTTGTACTTAAAGCATGAGAGGATCTAATCAAAAAGAATTTGTTTTGGATTGCAAACGATGGCCAACAAGCCAATTTTTGGACTGATTCGTGGGATGCTTATCCACCAATTATTTCTCGGTATCCAGAACTTAAGACAATGATGGAGCAACTACATGAGAAGGGATGGATTAAAATTGCTCATTATCCTAGGGATACTAATCTGTCTTGGAAGATTGGAAAATGTTGGATTCCTCTTAGTGAGTGGCCAATTCAAATAGAAGAAGACCAAAGGTCATGGATTAGTAAGATGTTCTTAGTTCGCCCCCTTTCAACACTATCAAACCCTGATGCTTTAGCCTGGGAGAAGAATTATAAAGGTGTTTATACGGTTTCCTCAAGCTATGATTGTCTTACTAGGCATGAACCTCATCTTCTTAAGGGTATTTTCACTCAAATTTGGCAGCCTGCTTTATGGCCTAAGGTAAGTTTCCTTTTATGGTTGCTTTTGAAAAAACGAGTCTTAACTAGAGAAAACCTCATGAGACAAGGTTTTTATGGTCCCTTTCGATGTGTCCTATGTTTGGGCAATGAAGAAACTATATCTCATCTCTTCTTCCAGTGTCCTATGGGGATCTACTTGTGGAAGCTCTTAGCCAAAATGTTGAATCTTACCTAGATACCTATTCAGACATTAGAACAGATTAGTAGAGAATGGCAATGTCAATTGGCCAAAGACCAAAATCTTCTTCTGGCTTTGTGGTCTGGCATCTCCCTTTTGCTATGGAACATTTGGAAAGAACGCAATCACAAAATCTTCCAGAAGAAAAGTAGAGATATCAATTTGGTTTGGGAAAACGTCAAAATCAACATTGTTGAATCTATAAAGCATAAGATTAGTTTGCCTCAACCCCTAACACTGGAATGAGACTACTTATGTAGCCAACTCCCAATGCAACCTTCTATATCACGAGGAAATCCGAGACAAGCTAGTATTGGAGGTATTGGCAGAACATCGGATGGATTTGTTGCCTTTATTTTTGCGGAAAGGCTAGGATGTACTACCAATAATATGGCGGAGATCAAAGCTATTTATAAAGGGATGCAAGAATCTTTAAAAATAGGTTGGCCAAAATTGCAAATTGAATCAGATTCTTAGACTATTGTGGGATTGTATTTGGAGCCTAAGGGAGATCCTAGCAAGAATTAGCAAATAGCTAGAGAAATGAAGAAGATTCGTACTTTGCAAGATAAGTTTCAGGGGGCTTATTTTTGTCATGTTCCTAGAGAAAGTACTAAAGTGGCAAACAGTTTGGCCAACTGGGCGTTGGATAATAACAACATTCTTTGCTAGGGTGTGCCTCCAATCTAGCGTTGAGCAAATTGCAAGAAGATTTGAGAAAGATTTTGGATTTGGATTTGCATCAATGAGTGATTATTGGTTATCCTTTATGTTCAATGTCAAAGCTTGGACTATTAGTTTTCAAGCTTGGCATATTAGAATATGTACTCTTTGATTTTGTTTTAATATAATTTTTCTTTTTCTTTTTTTATATAAATGTACATTGCCTCAATAGGATAAACCAAAAACATTGCTCTGCTTACAAACAATTAGAACTCCGGTCCGTGAAGTTTATAACATATCCTATTAACTCTACATATGTATCCTTGAAGTCCCTGTTACCACCTGAAAGTGCCATTAGAATTAACTAAAAAGGAATGTACAAAACCAAGTCTACCAAGTCTTTATCTATATGTAGACCACAAGTAAAACTCAAAGGTATGAGTTTATAAACTATTGTAGAACATGTAGAATGTAACTATAAAACCTTAATATCATCAAAGATCAGCTGAAGACTCCATTATGATAATAAGATCCACATAGAATGTTCTTCAACTGTCTGGGCACAGTCTGCTAGAACATGACATCCATATAACAACTATATGTGGAGACAGGATACTACGTACCATAGGCACTTACAGCTGAAGGCAACACTCCCTGGGAATACTAAAACCCCAGATTAGAATGAGCAAGTCAAACCAAGAATGTCTCAGGTAACTAATAAGAGAGGAATAGAGTATGTTGAATATGTTAAGCCTTGCTCTATTCTTTTGTTTCCAGGCGGTCTGATTGTAACTCAAAATCATATTTAACTAGTTAATCTCAGCATGGAGAGACTAGACAATAGCTCAAGGTAAAAGCAAGCAATTGATCAGGGTACAGTGTTCATAACTCAAGGCAAAGATAGCATAATTGTACAGCAATTGATTTCATCAGTGAACCCTCTATCATTTTCTTGATCACCGTAATTCTATACACTCGTTCAGGGACTGCAGGCTATACATAATAAAGTCACAGAGCCTGATTTCCATCAGGTAGAACACAGAAAGGTTTGCTACCAAGTACAGACATAACTACCAACATGTACAGCCTGACAACATATTAACAATGGATTGCATAATCGGCGATTACTCGCTGGGTACTCGGTTACTCATAGGAAATTCCTTGAAACCATTACTCGCCACCCATACTCGCCTGAGCTCGGATATTTGCCTCCCAGCGAGTACTGGTACAGTACTGGCCGGGTACTTGTGAGTAATCGCAAGTACCTGGCAAGTACCGTGCTAGTACTCGCCAGGAGCCCTGTTTATATTATTTTGAAAAATTTAAGCATTTTTTTACTTTGTCCATTATTCCCAGTTAATCGACCACCCTGTCGATTACTTTCCAGTTAAAAAAATGCTCCTTGACATGGACTCGCCAGTTACAGTTATGTAAACTATGATATTAACTATATCTACAGCATAAATTAAATGCTAGAGGAACCATAAAAGTATAGATGGCATAAATAGCAACCAGTTCAACCGCCATTTTCCTGCGGTGATAACAAATCAGATAGAATGAAGGAAACATGCCTTGTCTACTGTTCATTAGCAGGGATCCTATTTATTTACACATTCTACTAAGAGTACAGCTCCATAATAATAGCTACAAGATGATCAAAATAAACAGAACAATAATGATTTCAAAACCAAATCAGGGTTATTGTGTTCTCACAGAGTCCTCCTAGGTGGTAGAACTATCACGAAGGTTGCTTTAATAGTTATCTTCAGGTCTCAAACTCTTTTTCACATGGCAAAACAAATTCTTCATTTCAGGCATCATTAGCTTTACAATATACAGGCATCAATTAACCTATCATGCTCTTAGAAGGTATGATGCTCAACTTGAAGAAACAATATAAGGTGTAATGTGTCAATCACGGATCCTAAATGAATTCAATTAACTAGGAGGGGGCTTCACTTACGGTTGCAGAAGAAAATAATATTGTATCCAGGTTCAATACCTCCCAGTCTATATTCTCCGGTTAATTACAAGGAGGCTTCACTTAAGGTTGCAGCAGAGTATAATATCTTATCCAAGTTCAATACCTTACAGCTCCCAGTCTATACTCTCCGGGTCCAACAGTCAGTCAATAGTCATGATACTATGGAGGATAGATTGAATTCAGCTGCAAGGGCTAGCCATTTTCTTAATCTTGTTTAAAAGGTGAGGCAGAGCAAGATTCATGCGCAACACAGAGTATGAGGATCTGGTACGAGATGACACAATGTCCTATTGAACAGACCATACAAGTCTAACATCTAGAATCAAGTGTGGTCCATCTTAAGTAATTGGTTCCTCATTAAAAGGATCTGATAGCAGTTGCAAATCCAGACATCATACATCAATTAAAATACTCCAGAAATCCATTAGAACAAAGAGTAAGATAGAGATTGCTCAAGTTCATATCACCACATTATATTACTCAAAAGGCACAAAAGCTACAAACTTTATTAAGAAGATGGCCCATACAAGGATTCATAACAATGTACTGAAATAATAGCCTACACATGGCTTACTGCCTATACATAGCTGAAAAGAATAAACATAACATTAAATCCTACTACAGGATCTAGAGAATCAATAATTTATTAAATTCCCAGGAAGATAAACGTTTAAAACCAAACCCCTGTAAGTCCTGAACCTGCACTTTTGGCAACATCAACACGTACATGGGTCAGCAAATTGCTAGAAATGTCCTTCCTTTATAAACATCAGAACTTTCAGGATCAGAAGATTCATTCTTTACAAACCCTTATAAAAACCGAACAGGATTAGAGGTTTCAAGTAGTTCATCTAATGATGCAATAATCAAGCACCCAAGTGATATTTTCACAAATATAATCATCTCAGAATTCCAAGGAAAGACTTTCAGCCAAACATGGCCACTACCAAGATTCATGCAAGAGGTAAACAAAACCAATACGCAGAGATCCATACCACAACGAGAAGATTATTAACTGTAACTCATCTATCCACACTTGGGACTGTTCAAAGTCTAACAAACAGTCAGTGCATATGTATGTATGTTGGTGCATATGCATAAAAATGTATACGACATATGAAATCAATAATACCAGCAAGGAGGATTCCTACCCCTTTTTCCACATTCCAAACTAGGTTTTTAGAAGAACGAGAGCAAAACAAGAACCAATGCCCATACAAGTTCTAGATCTAGGGAAAGGAAAGACATGCCTGGAAATGCAAATTCCGTGTCAATGGAGATTGTAGACGCCACCCATCCACTGTGCTACAACAAAAAATCTCCTTCATTTCCAATCTTCAACCATGAAATGCTCAAGCAACCTGTGCCCTAAGTTCTTCCCTTAAACCCTAGTTTTATACATAAGTTCGAGAAAGGATCAAGGCTGCACATGTCAGCCATTACGGCCCCAAATAAGATGTACAGTTGAATTGAAGTTGGCAAGCCCTAAAAATGGGTTCTTGCCTTGTATTATTCGTTCCAATTGTCCATTACCAGGTCACAAATCATGCAAAGAATCCACAAAAGATCTAGTTGCTCAATCTTGCCATGCTTGCATTAGAGCCATCAGGGTTTTGCCATCAATTTCTCACCACTACTAAGTCCACAAATAGCAACAACCATAAAAGGCAGAGTGACAGAACATCTGAAGTATGCATGCCCTAATTGCACAAAATCTCCATTCCTATCATCCTTATGTGGTCAACAACCCTAATATATCCTTTTCTCTTTTTCTTATCCATAATTTTGATAAATTATTTGCATTTTTTTTTATGACCCCTCCATCCTAACTCTTTATTTTTTAAATTGTTGTCATCAATAAAAGCTACGGATGCATATGCTTTGTAAAACATCCCTTGAGCTAATTGTAATAATCCCACATTCATGGGAAGTAATGGTTAGTCAGTATAGAATTAGTATAAATAGGAACTTAGACTAGTGGAAGGCATCCACGAATTGTATTGAATTGAGTTTGCTCCAAGGAGGTCAGTGATATTGTAATGCAATTTTGCTCTCCTTTTAATACAAATAATATTCTTTTGTTTCATTTTCCATATTATTTTCATGTATTTGCAATATTGTTCTAATATGTTGCAGGAAGGATCATAACATTTGGTATTAGAGCTCTTTCCAAGGCCGTTTTCCGCAGCACTTTCAATGGTTCATGGCTATCTACTACTATCCACTATACTCTCTCACCTCGCCCTATTGGGATCTTGGTGATCAAAAAGTGGTAACATGGTAGCAGAACTAAGCTTGTTCACCCAAATCTGCCCAAAACTGTTTTCATCTCTTTCCTTTTAGATTATACATTGTGTTATGATAGTTTTAAAACTAACAAAAAATTGTCGTTGTAGGCTAAGCAATTATCAGTTTTATCTAATTCCATGAAGTGAGGAATTATGCCCCAATATGCAAGCCATTAGACAACATTGTATATGGACTTGTGTTATTACATACATTCGGGTATATTGGAGGGCCCCCTAGTTGCTTTTGAAGCTTACACACAAGAAGTCTCTGGTCGTTGGTTACTTGTGTGCAGTGGTAAGCAGCTAACCTTGAGAAGTTACTCGCAATCAACCTCAAAGATAGAATAGTGGACTATGGGAATAGTTACCCTCTGTAGTTAGTTCTCTAAAAACATTTAACCAACACTATTTACAAAAGTGACACATCTAAATGCAAGCCCACAACTCAAACACAACCTTTAGCAACATTCCCCATATTTTCCCAACTGTGTTTACCTTCAGCAATCCAAAGTTGGCAAAAACCATCACCTGCTGATTTTCCCCATAAGAGTTACAGCGAAGAGTAGAAATCAGTTTTCACACAGTCCAAAGCAAAGTCTACATAGTATCAATATGTTGCACAACAGTTTGTCACATCACAATCTGTCGAGCAACAATCTGCAGTATCCTAGGCTACGTCAATATCAAAATAGGGTGAAAAAATCTTGAGTCGGTTATTTTACAAAACAAGGACAGTTATGAAAAATTCAAAGCGAATACTTGTCCATAAAGTATCTTTTCAATTTAAAAAAGTATGGAAAAAAAATCATCCTTGTGAAAATTATAGTATCACAATCGTCTCATCGAGCTGATCATTTTAACATATAACTTCAATCAACCTTATCTGGCACCCCTGAACCCCTCTAGCGAATGGTTGTTACCAGTGTGGGAACCCAAACCATTGCACAAAACATTGATGAACTCCGAGCTGAATTTCAATCTCAACTCAACTCCCAAATGTTTGAGTTGAATGACCAATTACACATCAATGCACTTGTGCTCTCAAACAAACTCAATGGGGACAAGCATTCTGAAGGTATTTTTTCATCCCAAACCACGTCGTGTGGCCCTAAATTGGACTTTCCAAAATTTTATGGTACAAAACCTATCAACTAAATTTACCGTGCCGAACAGTATTGCAACTTGCAAAATACAATGGGGGTAAACAAGGTACCCATCACCTCATTTCACTTAGAGAGAAATTGACTAGTGTTACAAATGGTATCAAAAACCCCATCAAGGACCAACTTGGGATGACTTAGTCAAACTTGTTTTGGTTCACTTTGGGCCCAGTGCCTATGATGATTTCATAGGACCCTTGACCAAACTTCAACAAACCAATACAGTGTACGAATACCAAACCAAATTTGAGAAATTAGCAAACCAAACTGAAGGGTTAACTACTGATGTTTTTTTTTAGTTGTTTCATCAATGAACTCAAGGATATGATTCAAGATGGGGTCAAAACGTTTAAACCTCAAAACATGATGGAAGCCTTGGGGTTAACCAAGCTTGCGGAAGATACATTCCAGCATCGCTCATCAAATGTTTTCTATCCTAAAACATCTGCATCACAACAACCCATCACAAATCCTCCTCCAAAAGAAACCCCTATTTAAACATCTTACAAAAGCTGAAATGCACGCTCACCGAGAAAAAACTTATGTTACAACTGTGATGAAAAATTCACTTGAGGCCACAAATGCATTGATCAAAAGTTGTATTTTCTTGATGTGGAGTCACCTCCAATTACTGAGGAATGGGAAGATGCTCAAGATTCTCCTACTGAGGACCTTGAAGTCAAAGAACTAATCAAATCCAGAAATTTATGTGCGTGCCCTAACAAGGGTAACCACTCCCCAAACTATGATTAAAGGGGTATTTCAAGAAACACCCCCTAACTATTCTAATTGATTCTGGTAGCACTCACAATTTCATTGATCCACAGTTGGCCAAACAAGCCCATTGCTTCATGCATCTTTGCTTCAATTTTGAAGTTACGATTGCCAATGGAGGAAAATTGCCTTGTAAGAGAAAATGTCACAATATTTGCATTACTTTGCCTTTGAGAGGATGCGATGTGGTCCTTGTGGCACAATGGTTGAGCACTAGGGCCAATTTTGTGGGACTTCTCAAAACTATGGATTCAGTTCTAAGAGAATGGTCAGTAATACACACTAAAAGGCCTATAGTCAGGGTTCACCAGTGTCATCAGCTCTCACCTTATGGAGAAGTTCCTCAAGAAATGATCACACGGAATCTTGCTCAACTTTTCTCTATTCAACTCAACACATCTCATTCCAACCAACCTATTGACTTGTAATATGTTATGTTCAAGCATGCATCGGTATTTGAGGAATCGAAGGACTTTCCACCTCGTCAGCCAACAAACCATCGCATTCGACTCCTTCCAAATAGTGTACCCCCCAACATTCGACCATATCGCTACCCTTTTCTCCAGAAGGTAGAAATTGAAAAGATGGTTCAAGAACTACTTCAGACAAGAGTTCGTTTGAGCACAAGCTCATACTCTTCCTTGGCTCTACTAGTCTGCAAAAAGGATGGATCTTGGCAACTCTTCATTGATTTATGTGAGATAAACAACCTCACTATTAAGGATAAATTTCCTATTCCAATGATCGATGAACTTTTTGATGAACTTCAAGGAGCCAAATTCTTCTCCAAATTACATCCACAGTCTAGCTATCACCAGATCCACATTTGGGATAAAAATATTTCCAAAATTGCTTTCCCTTCAGGCTTACCAATGCACTTTCCACATTCCAAAGCTTGATGAACAAAAGCTTTTGCCTTTTTTTGTGAAAATTGATTTTGGTCTTCTTTGATGATATCTTGATTTACAACAAAACTTGAGAAGAAAATCTACACATGTTGGAGATTAACCTTATTTAGGATCACTATACGCTCTTAAGGCTTTACCTAAGTCTCTTTTAGGTGTGCATTTATTATTATTATAAATGCACTTTATCCTAGATTTATGAGATGTCTCTCACATCTCTTGTCCACTTGTAGGATTTGGGAGTTACTTGCACAAGTAACTCCTCCCCCCACATGTCACATACTTCCCTCCACTTTCTTGGGAATAAGAAAATTGGCACACACTAAGGAGGCCTTGTGAGGTCATGATGGGATTCTCATAACTTCCTCATCCTTCCTCTTTCTCTTTTTAAAGAGCCCTCTCCTCCTCTCTTCCATGAACAATCTTGCTCTTGCAATCTTGTGATTCTTCTTTTGGCTTGAGGCCACTCTTCTCTATTTCTCTTAGCTTCTACTTGCTATTGTACTTGGGAGTTCAATTGTTTGCCAGGCTTCTAATAAATTGTAGGAGTTTTCTCCATTTAACGGTTTCCCCACTTGTCAACTTTCGACTCTTTTTTTGTGGCTTGATTCATTCTTGTGGTAACATTGTTGATTTACGCATTCCTTTAATGTATTCAACATTATTTCCTATCGATCTAGGCAACTAATCTAATATAGCATCAAAGCTACGGCTTTTCTAACATTGATTCATGAGTTATGCAGGAAGTTTTTGGAGGAAATCTTTCATTTTTTTCAAATCCGTCTCTTTTTAGCATAACTTTCTTGAGTTTTCTGCCCTCTAACCAGTACTTGTAGGTTGTTCACGAGGATTTTTTTTTTTTTTTTCTAGTTTTTAATCCATTTTGCTTACTAACAAAAATTCTATTTTTTTAATTCAGCATTCATGCAAGCTCACAAGTTTTGGTTTACATTTCTACGTGGTAATCTTGCCTTATTCGCATTATCAACTTTACTTCTGATTTGTTTAGTACGGTGTTTTATATTGAATTCACTATTAACACAAGGTGTCATTTGTGTTATTGGCTGTGCACCGTTTAGTTGGCTTCTTTTCTGTTGTTCCTCCTGGTTGTGGGAATTTTTTTGAGCTGTTTCATGTTGCACCTTTTCTTTTTTTTTTGCTTTTGCGTTGCATTCCTGGGTGGCACCTCAGCGCTTCTATTTCTCTCATGCTGAATAACGATCTATTTATTCAACTGATATCTTTTTGTGTCTGGCATACAACTTTTATCTTTTGGCAAGGCGTTTTAGTCTTTCAAGACATTTTTCTTCAGTTTTGGCATTTTAGTTCACTTCCGTACAACTATTAGAAGCAAAGATAATTTTGTTTTTAAGCCACTTTGGCATGGCATTTTGTCTTTTAGCGATGGCACCTTCTTGTGCTGTGTCTAAACTTGTTACACCCAACCAGGCACTTTGTGAAGGCATAACGCCTCTCTGTGGTTTTCCTTTCACAGTTTCCTTACTACTATCTCACCTTCATTCTCCTTGCAAGCTGCGTCGTGTAACTTGTTCTTTGCCTTTTCCCTACGTGTTCAACGCTTAATGTTGGTTGCTTAGCGTTTTATCAACGGTTTTCTTTTACTGTGTTTTCTTTTATGCTGTCACGAGCTATAAGATGTAACGCCTTTCATTTTTTCTTGTGTCTTTTAAAATTCAAATAACTCTGACATAGGCACTTTGATTTGCATGTAACGCACTTTATTAAGAACTAATTTTTATTTTTTTTAAAGTAATTAGTATAGTAATAAACTTCAAATCGCCTTTGTTCAAGGAAAGCATTATTTGATTAAATATCTTTCTTTCCTAGCATTTTTGCATATGTAGTGCATTTATGCTTCTTGAAACTGCATTTTTCATTGTTTTAAGTGCTTTTCCAAGTGGCACTCAACTCATCATTGCGTTTGTTCTTTTTAACTCAAACTTAAACTTGCCATGTGGCGTAAAGCCTTCCTATTAATCATATAGTTTCAATTCATGATTCTTTTAAAGACTTGTACTTTGTTTATTTCAATACAAATATTTGTTTATTCAAACAAAACAAAGCAAGTTGCTTTTTTAAATTGTTTACCAAAACAAAAAATATCTTATGTTACATTTTACGGAATCTTTAAAAAAAGGTGAAATTTGTGATTTTTAATCTTATAAATCTTTTCATACACATTTCCTTTTTAAATCTAAAAGGGTTTTTTTCTCAATAAAACCTTTCTTTTCTCACGTGGATGAGAATTCTCATATGTTCTTTCTGAAAACTCGATGTTTTTTTTTTTAAACTCAATGTTTTTTTTAATTTTATGACTTTCAAAATAAGTCTTTGATAAAAACTTTGCTTGCAAGAAATTATTTTTAAAGAGATTTTTATATTTTTGCTTAAGTATTATTCTCGTCCTTTTAAGCTAGATTCAGTGATATTAAGACACATTTTCAAATTTAATTCTTATTGTTTTCAATGGCATTCAAATTGGCTATGTTTTTAGCTTTTAAGAAGCTTACACAAAATATTGCCTCCAAAAATGATGAAATTAATACTCTTAAACATCAAGTCCAATGTCAAAATGTTACTAACATTGATTTACAATATTCTTTTAATGTTCGCGCCGAGAAAATGCAAAACTCTTTTGATGCTTTAAATGTTAAATTTGAGTCTTTCGCACATGCTAACGCTCCTACCAATCCTAGCTTTAAAATCATGCAATGTATAGGCTACTCAAGTGGTGGTCTTGGTAAATGTGAAATCGACATTGTTGAGCCTCTTTTGTTTCAATATAATGCAAATTGCACAGGTCTTTGTTTTAATGCTTCTAATACGAATTTGAAATTTGTATTGTCCTCCGCACCGAAGGACTTATCATGCAACTATTTTTTATTATAATACTTGTCATGCTCATTATTTGGTTTAAAACAATAAAACTTGTGAGCATTGTAGAAAACACATGCATCGCATCTCTAAATGTTTGAAATTGTATTCATGCAAATCTTGTGGTAAATCAACTCATGACACTTTGTATTGTTGAAAAACTACTAAAACACCTACTTATAAGTTAAAAAGCTATTTAGATACCTTAAAATAATATTTCTTTTAGAAACTTTTGTCTTCTTGAGATAGTTTTTCTATTGTTTTACATCGAATATCTTTTGCAAGTGACATCTTCTTTGTTTTTGTTTTGATAATCTCATCTTTTAATGCATTACTTGTTTTTTTGGAAAAGGAAATATGTTTTGATTGGAGATCATTATTGTGGACTAACTTCTTTTTTCATGCAGGGTTTTGCAATTTGTGATGAAAGTTGTCTTTTGCTACATTTGCCTTTACATCTACTTTAGTACATTATTTATATGTATATTGTATTTTTATGACATATTATTCACTTAACATGAAAGCTTGGTGTTAGCTTGTTTGTTTTGCAGGTTTTGGTAGATTATTTCTCATTTTTGTTGGTCTTTGTTCCATTGTGAATTGACCACCTTGTCCGAAGAGGATTCTTGGAGAACGTTTATGATCACACTTTTGCAACCTTCTTGGTGACACCTTCTCTTCTTTCTTTCTCAAACTATTATAATTCTTCTTGAAGTTTTTATTAAGGGGAAGTATTATGTAATATCAACTCCCTTCTAAAAAGTTTTCTCCACTTTTGTAACCCAAAATTAAGCTTAAAGGGGCATGTTGGAGATTAACCTTATTTGGGTTCACTATACACTTTTTAGGCTTATCCTAAGTCTATTTTAGGTGTGCATTTTATTATTATTATTATTATTATTATTATTATTATTATTATTATTATAAATGCATTTTATATTAAATTTATGAGGTGTCTCTCACCTCTCTTGTCCACTTGTAGAATTTGAGAGTTACTTGTAGAAGTAACTCCCCCCACATGTCACAAACATGCCTCCACTTTCTTGGGAATAAGACATTTGGCACAAAATAAATAGGCCTTGTAAGGTCATGATGGGATTCTTGTAACTCCCTCATCCTTCCTCTTACTCTATTTAAAAACCCCTCTCCTCCTCTCTTCCATGAACAAACTTGCTCTTGCAATCTTGTGATGCCTTTTTTGGCTTGAGGCCACTCTTCTCTTTTTCTCTTAGCTTCTACTTGCTATTGTACTTAGAATTCAAATGTTTGCAAGGCCTTCTAATTGATTGTGAGGTTTTTCTCCATTTGACGGTTTCCTCACTTGTCAACTTTCATCTCTCTTTTGGTGGTTTGATTCACTCTTACGGTAACATTATTGATTTACGCTTTCCTTTACTATATTCAATGTTATTTCCTATCGATCTTGACAAATAATCTAATAACACCCCACGACACTGCCTTACAACCTCTTGCAGAACATTGGCTTTGCGCAAAACATTGCAAATGTTTTTTTGGTCACCAAGAGTTTGAGTATTTGGGCAACACTATCTCAGCAACAGGGGTTCAGGTTGACCCTGCAAAAATTAAGGCCATGAAAAATTGACCTAAACCCAAGACACTCAAAAGCATTCATGGATTTCTTGGCCTCATTGTGTACTACCATAGATTTTTCAAAAATTATGGAAAATTCGCCGCCCCATTGATGGTCATTCTCAAAAAAACTCCATTTCGTGGTCCACAGTAGCCAAACAAGCTTTTGATATCCTCAAGCAAGTTATGTGTACTACACCTGTTTTGGCCATACTAGGTTTCTCAAAGACATGTATCATTGAAAGTGAAGCATGTAGCAATGAACTTGGTGATGTCCTCATGCATGACAAACGCACCATTGCATAGCCCTCAATGGGCACAATATGGCACGGTCAACATAGGAAAAGAAAATGATGGCTATCCTCCATCCATTTAGTAAATGGTGCCCATACCTAGTAGGTAGGCATTTTTGTATCAAAACCGATCATTAAAGCCTTGAATACATCTTGGAACAATGGGTCTCTTCCCCAAATTAACAAAATGGGTTTCCAAACTAATGGGCTACAATTATGAGATCACTTATAAAAAGGGCAAGGAAAATTCAATTGCTGATGCACTACCCCACCATTATGAAGAATAGGTGTTGTATGCCTTGTCCGTCCTCTTTAGAAAATGGATGTAGGACATCCAACAATAGTGGCATCAAGGCAGCCACACATAGAAAATCATCCAACAATTGTCTGTTGACCCCGCATCCAAACCCAACTATATTTGGGATAGCCAATCCTAACGATACAAAGGCCACATTGTCTTAATTTTCATATCCAAGTTCCAACAAGATATTTTGTGCGAGTTACATGCCTTACCTTCTACGGATCATTCGAGATTTTTTAAAACCTATGAACGAGTTCGCCACAGTTTATTTTGGCCAAGTATCAAGCAAGATATCAAGACATTCATCGAGGAGTGTGATGCATGTTAGCATCACAAAGGAGAGACAGTGGCAACCCCCGGCTTGCTCCAACCACTACCCATTCCGCAAGGCCTTTGGACATACATCTACATGGATCTTATAGAAGGCTTACCAAAATCTAGTGGTAAATCAGTTATTTTGATGGTGATAGGTCGCCTCTCCAAATATGCCCATTTTTGTGCCTTGGCCCACCCTCGCACTACGTCTACCATCGCCCAAGCATTTCTCGACCAAATCTTCCACCTTTGCATGTCCATTTGATTTTTCATGTCTCATGTTTGAAGAAAGTCCTCGACCATAATGTCATAGCCCAAACAATATTTATTGAACTTGATGCAGAAGGCTCTCTCATTCTTGAACCTAGATCTATTTTGGATAGATGCTCCCGTCAACATCACAATCAGACCATCACTGAGGTTCTAGCCTAGTAGAATGGGATGCAAGCTGATAATACGACTAGGGAACCTCGACTTCAACTCCAGCAACAGTTTCCTCATCTTCAGCTTTGAGGGCAAAACTTTTTAAGGGGGCTGGGGGGGAGGAGGGTATGTTAGAAGCCCTTCATCCTAACTCTTTTCTTTGTAATTGTTGCCATTAATATAAGCTACAAACGCATAAGCTTTGTAAGTCTTCCCTTGAGCTAAATGTAATAATCCCACATTCATAAGAAGTACAGTTTAGCTAGTATAGAATTAGTATAAATAGGAGCTTGCTCCAAAAAGGTTGCTCCCTTGAAGAGGCCAATGATATCGCAATGTAATTTTGCTCTTTTTTTAATACAAATAGTTGTATTAATATTATATCCGTGTATTTGCAATATTGATCTAATTTGTTGTAGGAAGAATCACAACAATTTCACATGGATACAACTATTTAGTAGGGTCAACCTAACCATATAATGAGTCAATCACAACTTTTATCCACAAAGTCAAGCCATCAATCCAAAAACATTGATTCCCTTTGTGTCAATGGTCATAATCCTATGACCCCCTGTTCATAGCATGGTAAGACATAGGCCAAGGTCTATAATATTACTTAACCACTTTTTATCGCCCTAGGCAAGGCTTTAAACCACTGGTGCAATAACTTATGAAACTTTTAGTGAGTCTTTAATATTAGATTAAAGATCTAAATGCCACCACATAGTTCCAGAACCCATTATTATGTTTTTGACTTCCATCTATAGTGAAGCATGAACTCAAAACGACTTAGGGTCATGGTCACCAATCAAAGAGTGGCAAGATGGTTATTATATCGATTTTTTAAGACATGAAGTAAATAGTGAGTATTTCATCACAAGATGTTGATATACGAGTTAACCGCAATGTCAAAACAAACAATGTTAGTAAAGCTAACATGCAGCTCACCCACTTACTTTCCACATAATCACACCCGCGAAAGGATTCCACTTTAGTTAACGACTCATCGCCCTTTTATTCCAAGTGGCAAACTACCGTTTGATAGTCAAATGGGCATCAAATTGAGAGTCGTCACAATGGGATGTGATATCAGAAAGCATAGGTTTCTTAGAAAAAGGTGTTGATCATATGCTAAGGAAAATTCGGATGCTGCATACTGAGAAATAGAAGGCATTTATATAAAAAAAGAAAAAACAAGAACCTAAGTATTATATGTAAGAGAAAGAATTGAAGCTTCAACACAGAAAGAAAAAAATAAGAAAGAAGAATATAAATTAATGCCTACAGATGACTAAAGTAGATCAATGGGACTGGAGTGTACACTGAAAACCTGCACTGTCACACATTTGTGGCAAGGTTTGGGTCAGAAGGACCAACAGCATCATCATCCATTACTACAAGAGGGAAACTGCAGGATCTACTAATGTCCATAGGGGAATGTTGAGGACAAAGGAGCACATATCCCTTTAGAAAGTCACGATTGAGAAGTAGAACCCAAGTTGAAGGGTCAACACATAAGCTAAGCCCCCAAGTAGATGTAAGCAATCAAGTGATCTGCAATGGCTCGCCCCCGTGAAAGAAATGAAACTTAAGAGTGTCTCTAGGAGTATAGAAGACCATAACAGAAATGTTAAGTTTAACCAAAAGCTGGTGGAGCTCACAGAAGCAAGCAAAAGCATCAAATTGTCTCTTCAATCCCTCCAGAGAATGAGCTAGTAGGATCACATCATCACCCAAAAAGCATATGCCTTGGTCTCAAGCATTATGTTTCAGGACAGTTTTGAGTCTCCACCAGTACAGGAATGTTTTTTTATCTCCATATTGAAGAAAAACGGTTCTCGACGGTAAGAAAGCCTCCAAAACTTTACCAATGAAGATTTACAATAGTTTCCTGATACTTTCTTTATGGATTATCAATTTGTTCCAAAAAAATGTATTCTTGCAGGTTTTGCCAATACTTTACTGATGAAGATTTACAATAGTTTCCTGATAATTCCTTTGAGGGTTATCAAATTGTTCCAAAAAGTTGTATTTTTGCAGGTTTTGCCGAAAGTAGTGCTTATCTCCTCTTCCACCAGTTTAAAATTTTTGGTGTCTTTGTATTGCTGTATACATTTTCACATTTTTGTCTAGAGTATTACAGTAAAGTTGTTTTGCCTAACGTGATACAATAAAGTGTCATGTATCAAGAAGTGATTTTGATGTGTCAAATGAGAAAAATTCAAAAATGCATTAAAGTAAATTGCAGAATCTCTGGGTAATAAAGTGAATTGTCATAGTTTATAATTAAAGAAGTGTCTGGAAGTGGGTATAACCACATCTACAAACCACCAACCAATACTGAAATGTATAAATATCTACAAAATATTTATAAAATGCTAAAATTCTTCCCACTGTCTCCTTTTTGCCAATAAAAGTTCGCTATCATACCAATATTGAAATGTACAAATATCTACAAAATATTTATAAAATGCTACAATTCTTTGCACTATCTCCTTTTTGTCGATAAAAGTTCACTATTATATTATTCCATTCAAAAGCTAAATATTTACAACAATAATCAGAGCCCTGCTACAAGAAAAGCCAGGGTCTGACATTAAGCAAAATCTGTACCAAGTACATCCCTGATCCCACATAACCATGACAGATCCGGCAAGAAACTGAAAATGAAAAGTACTATTAAAACTACTACTGATATACAACTTTAACATTCCCATTGCTGTATAATTATCTTTTAGACAACGTGTATTCGAAAAAACTGTATTTTTTTTGCAAAGTAACCATAACGACAGCTAAACTAGACACCATTGCTGGACAATTGTTGTAAAAAATGTTATACCAAGGACCATGAAATAACCCCTGCATTATCTCCTTTCATGTTTGTGTATGAACACTACTTTTAAAACGATTCAAGTGCAACTTGGTTTGCAGTAGCAGGCATTTGTAGGCTCTTCAGAAGGTTCACAGTGCAGAATTATTGAATGACAGCATCCCTATCACCTAAAGAAGCACGCCAGCTTAGTCTATCGCCTAAAAACTGAAATTGAGAAGTACTATTAAAACTACTACTGATGTACAACTTTCACATTCCCATTGCTGTGTCATTATCTATTAGACCATGCATATTTGAAAAACTGTAATTTTTTGCAATGCAACCATAACAACAGCTAAACTAGACACCATTGCTGGACCTTTGTTGTAAAAATGTTATTCCAAGGACAATGAAATAACCTCTGCACTATCTCCTTTCATGTTTGTGTATGAAAATTACTTTTACAACGATTCAAGTGCAACTTGGTTTGCAATAGTAGGCATGTGTAGCCTCTTCAGATGGTTCACAGTGCATATCTATTGAATAACAGCATCCCTATCACCTAAAGAAGCATGCCAGCTTAGTCTGTGAAGGTATATAGCTTTCTGTGCAACTTGAAAGGACCTAATGTTAAATACGGATAGACACAAATGTTAAGCCAGTGTTTTGACCAAGCCATACAGATTGAATGATTTGCATTTTTGTGCCATACGGGGCAAAATGAATTGCTTTACACTTTCTCTTTGATTAATCTATAATTGAACCCTTGATGGTTTCAATGATCTCCAGGATCAGCTGGTAAATTCTTTATGGCTGTCTCAATTTTGGAGAACTCTGTACTGCAATCCAATTTTGGACAATAGAGTGTATACTCCAATACAAACTTTTCTATTGATGCGTATTAACTAATTCTAATATTTAAAAATAACGAAGAACGAATACAAAAGACAAAAAATGTCCAAAGGGAGACAACATCAAACTAATATTTGTTTATGCAAATATTACCTCTCGGAAAGTCATAAGGCTTGGTTCATCTCCAACTGGTGGCGTCTGATTGCAAACCATGTGTGCTATCGGTAACCTTACTGACCCACCATCCTGTGCAAGGACACGACTTCTGCCAAAAACTTCATCCATCCATGCACCACCTCGTTTTTCTGAGGGCCTTGAATAAGGATCAAAATAGAAATATGCAACTGGGCTACCTGATGAGTCTTTGACTGCATAGAACCTCACATCCTTGTTCCACACCTGGGGACAGAAGTCATGAATGTAGAAGGCATAAAAACATGGTCGTATGGCGATAAATCTAATAATTCTTGGTGTAAAACAGACAAAACAAGTCAAATAACTACAAAAAAAAAAGTTCTTACAGGAGCATGACCATCTGCTGGTTCAATGTCAACATCAAAAAGCATTTTTGCAAGGCCAAAAAGGCCATCCAACACTTTTGGCAATGAGAAAAATGGTCGTAACTCTTCCTGCAAAAGATGGTTGAATGCAAGATATTTAGGCAGTGAAAAGTATCTGCATCATTCCCTACTGAAATGGTAGACAAATGCTCTTTTATGTCCTTAATTCTACAAAGTGCAAGAAACCATATTAGGTCTTCTGATATATCAAGAATAAAGGGAAAGTTGTCTCAAAGCACGATTTAGACAGAAAAATGATAAAGCTAGCAAGCATGGTATTCTCATCATCATCAATCATAATTTAGCATATGGAAGCAATGTGCAAATGGATAGAAAGAAATCATAGTTCTGGAATAAGACTAATCATCTTGTCACTATTTGTCAAATAGATTGAATACATAGGGTGATGTGACTCTCCTTGCCAGGATCTAATGGATTTGATCATGTTTTTATGTAGTTGTCCTCCACATTTATAAGTGCTTCCTCTATTATAACTTTTAAGTAAAACGATGGGCTTGGACGTTACACTTCAGTGTTGTATATTTTAATAAGGCCCAAAAAATGCTTACATCCCAAGCTTAGGGCAAACAGGATCATTTTTCCTTCTGATGTTTTTTGTTTTTGATTGAAAGCATGTTATATATTTCATTAGATAAAACATAGTACATGCTCAATCAAAAAGGCAGGTGGTATGAAAGCACACCACGAGCCAAAGGCACAGCAGAAAACAAAAAGGGTTCAGCAACCGAGGAAAGAATCAAGGCTCAAGGCCAAACATCAGAAAAAACAATAAAACAGGGGCATAATCTATGAGAGGAATGCGTGAATCACTTAGCTGAGCTTTCTTCCTTTGCCTTGGGCTGCAACTCCTTGGACTTCTGATTCTATGAAAGGGCAGATGGATGAAAAGAAATCATAGTTCTGGAATAAGACTCTCCTAATCATCTTGTTACTATTTGTCAAAAGATTGAATACATAGGATGATGTGACTCTCCTTGGCAGGATCTAATGGATTTGACCATGTTTTTATGTAGTTGTCCTCAAACATTTATGAGTGTTTCCTCCATTATAACTTCTTTTTGTCAAACGATGGGCTTGGAAGTTACACTTCAGTGTTGTCTTTTAATAACGCCTAAAAATGGTTACATCCCAAGCTTAGGGCAAAGGGGAATACTTTTCCTTTTGATTTATTTTTTTTAATTGAAAGCATGTTAGATATTTCATTAGATAAAACATAGTACATACTGGATCAAAAATGCGGATGGCATGAAAGCCCACCACGAGCCAAAAGCACAGCAGAAATCAAACAGGGTTCAGCAACCTGAGAAAGAATCAAGGCTCAAGGCCAAACATCAGAAAAAACAATAAAACAGGAGTATAATCTCTAGTAGGAATGCGTGACTCACTTAGCTGAGATTTCCTCCTTTGCCTTGGGCTGCTGCTCCTTGGGCTTCTGATTCCATGAAACTGCCTATTGATCGTTCTGAGATTTTCTTTTTAATTTCTTTTATCTTTCGTAAGTTTCTTTTTCTGACTTTTCTAGGACCAAATTTATTCACGTCTTTGGAGACAGAGTACAAGTCCTGAGACAATCCCTTATAATAAAGCTAGCTTTGTCATTGTAATAATTTAAGGCAATGACTTATATAGTTAATCGTGTCTGCAGTCCAATATTGTAATGGCCAAAGCCTTGTATTATTTCAATGCAATGTTCGTGTTTCCTGCCATTGACTTCAATATCGAATGATCCCATGGCTGGCAGAACCCTGATGGGTTAGAAAAGATCAATCAAGGCTGTCATCCCTGCACCATTGATCAAGAGCTGAGCCAGACAGATGGACCAATCGAGGATCATGAGGACTAACAACAGCCTACCAACATCAAGATCACCCCCTGTCGTTGATCTTGTTTTGATTGTGTGATGCAGATCGAAGCATACATCCATTGTGGCATACTCGACTTCAAGTCATCGACGGGGGCCACTTCATATACAATTAAGTATAAAGGTGGATCCATCCGCATCATTCGATGAAATTCCAAGGTGGCAGAATCAATGAACAATGGACCATCTCCAACTGACAACGATCTACCACAGTGAAGTCTTCCCTGCACTGTTGATTCATCCCAAATCTATGATGTGGTTTTAATCAATTGACACAACAACATGCATCACAGCAAAATCCTTTTTAAATACATAATCTTGTGGGCCCACCCCTTTGTAAAGGAAATGTGATGTGGCGAACACGTGGACCACTCATAGGCTCCCAAAAGCATAACAAACAGGATCACGCCTACAAGATCCTCTCATCATTGATCATACCATCTCAGATAATCAAGAGGCCCCCTAGAGGCCCTAATGAATAACAAACCCAAAGTCAGTGATAAGAGGATCAAAGCCATTACCAGCATTGATCAAAAGATTCCCCATAACAGCAAGAAAAGCATATCGACCAACATAGAGCATTAATGCATTTATCAGATGATCAGACATGCTTTCTTATGGTAACTAAGTGACTTGCGCCATCTGTCAAAGGGCAGAACCATGTGAGGTACCAATGGTTGCAGGCATCACCTATTTTTGGCCCAGGACCTATAGAAAACTAGCTAATAGCAACGTAAGCTCTAAGGAGCAAATATCTTTTGGTCTTAGAATTTCTTGTTCATCTCTGTAGAGATTTCAATTAGAATCGTAGCCTTGGCCTTTTGTGATCTGAATGTTAATGTATGTTTAGCATTTGAAGTAAAATTCAATATAGCATGCAATAAAGATGTTGGGACTCTCTCTTTTGTTCTTCATATGAAATTGTATGTGGATTGTTCAATGTAGAAGTGTTTGCTTACAGTGTTGAATCTCACACCTTTTGCAACTTATTAATTGTGCTATGAAGACATTGCATTAAAGATTATATATGGTTTTGTGCTCGTATTATGGTGAATAAGATATTAGGTCACTCTATCTTGGTGCATCGCCTGCATGATTTTATGCAATTCAATTCCTTCTCTGTTTTCACCCCTCAACCAAAGCAAGTAGCATGGTAGTAGAATAGCATTAGGATAAGAAAGGGAAGTTGGCCTTCTCGGGAGGTTGTCTTGACATAAAACTACCAAGGCTTCCCATTGTGATCACCAAACTGTGGGCGCATTAATGTTATTTACAATTAAGCAGTCTGGAGTAATGATCAACAGTTTTTGGCACACTCAGTGGGAGACTCAAAACTAAAATTTGCAGAACTTGGTCTGAACTGAAAATTGGATGCCAATATTTCCATTACTGGGATCTTTAAAGTGGCCAACATCTTGAATCAGGCATCCCACTGATTATAAGACACACCATGCTACCAAGATCTTGGTGAAGGATCTTGGAAATCTGCTCCATAGTGCAACTATATATTCACCTCTCAACTCTACTTTATGACCCAACCTATTAGCCTATGAAAAGAATTCAGACCACATCCATAACTATGAAAACCATGTTGAATTCTTGCAGCTTTCACCTAAGATCAAGGAAGAGTAGATATCCATTTAAATCTACAACCCCATATTTTAAAACACATTCTTTGCCCCTGAACCAAAGGTTTCTGCCCAGAATGGCCATGGCTAACCCAAGAGTTGAACCATTCCCTGCTTAGAATTTTGGCAGTCCATTGAATATCATAAGGTGGATGATATCTAAGGATATGCACTTAAAGCCCTAACATAGTTTTCTAGTGAAAGTCCCACTACACCTATAGACCAACTCCAAGATGTGGTTAACATTTTTGTTGTACACCACATTGAGGCCCCATATGTAGTCCTTAGGTTTCTTGCAGCCTCTTTCAAAGCCAAGGCCTTAGACTGGTGTAGAAGCATGGCCCCTGCATCTATGAACGATTGAGATGACCTGGACTGTGCACTATATAAAAAATTCAAGGAGACAACTTGTCTTTAGTGGAGCAGCTCACCACCATCAAGAGAGCCCCAGTGCAATCTATCTCAGACTTCAATATCGAATTCAGAAAGAGTTGGGAGAGAAAACCAATGTTCACCCCTTAACTGGAATAGCCTTCCTATACCATCTTCAAGCCTCTAATCCTGAGACCTTCCTACAGCTTATGACTGTTGTCTTAGCTGAAAATAACCCAGCTAGATCTATCACCCCTGCATACCAAAACATTAGGCCCAATCCATATAACTACTCAAGCTGGCTCTCAAGATACCAAAGAACTAAAGGAGGTAAAAAGAAATTGTTAAGGGGATTCTCAAATGAGGTTGTAGCCCTCAAGAGGAAATATGCCCCTCAAACCTTTGCTCCTCAACTACCCTGAGTTACCCTTGCAACAACACTTTAGTAGATCCAAGGGATCCCAAATCCTAACAATGCAAGAGCATGGGGTACCTATGAAAAATAACTTGGTTGTGGAAAGGAACCTATGATGCTATCCCTGCAACATGGCAGATAACTCTAATAGTTAACCTATTGGACATCAAGAGCAAGCACTCATAGTGCAAAATGCTTTAAGGCACCAATCCCAAAGAGCAAATCAAATCCAAGGACCTAATCCTCCAGAAGAAACTTCAGCATGTTGGGAGGAGAATGACTTTTATTCTCTCAATGAGAATCTGCAGACATCTATAAGGCCTCAAGTTCAGCCAGATATCATGACAAGAGCAAAGAAGAGGGCCCTAGAAGCTCAATCTCCTACAACAAAGCAGACACCATATTGTGTTAAGAATCATCCGGTGATTGCAAAAGAAAAGGAGATCCCTACGGAAACCCAAGGGAAGGCTTCCACGACAACATCAAAGTTAACTGAGCAAGCTCCTAGCAAATATTGGCCTGAGACATTCTATCCTCTGATTGAGAAACCAAAGAGAGAATGGATTGCATAAGCTGCCGAGCAGAATTCTCAACCAGATGGCCCATTCAACATTGTTGAACAAATGAAGAAGATAACAGCTAACATCACCCTATGGGATGCAATGTTGATAAGCTGCCAAGCAGAATACTCAACCAGATGGCCCATTCAACATTGTTGAACAAATGAAGAAGATAACAGCTAACATCACCCTATGGGATGCAATGTTGATCCCAGAACAAATGGACCTGCTACATTAAGTTCTAAAGCAGCATGTTGGAAACCCGAAGTCTAAAGGCAAGCTGGCAGACACCAAAGAGAGATCTCTGCCAAGTCAAGTCAATAACCCAGAGCCAAGTAAGGCTAAGCCTCCTCCATTGTATGTTTCATTAATATGTTGTGAACATGTAATCCATAACTGTATGATTGCCTCAGGAGCAAGGACTACTGTGGTGCCAAAAAAATTCATTGATGCATTAGAGATCAGTTATACCCCATTAGAGAAAGGTGTCACCCAATTATATGGAACCCAGTTAAAACAGTTGGCATAATTAAGGACCTCCCCTTAACTCTCCATGCTTGTCCGAGCATTAATGTTCCTCAAGCAATTGCCGCAATACACCTTCACCCCATGTTTGGAATGTGTCAGTCAAGAAGCTTTACAAACAAAACATGAGGTTATCTCTCATTAGAGTAGTCCCACATGATCGTGAGAACAAGGTATGGAAACCAGGTCAAGATCTTTGTTGAGCCTATTGTGGCTTATCATGTTCCTATGAGGAAATAAGGAGAAACATTCAATGTGCTATGATTGTAGAGAAAGATTAGGAATAGCCTGTGCAAGTTTCCGGGGACTTATAAGAAGACTGGGCTGATGTTGACTATGATCAATGGGCTATAGATAAGTGGGCAGTTAACACTTTTAAAAAGCTGGAAGAGGCAGAAGTATGTGCTTATGTCTCAAATCCCACCTTCTGCAAAGTAGAGTGGATAGAGAGCATTGTCTTATGCTAGTTTGGAACTCAAGAGGGTGTAACGGTATACACCGGTATCAACCCAACTACCAAAAGGAAGGGGTATCATATGTCTCAACCGAAATCTTCCACCCCAGGTATTTCTCAAATTATTTGATATGCTACTTATATACGACAGTCCCCTAAAATTACATGCTTTGGACCTGAGATGGAGAATTTTTATCAAAAAGACTGTAAGAATCCATGCTCCAAGGTCGGTGTTGCAGTCTTTGTGCCTCCAGGGGAAAATGTAAATCCAAACTCAAGACAAGAATCTGTCGATCATGAGATTCAAATGCTAGTGGTTGAGACCACCTTTCGGGATATGACAAGGAACTTTTAGAAGAAAGTGCAAAAAGAATAAGCTTGCGGAAGACCTTCATAATAAATGAACGTTTGTTTTCAAAATAAAGGCTCTTACCATCTTGTGAGGGTTTCACATTCCTGTGAATCTGTGATCATCGGAAACCCACCCCTGATCCAAACAGCAAATAAGTGCTCTCATTTTAAAGCCTATCGCCATAAAAGGGATAGACCAATGTAAAATAGAGATAGGTAGCATTCTAGCAAACTCCACAGATATGTCAGCTATGTTCTGAGAACGAGTACAGGAAAGGGAAAAGCCAAAAGAAGACCCAAATAAGGGTATTAGAGCATCAGGGAGGATCACTAATCGAGAATGATTTGTCCTTGGTCAAGAATATCTCGATCAAAGAAGAACAATCTTCAAGAAATCATCAATGATCTTGAGAATCCAGATGTCTTTCAATCAAGATCCCATGTTCCTACCATTTCAACATAAGCGTACCTGGAGGCTACAATCTAGACAATCTAAGGATAGCTCTATCAACAACCATAGAGTGGCAAGAGCAATAAGAAGGGTAGGCAACAGCTCCGCAACAACAAACAAAAAGAGGTAAATTCACGTAAGCTACCCTTCCCATTTTTCTTGTCATACAAGTTGCCATAAGTCCGATTAGGCAAATTAGTGCTTTGGAGCCTACTATTCAGAAAGGCATCTATTTTTCACTTCTAATAAACAATTTCATTCTAGAAGTGCTAGAGGCCACAAGTCCAGTTGATATGTACCTTGATCTGATGGCTTGACAAGATTAAACTTTTCAAAACTGAAAAGTGGTCAAGCCATAAGCTTGCAAACAAGGACAGCAGGGCTCAATGACAACCATATATTCTCCTCACCATCAGATGGAAGCCACCATGAGTTTATGTGATGCACTGAAACAAAACTATTTAATTGTACTGTTAGCTCCGACTCTCAAATGTCAAAATCTATTTATGGCAGGGGAGGGCAAAACAACTTACCTACCTCAATTTGGTAAGAGGACATCTCCCTTTTTTAGACCTCGAATTCAGGATTGTCAGGGTTTTCAAATCGTCCCAACATTTCTATGGCTGGGAACTACGCTCATCTTTCAAAAACAATCCAAAAGAGATTTCAACTTTTCAAAATCAATATGGCTTCAAAATCTTGGGCAGTGTTCAAAATAGGCAAGGTGTATCTAAAATTCCTATTTACACCTTGTCGAACCCTTTAATCTCAAAGCAAACTCCCAAAATGGAGAGGAGAGTGAGAATACAAAGAAAGAACGGTACCCACCTTATTCCTTGGCCAAGCAAGAAGACCATGGTCCCTATTATATAAAAAAGGAAAGAAAGGTAATGGTAAAAAGTAGCATTATCATTAATGCATCCCTGAGCGTTGACCAAGAGGTTTCTTGATCAATTGGCTCTTCACACACTTGTTGCACTTACTGACAACGTTTTTGGAAATGTTGGGTAAGATAGGAGTCTTCCCCTCTCCTTTGACCACATAGTACGAAAAGCCATGGATAAAGACATGCCTCGATTTGTGCTTCATGGTCATGTTTCTCTGGTAAGAAATTCTTTTGGATGGCTCTAACACTAACCTTGCACAATACCTAGAACGTTGGGGAGAATTCCCACCTCGCTCTATTGAACAAGCAACTTTAGGAGTCTCTTTCTACAGCGTGCAACCATGGAAGGAGGATCACTAAGCTTTCCAAGCTATGTTAAGCATACCAAGAACTCGCAGGCAAAATCCTCCAAGCCCTCGGAAGATCTCCATAAAAACATCAAGTGGCCAGACAAAACAATACCAGTTGAACAAAAGCGTAATGGTATGGCCTACTCTTTACATTTCTTTGTTTCTATTTTTTATTCTCTATTAATTTGTTTGTCGTCTTTTGACTCCATGCCCACTAAATAAAGGCTATTGTATTATGCATAGATTAAAAAGTTCCTTAAATCACCAAAAAATTGAGATCTGACCTTGAAATGAGATATTGTTGACAAATCGAGAGAAGTGTTAAGACGATTAATTGACGATTTTTTCCAAGTGATTACATAAGATTACTCAGCGAAAATCACGGCTTTATCATCAGGACTCACCCATGGTGGAATAAAAGCCCAAGTTCGAAAAAAAACGATTTCATGACATGATCTTGGTTGTAGTGGATAAACTAACCAAAGTAGCTCGCTTGATACCGGGCAACTTCACTGATGATGCACCTACTCTTGCGAAGAGATTCGTAAAGGAAGTGTATCGATTGCATAGTTTTCCAGAGAAGATCATTTCGGATCGAGATCCGAGGATGACTTCTAGATTTTGGTTGACTCTGAATTCAGCTTTGGAAACGCAATTGAACTTTAGCACTGCATATCACCCACAAACTAATGGACAAACATAGCGAGTTAATTATATTTTAGAAGATCTTCGTATGTATTGCATGGATCAACAATACAAGTGGGAGGAGTACCTTCCATTGGTTGAGTTTGCTTACAACAACTCATAACAATCAACATTGAAGATGGCTCCATTTGAGGCGTTGTATGGAAGGTGTAGAACACCGAGTAGTTGGGATAGGTTGGAAGATAGGGTAGTCTTTGGACCTAAGATGCTTTCAGAAATGGAAGAGCAATATTTCTACATGTTTTCTCTACTTTTCTCCTTGCAATTCAAGAATACAGTGCACAGTCAATGGAGTCTAGGGTTAGGATTTATGGAAAGTTTTTAATATATGATTTAATACTTGAGGTCTAACTCCCAAGGAAAAAAACACGGATTCCTATCTTTGCAATATCACTCTTCCTCTAAATTTCAAATTGTTGTTGGTCTATTTTGCTAAATATTCATTGTATTGTTCACAACCAGACTCTCACGAGTCAAGACTCAAGAGTGATTGACAATTTGACTGTGGTTCATAGGCAGCAGGCTACATATTGATACACTCAATGAAGCCTAGGATTTTTGCTATCACTTCAAGGCTATCTCAAGGAATACTGATATAGTGAATAACATTAAACAGGGCCCAAGGGTATACATTGGTGACTATACAATATACAATCACATAGCCTGCAGTTGTAAGAAACTTTTTAGTACATACTCCTTTCTCAAGCCTCAAGGAAAATAGTCACACAACCTGTAACATATAGCCACAGGTATTTATTTTATTTTTCATTATCTTTCTAGTATGAATCGTGATACCTACTTCATCTTATATTTCTTCTTTTGATTAGCAGCAAGGATTAGATTCTATAGCATATTTTTTTTATAAAGTTTAAGCTTGTTGTTTAAGAATCGCATCGACATGTGGTTGAGCTGCCCATCGTAAGCCTAAGTCTAATGACCCTTATTCGAAGCATTGTGAAGCGACAACAAAGGGAAATTATATGCAATTATTGTGGGATGAAGATGCGTGTAGGTGCCTATCACTTTGAATACCACATCGCATGACCACCAAAGAATGATATGGCATTGTGCACACAAGCACCACTTGAGACTCTAAAGCAAGATGGTTGTTTGTCGTGCAACTTATGTGGAGAAAAAAGAGGAAAATGGAGGAAAGTTGATGCACTTTCAACCCTTGTGAATAGGAGGGCACCGAGAAATGATTACAACATTAATGCCTCTTCTATTGCCCCAACTCCAAGGGGTAGGAGATCGGGCTCATCCATTAAAGATAGATCAACTAATTTTTTTGCTTCCTTGAAGTAGTCCTTGGTCACAACCTTCACTCAAAGGTACTACTTGTAACAAGGAAGTGCATAATGAAGCAAAGATAGTTGCAACAAATTTTTGATATTATAACATTCTTTTTAACTTGGTGAGAAGTCCATATTGGGAGACTTTGGTCACTGCATTGGTTATTGCCAAGAAGGGGTTCAACGCTCCTCATAATTTGAGTGGCCCGTTGTTACAAAATTTTGTCAAAAATATGCAAGCTATTGTAAAAGATCAAAAAAAAAAAGTATCAAAATATTGGTTGCACTATTTTGTTTAATAGGTGGACGAATGAGAAAAACCGAAAATTGATTAACTTTCTAGTCGCATTAAGTGGGCAGTTGGTCTTCTTGAAGTCAAATGATGCCTCCCACCAAGTAAAAAATGCAAAAGACTTTGTGTGATGTGTTGAATGAAGTAGTGATGAAAGTGTGTGTGCAAGTTGTTGTCTAAGTTGTGACAGACAACACAGCAACATATGTAGCAACAAAGAGACTTCTTGAGGAGAGACACCCTACATTTTTTTGGACCCCTTGTGTAGCCCATTGCATGGATCTCCTACTCAAAGACATAGGAAAAATCTCATGGATGAAAATGAGGTTGAAGAAGCAAGAAATATCACCAAGCTCATCTACAATCACACTTAGATGCTAAACTTGATGAGAGAGCACACCAATGGAAAGGAGCTTGTGCATTCAAGAGTCGCACGATTCACCACAAGCGTCATCACATTGCAAAGCATTGTGGCCTCAATAACGTCCCTTAAGCAGATGTTTGCGAGTCACTAGTGGTTGGAGTCTTCCTATGTTAGGAATGCCGAAGGGGAAAGGGCCATGAAGACCATTTTTTATGATATGTTTGCAAAGTGCATGGCAAAAATCATTAAGGAAACCTTAAACTTAACTATTTTTTTATTTGTCATTTATTTGTTATTAAAAAAATCTTATTTTTTATTTTAAATGTGTATTATTTTGTTTTAGGTGTCAAAGTCGTTCTATGGTTGGTTGATGAGAAGAGAAACCCAATAGGTTATTTGTACGAAGCCATGGATGTCGCCAAAGAAGCCATAGCCAAATATTATGAAAAAATCAAAGAAAATATGAACCCATTTGACAAATAATTGATTGGAAAAGAAACAAAACACTCCACCAACATATTCATTCAGCGGCCTACTACTTGAATCCTAAGTTTTTCTATTTTGATTCATTTAACGCCGATGAAGAGGTTATAGATAACCTCAATACATGCATAGAGAGGATGATCCCTAATGATGATCCTCCATGATGGTGACACTAGAGATGCAGTTACTGAAGAGCTATAGATTTACCAGAATGCAACGGAGAGACTCTTTTCTTCGACTCTATGCGTTAAAGGAAGAAACACCTCTAAACCAGGGAATAACAAATTGAGTCATTTGTTTTTACTTTTTAGTCTCATTACTCGTAAATACTAGTACTAGATTTCTGTCATTTATTCAAACCTAGTTGACTTACAAAATTATAAATGTTCTATTTGTAGATATGTAGTGGGAAGATCATGGTGCGAAAACACCAAATCTTCAAATGCTAGTCATTTGTATTTTGCATCAACCATGTATCTCTTATGGGTGTAAACGTAATAGGAGCATGTTCGAAACTATTCACACAAAAAAATATAGCAGGATGACAACACAACACCTTAATGACTTTGTATTTGTGGGATACAATCTTCGTCTTCACATGAGATAAATGGAGGGTCTAAAGAGTTATGATGCAATTGACTTGGATGAGATTGGTCCATATGCCAACTGGATTATTGATGATGCGGAGCCCATGTTTACCATGGAGAAGATAGCAAATTTAGAGAGACGAAAGAAGCAATAGCATCAAGGTCAGCAAAGGCATCATGCAGGATTGGTGAGGATCCAGATGATATCTTTGTTAATGATGTTGTTAGAAAGGCAGAGGAGGAATCTTTACCTTCCACTTCCACAAGGCAACCACAACATACGCATTTTAGGCACTTGAGATAAAATGTAACATGCATATTTCATGTGATTGTATCAACAATTTAGTTTGTAACTTTGTACTTTGTAGTTTTGTAATGTCCCCAAATGGGACGATTTCATGCAAAAAGGGTTTTCCCCTAAATCTCAAAATTTTGAAAATGCAATCAACAAACTTTAGTTTGCAAAATAAGCTTTTAAAACCCTTGTTAGGCCCTAGAAACCCTAAACGCCAAATTGGTAGGGTTTTATGGATGAATTTCAACCAATAACTTATTCCAAAATAACTGAAAATTGGTACAAAATAACCAAAAATTTAATTGCACAAAACAAATACCTTTTTGCCCAATTTTTGAAGCTCAAACAACTTTTTTATGGTTGAAAAATCTGATTTAATTTCAAAAATACAACTGTTGTTCTGAATATTTTTCCACTTCAAACCCTTGCCAAAAATTTGTCCTCAACAAATATTTATTTCTTACAAACTGCTGAAAACTTCAAAAATTCATAACTCCCTCAATATTTAGAATTATGATGCAAACAAGAACTCAAACTAATCATAAAAATAATGGCTATCAATTAAAAATACTTTCAAAATTTTCTTTTCAAGGGAAGATCACCAAAAGTTGCTCCGAAATTTTGAAAACACTAATTTCCTGTCAAAATAATTAAATTATAATTCTGAAAATTATTATTTAATTTTCTACTTGAAACCCTTCACGAACTCCAATTCCTCACAGCAATACGCAGAAAATTAGCAAATAAAATCAGAATATTTAATTTGCAATAAATAGACCAAAAGAAGCCTCTAAACCCTAAATCCAAGCTTCCAAGATGGTTCGCTCCACTTGCAAAAATAATATAAATATTTAGCAAGGTTAATATGCAAGAAAAAGAACCACGAAACCCTCATAAAAATCTATATCAACTCGCCAAAGCAAATCGCCCCACTTCTAAGGCAAGAACAAGATCTCCTTGACGAAAGGTGGTGTCAAAAGACACATTTTTAAATTGATTGACACCAAAGATAGCGAACCTCTATTGGGCATGCATCCCACTAGTTTTCTTCAAGCATGAACAATTTATCAAAATTCAGCATATCCTCCATTGTAGCCTTCGTCATGTATTTATAATTTTTCAAAGAGAGTGAACCACTTTAAGAATATAAAACACATTTTTTTATCTTTGTTTTAGCTCCCATGCCAACATCTCATTTTTGAATAATATATTAATTATTGGCTTCAATTAAAATAGTAATTAAAATTACTTTAAGGCAAATAATTTAATATTTAATTCATTTAAGCACCTTAGTGGTAAAAATCATAGTTGCAGGAATAGCGAAAAAATCGCAATTACTCTTGAATCGCACAGCAAAACGCGTTTTTTCACCATTAAACCATGGGTTTTTGCCAGTTAACGCATCAACCCTCTGGGAGTGTTGAAAATCATGAAAAACTCACGAGTATAAGGAAAAAATCACAATTTACTAAAAATCGCAATTTAAACAGGTGTTAAACACGATTTTTGTGACTTTTTCCTTTATAAGTGCAGGAAATGGCAAGATAACAACACACTTTTGGAGATTTTTAATCATTTTTATGAGCAAAAATTCGTCTTCAACTTTTTTCACGCAGATTGCTAGCATTTGATCGAGATTTTCGAAGGCTTTCAGAGATTTTTGGAAGATTTTTTTAGAGATCTTTGAGTTCAATCTTCACCCTTCAATTTTCCAAATTCCAAGTTAATTTTTTTTATTTATATCTTCATTTTGTAAATGTAAATAAAAATTATACAATTTAAAAAATTCATAACCCTAACCCTAACCCTACTAAAACCCTAATCTAAGTTCATTTTTTTATATATATTTTTTAAATTGTAAATAAAAATTATAAAAATAAAAAAATAACTTACCCTAGCCCTAACCCTGGTCCCTAATAATTCAAATTTTTTCATATATTTTTTAAAATTAAATAACTAAAAAAATGCGTAACCCTAAAGGCTAACCCTAACCCTAAGTTACTAACCCTAATCTAAGTTCATTTTTTTTAAATTGTAAATAAAAATTATAAAAATATATATATATTTTACCCTAGCCCTAACCCTAACCCTAATAATTCAATTTTTTATATATTTTTTAAAATGTAAAATTAAGGAAAAATTAAAAAATACCTATCCCTACAGGCTAACCCTGGTCCCTGACCATAATTTAAGTTCATTTTTTAATATATTTTTTAAATTGTAAATAAAAATATTAAAAAAATATCTAACCCTAAGCCTAACCCTAACCCTAACAATTCACTTTTTATTTTATATATTTTTAAAATATAAAAAAAATATTCAAAAAATAACCCTAACACTAACCTAAATTTAGTTTTTTTATAAATTTTTTAAAATGTAAATAAATAAATAAAAAATACCTAACCCTAACTATATGGTTAGGGTTAGGATTTTTAATTATAAATTAAAATTTGAACCTAACCCTAAATATTTATTTTTTTTATATGATTATTTTTATGGTGGTTAGGAATTATTTTTTTTTAATATTAATTTTTTTAATAAAATTTTTTAGCTTGTAATTAATAAAAATATAGATATTTAAAATATTAAAAAACAATATTTTATTCCAAGGAATTTTTGTAATTTGTTAATAAATTTCAATATAATGTTTTTATATGATTTTATTATGCAAGTATTTATTGCTAATGATTGCGGGAAAGAAAAACAATAATAAAAAAACAAAACCAAACAAAGAATCTCTAAAACACATTCTTTTCTATTCTTCTCTTTTTGTTCTTCCGGGATCTGTCATTCGGCTATAAATCCAACGCAAAGGGGGTCGCAGTGTCAGACGAGTATCGTGTCTACGAGCTGTGAAATACCCCTTGTGAGCAAGGATTCCATTAGACAAAACCAAGACCTTTCACGTACCATTTCTTTCAGTGCTACTTTACTCTCAAATATCACTTTGCTCTCACGTACATCTCTCTTCCACGTACTATCATTCTTCCATGTACCTTCAAGTATATAAGAAGGTGAGGTATATAGGAAGGTTTAGTATATCAAGAGGGGTGGTATATCGAGAGATTTGCTCCTCTCGAGGGGTGGTTTGGCTATTGAAAATTTAGAGATATCGAAAGGCGAGAGTGATAAATTGAAATGATAAGGGTTTTTTATGGGAGCGATAAGAAAAAACTAAACACCTTCAAAATATTTTAGCACCTAAAAAAATAATTTTATGCCACATTGCAAATTTGATCATCATGCCACATGTTAAAGATTTTGCATGGAACTACTGCACCGAAGTCAAGCCAAGCAACACAAACAAGGTGAAATGCAACTTTTGTGGACATATATGCAATGAAGGCATATACCGCTTCAAGTGGTATTTGACAAAAAAACGAGGGAACAAAGTTACACCTTGCACTAATGCATGTCCTATAGATGTCACCAATCAAGCTATAGCAGCATTCTAAAGATATTCAGATTCGAAGGCAAAAAGGGCAAGAAAAGATACAAAAGTAGGTTCTAACTCTTCAGATACAAGGGTTGAGGAAGAATATGATGACATGTCTGGGCCATCAGCAGAACGTGAAAAGGAGAGGTCTCATGTGGCAACTCCATCAATATCTCGTGGGCCAAACACAGGTGGGAGAAACATTCATGCCTTCTTTAGCCCCCACACTACACCTGGAATGCAAGCCACACTAGAGAGTACAAGGTGAAAAAAATTGTGCACGAACAAGCAAAGAAGACAATATCTAACTTTTGATACTCTACTAGCTTGCCATTTAATACGGCCAGATCTCCATACTGACAAAGTATGATGGATGCAATTGCAATTGCAAGTCCAGAGTTATCAACCCCATCATACCAGGGTTTGCAGACAGATTTGTTGAAAGATGTTGTACAAGATGTAAGTGATATCCTTGCAAAATATCACAAAAAATGGGCACAATCAGGATGCACTACATGTCAGATAGATGGACAAATAGAAAGAATCGCACGCTTATCAACTTCCTTGTGTCATGTAACATTGGCACTATGTTTCTAAAGAGTGTCGATGCATCTGATCAGATAAAATCGAGTGAAGCACTATTTTATCTATTCGATGAAGTTATAATTGAAGTGGGGCCAGAAAATATGGTCCAAATCATTGCTAACAATGTTGTTGTTTGTGTGGCCACTGGAACATTTCTTATGAAGAAATATGCAACTCTTTTTTGGACTCCATGTGCAGCACATTGTTTTGATTTGATTTTGGAGGACAGGGAAAATTTCATGGGTGAAAGAAGTTTTGCAAAAAGCCCACACAATCACGAAGTTCATATACAATCACACAAGAGTTCTTAGTATGATGCAGTCATTCGCGGATGACAAGGAACTTCTTCAGTGAGGGGTGACAAAGTTTGCAACTCACTTCCTTGCCTTGCAAACTCTTTTCTAACAGCAAATGAATTTGAAACGAATGTTTGTTTGAAGTGAGTGGGTGGAATGTTCTTTTGCAAAACATATAGATGGCAGAATGGTGAATGACTGTTTTTTCATCATCTTTTTGAGAAGAGATAAAGTAAATTGTGTTATTCTCCGAGCTTCTAGTTCGAGTTTGAGACTTGTCAATAGGGATAAACCCCTCATGGATTATTTGTATGAAGTAATGGATAGGGTAAAAGAAGCTATTAGGAGCAAATTGGAGAATAACGAGGCAAAGTACATGCCATTGTGGGAGATAATTGATAACAGATGGAATCGACAAATGCATTCTTCCCTCTATGCAACTAGATACTTCTTCAATCCAACATTGTTTAACGCCTCATTTCAAAACGATGCAAATGTCACAGAGGGCCTATTTAAGTGTGTGGAAAGAATGTTTCTTATTGAGCAGGAGTTTGAAAAAGCCATGGGAGAGTTTCCAATGTACAAGCAGACAAGAAGTTTCTTCTGAAGTAAGGCAGTCGTCACAGGAAGACCTTCCAACCGGGTAAACGAATTTTTTTCATACGTATAGTTAAAATATTAAATTTTGACCGGATTGTAGAATTGGTAACAAAAATATTTTTTGCGACACAATGGTGGGATTTCTTTGGCAAAGAAACCAAACACCTTCGAAGGATGGCGATGCGCATTTTGAGCCAGCCATGTAGTTCATCCGCTTGCGAGCGCAATTGGAGTGTGTTAGAGCATATACACTCAAAAAAGTGCAATTGACTCACTCAAAAACGAATAAATAATTTGGCATTTATCCACCACAATATTCCTCTAAAGATGAAGAAAACTCAAAGTTAATAAATGTTGCATTTTTTATTCTCAATTCATTTGAAAAACCGATTTATATTCTTGTTATTTGTAAAATATTATTCGCGTAAGTCATTAACATATGCATTGTTTTGTATAATGTTAGGTACCATCGAGGAAGATCATCCGATCGACCTTGACGAGATCGATCTAAATTCCGAATGGCTCGAGAATAATGAAGAGCTTCTTTTTAAAGATTTCAACTTTGAGGTCATGGATGACGTTGGGATTGACGCAAAGGCCATCTCTGAAATTAGGAAGGTCTACCATTTGTTCCCTCCCCTTTTTTTTTTCCACTATGACAATAGTATGACTATGCATTTTGAAATGCAAATGTAATGAAATTTGAATATTTATGAAAAGTAATGAAATAAAACAGTTGACTCATTTGAATGACATACAATCTTATTTATCTTTCATGGATGGCGTAATTGTATGATGTATCTATTCTCTATGCAATTGAAATGCCTAATATGTATCTAAATGCAATGGAAATGCATTTAAATTTTTAAAAAAATAGTTTTTTCTTTTTTTTCGTATTTTTCTAGCGCTTTTAAGTTTTCCGATTTTTTCGCGATTAATCGCGATTTTTTGAAAAACACCTACACTTTTGAAAAACGATTTTTTCCTCGGATGATTAATACTACTATGGTAAAAACCACTTTAAAATATTATATTAATTAATTAATAATTGCCTTCTGATAAAAATCACTATTTCAACAATTCCCCAAAAAATGCTCCTCTAGTCTACGGAAAAATAGACTAAAAGTCAACCCTGTTTATTTATGATGTGAAAATGCGGACATTACAAGTTTTTACTCTTTTTTTATCAAAAATTAATAAAAAATATGCTTGTGCATTCTCTACATTCATTTCTCATGTAATCTAACAATGTTTTACACTTAATTTAAGTTTATTTTATGAATTTATATATTTTTTTAAGTAGAGATAAAGTTGTCAACTAATGCCGAGTAATTGCCAAGAAACTCTCGAGTCCCAAGTACAAGTCAAATTTTTGGACTTACAGTAATTGCCAAGTACGAGTTTTTAAACTATGGTATTATGTAATCTTCTAACTAAGAATTCATTGTGAGTCACCAAAAATGTAGTGTCCAAATACACTCCATTGTAATAAAGCTACCTTTATCACTGTAATAATCTAAGGCAATGCCTTATGTACTTAATCGTGCCTCTAGAACCAATTTTGTAATGGTCGCAGCCTTATATTATTTCAATGTAATGTTGCGTTGCATGTTGTAGATTTCAATGTCGAATGATCCAACGGCTAGCAGGAACCCTGTTGACAATTTTGCCCCCACAAGGCAAATTGTCACCCCTACTATTTGGAACTTTGCTATGGTGCCAAGTTTGTCTTGTGAATCAGTTTTGGGGTTCATAAATGTGCATTTGCAGCCACCCAAGTAGCCATCTACAGTAGTTTGAAAGGGTTTTCCTCCTCTTCTAAGCATCACGTACAGCCAAAAGCCAAGACATACAAGCTGTAAGTTTATTTATTGTCTTCCCAAGGATTTTTTCGGGCTATAAGAGGTGGACTATTTCATCGGACATTTTGTCCGAGAGAAAGAGGTCTCAAAGGACTGTGTAAAGGTCCGAAAAAACGACTAGGTGGCAATTGTTCAAAGTTTATTTTCTTCGGACTTTTTGTCCGACGGAAAAGGGAAATGCACAGTTGAAAAGCCCCGAAGGGCACCTGCCCTTCGGGAAGGTCCAATTCAAAAGTCCCGAAGGGTTGGTTCACTTTATGGTTTTCAAGTCAAGATAAAAAGTTTTGAAGGACAATTTCAAAAACCCCAGGTGCCCTTCAAAAAGCCTGGGGGGTATGTGCCCTTGCAAGGGACACTTCAAGCACGAAGACCTTGAAAAAAGTTGTGAAGGACAAAATCAATTTTCTGAAGAAGTGCCCTTGCGGAGGGCACTTGGTCGGTGGCAAGCCCTTTCAAAAGTTCCGAAAGGCACTTTTGAGGACGAATAGCCCTTGCGAAGGGCACCTGATGGCAAGAGGACCAAATCAAGAAGCCCTATGGGCATTTTTGGGAAGCAGAAGCCCTTGCGGAGGGCACCTTCATGAAGCAAAGGACAAAAACAAAGTTCCTGAAGGGCACATGCCCTTCGGGGAAAGATACCCAAAGGAGACGAATTCCTTCGGACTTTTTGTCCAAAGGAATTCATAAAAAAGCCCGATGGAGGATACACCCGGGTAAAAACCTGATAGAAAATAAAAAACAAAGGCAAAGAAGGAAATGAGAAAATTTAAAGGAAATCCTTCTGAATAATTGTCAAACAGGAAATCCGCGGGAATATGAAGTCAACAAAAGTCCGAAGAAAACCAAAGGGCAAGACATAAGAGCCTAAAAGAATAAATTCGAGAAAATTGGCAAGGAAAAAGTCCGAGGAAATTAAGATGAAGCCAAGACAAAAACCTACGGAAAATAAAAGCCAAGAAAACCCAAAGCTTCAAAAAAATAGACAACCAAAAAATTCCAAGGGAATGGAATCAAAGGGTCAATAGGAGATAGACCAACGAAAGAATTAAACCAAAGAAGAATCAACAGAAAAAGTCCAAGGAAAAATACAGCCAACAATATGTCCGAAAGAAATTAAAAGGTAGAGATAGCAAAATAATAAGAAGGGCAAGACAGGGAAAATCCGCACGGGAATGAAAGATCCGAAGGAAATAAGTCAACAATAAAATCCGCGGACATAAAAGACAGAGGCAAGAATTCCGACGAAATAAGAAGACCAAGGAAAACTTAGCCAAGAGAATTCTGAAAGAATTGTGCAAAGGGGATAGAAAAAAGATAATCCTGAGACCAAATATAGAATCCCGCCAAAAATAGACAAGACACGAACAGGCAGACCAAAACAAAAGACGGAGTCAACGTGAAAATCCATGCAAGCAAAGACTATTTTCGATTGACTGGTCAAAGCTTCACTTCACTGGTTGTTGAAGTCAAGCTCATCTCTTGGTCAAACTTGTGCTTTCAAACGTTCGAACTCAGCGTCCAACGTTTCAATTCGAGTTCTAATTTTAGCATGCTGTGGATTTCATGCATGCTCTTGTTTATCTCATGCTTTTAGACGAGCAAACAGCTCAAGAATAAGTCCATATTTGGAGGTGGGCGTAGCATTTTTGCATGATAAGAGTTTAGCATCCCAAAATTAGCCACTGTCCGCTTCAATGTCAAGGATTCTTCATGCAAGACAGCCAGGTATAAGCTAAAGAAAGACAACTTTGGAAAACTAATGCAAAGCAATTTGAACTTGGACTAATGAAGAGTTAACTTCCTCTCATATTTTCAACGCCAATCTCTTGGCTTTTTGTAATTTTCTATATTAATGGCTTTTCAGCCTTGTAAAATCCATCCCTCTTGTTAAGACCAGACTCTGTCATTGGTGAGTTATGTAACCTCTTTAATTAATAGGACTATACTTTCATATTGCAAGTGCTAGCATAGTGTACATTCATTTAGCAATTTGCATACGTGGTAGATTTCTCTCCCTTCTCAAATTCTAATTCGTACCTAATTGCTAGCTTATCACGTTATGCAGGTCATGTTTAGTGTTTTATGTCTTTTGCTGAACGTTGTAAGTGGATGTTAGGTGGCTGAAAAGTGTCTTGTATTAGACCTCTCTCCATCGTTTTCCCTTACGTTTTTGTCATTGGATCGAACTTTCTCATGAAATACTTATGCATAGTAATCAATTGAAATCAAAGGTCTTCTTTTTCCCTTATTTGATTTAGTGTTCAAGGTTCCAAGTAAGGTGGATCAACATTCTGGTGTATCACCGTAATTAGGTAGGATTTCCCCTTCAATTTTCTCTCCCTTTTCCATGGTAGTCCGTAACGCAGAATAGAGATCCTCATTGATACATCTTACAGGAACCAACCTTCTCTGGAGTTTCTTATCACCATTGAGGCACCCACCCTCGTGAGAAGATCTCATTGTTTCAACTGGAGAGAGGATTAGTCATTTCATCACGTCTTTGATTCAAGGTGCAACTGCAGGTTGACAACAATTTTTGGCACCCCTGGTGGGACCTATTGACGCTGGTCTTGATGAAATTGCAGTTGCAGCAGTGTTCTTCAAGAAGTATTTGGTGATTCCAAGCTCAAGCAATTGCTTCTAATAGTTCAGGCACAGTTTCCATGTAAGTCTATTTTTATTGCATTATCATGAATGAATTCTGTTGGTTGTGTATGAAGAGAATTCCTATGCTATGTTTCCTTATCAACCCGATGATGGATCATACAACCCTTGTCATGATACCTATGAGCCTTTTTATGAGCCTAATCAGCGTTATCAAGAGTATTATCAAAGCTATGTTGAGCCTTATCAAGTTTCTCATGATCCTTATTATCAAGACAATGAGTCTTACCTTCCTTGTGAGCCATATCAGTCTTAGGACCAGATTTTATCTTCCCCATATGGCTACGACGTTGCATATGAGCAGCCTTGCCTTCAAGAAAGAATGAACGAAATAAAGCTCAGAATACTAATATATGCAAAAAAGGTTTGTTCTAACTCTCAGTATAAGGAAGTGAATGGTCTATTTCAAAATGTGTCCAATGATCCAGAAGAGATACATGGGTTGTGTATTCTTGTATGGTTTGAGAGAGGCAGAAAATTGAGTTAAACCAATTGTCTACAAAGGGTTCTTGTGCTTCTTATTCTCATGAAGTTCTTAATCATGCCTAGTGTGTAACAAGGGAGCTTCCTAATTGTATTCAAGAGCCTATTTATGAGACTAAACCTTCCTATAGTCCCCTTTCCTCACCAATCATCCCTCAAGCTCGAGTTGTCCAGGAAAACAAGCAGGTTTCAGAGTTTGATGAGGTAATGGCCAAGTGGAAGGAATAGAATACAGAGGTCTTTAAGAGTTTCTCTTTCCCTCCTCTCCAAAACTCCTAGATAATCCCATTGCCCTCAAGATTCCAAAATCTGATCATGATCAACCTCCGATGTTTCATTTTTCCTCTCAAACAAATGAATTTCATCACCCTCCCACCATCTCCCTTCCTCAGGGGGAACCTGCTCTTTGAAAGATTGAGAAAGAGGTTGCAGCTACAGGTCAAGTTCTTGCAGAGTGTGTAGAGGATGCTTCAGGTGTGTTTAAGGAAGAATTCCCTATTGATACTTCATTTGAGGTTGTAGTTGCACATTCAATTATAGTTGAGAGTGAGAAGGCTAATTTTGATGTAGAGGAACTTCAAGAGGAGCTGGTACAAATTGAAATCATATGTGAGTTACAGGTATCTCCTATTGAGAAGGATTCAAATAGCTTTCAAGCTGATTCTATAGATCAAAATGAGGAACAAAAAGATGATTGGCAGTGGTGCCTTGAATCTCTTCAGGAGATTGAAGAACTTTGTATAGATATGTTGTCTATTGAAGGACACATTTACAAAAAATCTGATCAAGAATCACCTATTCAAGGTCACAGTATAGATTGGGTTCCCTACTCAAAGCTCCTTGAAGAGCTTGATGAACTTGCAACAGTCGATAAGAAGGATGTGGTCACTCAAGAACCATGCATAGATGAGGTATCACTTGACAAGGTGGTAGATGACAAGCAATATGAAAAAGATCAAGAGGTACTTGATGAGTTTGTCTTTGTTGGTGATTGGTCCGTTGTTGATGACTCATTTGAGAAGATGCTAATATAATTGGTGGACAAGGAAAATGCCTCATCAAAGGTTATGATTAATAAACATCCTGCTTTGTAACTTGTACCATCTCTTGGAAGGAGTGAGTTCAAGAATTTTCCATTTGATCCAAGCGGATCATGCTTTATCATGGTTAGCTAAGTTAGTTTGTTTTTGCTTTCCTCCAAGTGTTGTTCAAGCACATTAGTTTGCTTCAGTTTTGTCCAATAAGTGCTTGTTTGCACATCTGATTCTTAATTAGTTTTCCTACTTTCGTGTTTTTCCCTTCCTATTTTGAGGGAGAAAGGTTCCTTCAGCGAAGGTCAGGGGGAGATTTTCAGTCAGAAATCAGGTTCACCATTTGGGAGTTCAAATAGCATCTATATTGTCTGAGTTCTCTAGCATAACAGGGATGCTTCCCAGTTGAGTCGCCAAAAATGTTGACAATTTGGCCCCACAAGGCAAATTGTCACCCCTACCATTCAGAGCTTTGCTATGGTGCCAAGTTTGTCTTGTGAATCAGTTTTGGGGTTCTTAAATATGCATTTGCAGCCACCCAAGTGGCCATCTACAGCAGTTTGAAAGGGTTTTCCTACTCTTATAAGCATCACGTACAGCCAAAATCCAAGACATACAAGCTGTGAGTTTATTTATTTTGTCTTCCCAAGGATTTTTTCGGGCTATAAGAGGTGGACTATTTCTTCGGAGATTTTGTCCGAGAGAAAGAGCTCTCAAAGAACTGTGTAAAGGTCCGAAAAAATGACTAAGTGGCAATGGTTCAAAGTTTATTTTCTTCGGGCTTTTTGTCCGAAGTAAAAGGGAAAAGCACAGTTGAAAAGCCCCTTCAGGAAGGTCCAATTCAAAAGTCCCGAAGGATATGTACCCTTCGGGTTGATTCACTTTATGGTTTTCAAATCAAGACAAAAAGTTTCGAATGACAATTTCAAAAAGCCCGGGGGTATGTGCCCTTGTGGGGGACACTTCAAGCACGAAGAAGACCTTGAAAAAAGTTCCGAAGGACAAAATCAATTTTTCGAAGGAGAAGTGCCCTTGCTGAGGGCACTTGGTCGGTGGCAGGACCCTTTCAAAAGTTTCGAAAGGCACTTTTGAGGATGAATAGCCCTTGCAGAGGGCACTTGGCAGCAAGAGGACCAAATCAAGAAGCCCGAAGGGCATTTTTGGTAAGCAGAAGCCCTTGTGGAGGGCACCTTCATGAAGCGAAGGACAAAAACAAAGTTCTCGAAGGGCACATGCCCTTCGGGGAAAGATAGCCAAAGGATATGAATTCCTTCGGACTTTTTTTCCGAAGGAATTTTGGACAAAAAGTCTGAAGGAATTCATAAAAAGACCCGATGGAGGATACACCCGAAGAAAACCCTGATAGAAAATAAAAAACAAAGGCGAAGAAAGAAATGAGAAAATTTAAGGAAATACTTCTGAATAATTGTCAAACAGGGAATCCGAGGGAATGTGAAGTCAACAAAAGTCTGAAGAAAACCAAAGGGCAAGACATAAGAGCCTAAAAGGATAAATTCAGAAAAACTGACAAGGAAAAAGTCCAAGGAAATTTAGATGAAGCCAAGACAAAACCCAGAGGAAAATAAAAGCCAAGAAACTCCAAAGCTTCGAAAAAATAGTTGACAGAAAAGTCCGAGGAAATGGAATGAAAGGAATGGTCAACAGGAGATAGACCAAGGAAAGAATTTAACCAAAGAAGAATCAACAGAAAAAGTCCGCGAAAAAATACAGCCAACAATATGTCCGAAAGAAATTAAAAGGTAGAGATAGCAAAATAATAAGGGCAAGACAGGTAAAATCCGCACGGGAATGAAAGATCCTAAGGAAATAAGTCAACAATAAAATCCGCGGACATAAAAGCCAAGGGCAGGAATTCCGAGGAAATAAGAACAAGGAAAACTTCGCCAAGAGAATTCCGAAAGAATTGTGCAAAGGGGCCAGAAAAAAGATAATCCCGAGACCAAATATAGAATCCCACCAAAAATAGACAAGACACAAACAGGCAGACCAAAACAAGAGACAGAGTCAACATGAAAATCCATGCAAGCAAAGGCTATTTTCGGTTGACTGGTCAAAGCTTCAGTTCACTGGTTGTTGAAGTCAAGCTCATCTCTTGGTCAAACTCGTGCTTTCAAATGTTCCAACTCAGCTTCCAACGTTTCAATTCGAGTTCTAATTTTAGCATGGCGTGGATTTCATGCATGCTCTTGTTTATCTCATGCTTTCAAATGAGCAAACAACTCAAAAAGAAGTCCATATTTGGAGGTGGACATAGCATTTTTGCATGATAAGAGTTTAGCAGCCCAAAATTAGCCATTGTCCACTTCAACGCCAAGGATTCTTCATGCAAGACAGCCAAGTATAAGCCAAAGAAAGACAAATTTGGAAGACTCATGCAACGCAATTTGAACTTGAGCTAATGAAGAGTTAACTTCCTCTCCTATTTTCAATGCCAATCTCTTGGCTTTTTGTAATTTTCTAAATTAATGGTTTTTCAGCCTTGTAAAATTCATCCCTCTTAGTAAAACCAGATTCCGCCATTGGTGAGTTGTATAACCTCTTTAATTAATAAGACTGTACTTTTAGATTTCAAGTGTTGGCATAGTGTAAATTTATTTAGCAATTCGCATACGTGGTAGGTTTCTCTCCTTCCCAAATTCTGATTCGTAACTAGTTGCTATCTTATCACGTTATGTAGGTCATGTTCAGTGTTTTATGTCTTTTGCTGAAAGTTGTAAGTGGATGTTAGGTGGCTGCAAAGTGTCTTGTATCAGATCTCTCTCCATCGTTTTCCCTCATGTTTTTGTCATTGGATCGAACCTTCTCATGAAATACTTATGTATAGTGATCAATTGAAATCAAAGGTCTTCATTTTCCCTTGTTTGATTCAGTGTTCAAGGTTCCAAGTAGGGTGGATCAACATTCTGGTGTATCACCGTCATTAGGTAGGATTTCCCCTTCAAGTTTCTCTCCCTTTTCCATGGTAGTCTGCAACGCAGAATAGAGATCCTCATTGATACATCTTACAAGAACCAACCTTCTCTGGAGGTTCTTCTCACCATTGAGGCACTCACCCTCGTGAGAAGATCCCATTGTTTTAACTGGAGAGAGGATTAGTCATTTCATCACGTCTTCGATTCAGGGTGCAACTCCAGGTTGACAACAAACCCGATAGATGAGAAAAAATCAATCAAGGTTGTCACCTTTGTATCATTGATCAAAAGTTGAGCTAGATATATGGGCCAATTCAAACCCTGAAAACTAACAACTTGCCAACACCATGATCACCTCCTGTCATTGATCTCGTTATGATTGTGCGATGTGGATCAAAGCATACATCCACTATTGATTATACCATCTCATATAATCTAACGGCCTTAAGGCCCTAATTAATAACATAATCAAAGTCGGTACTTAGAGGATCAAAGCCACAACTACCAATGATCGAAAGATTTCCAAGAAGATCAAGAAAAAGATACAAATCAACATAAAGCATCGATGCATTTATCATATGATCCGATGTGCTTTCTTGTGATAATTCGGTGGCATGCGCCATCTGTCAATGGGAAAAAACCTACGAGGCTCCAATGGTTGCAAATGTCACTTGTTTTCGGCCCAAAATCTCTGGGAAACTAGTATATAACAATGCAATCTCTCGGGAGCAAATATCTTTTTGCCTTGAAATTTCTTGTTCATCTCTATAGATATTTCAATTAGAATTGTAGCCTTAACCTTTTGTGATCTAAATGTTAATGTATGTTTAGCCTTTGCAGCAAAATGCAATTGTGTATCTGTTGAAGTGTACGATAAAGATGTTATGACTCTCTTATGTCATATATTCTTCAACGCGAATTTTTTTTTGTTTTGAGTGTAGGTTTAAATAATAGTCAATCAAGTTGCATCATATATTCTTAATCTCTATTTGGAAACTCTGTTATATATTCTTCCGATGTGAAAATGATACCTCTCCTTCCTTCATAGGTCATTGCCAACCTTGCAAACACAACAATTTTCAGCATATTGTGATCTATGTGTTTGTGATCAATATACAGCTGTTGCAACAACCTTACTTTCCTGTAAAGCAATTGTAGTATTCTCTGATCCGTTCATCTAAGGAGCTTGACTTAGCTCTGATTTTTCAATCTGACAAGTAATTGAGAATAGGCATTTGTGAATGGACTCTGTTTTAGCTAATCTTTGTCAAAAAATTCTGGTTATATGGTTGAAATTTAATTGATGAGATAATGAATCAAACTAGTACATTATTATAATTTGTCTCATCAATTAATTACTATTCTAATTTAGGCAATTACTAGATGCATATATATATTTTAATGATCAATTGATTCATTAATTACACACTTTCCAGTTTTAGAATAACAATACATTGTAGAATCATATAGATCATAGAAATTAGTTAGTTTAGCATACTTATACTTCGAAGCTCACAAATTCTTGGAGTTCATCGCACATCATACAGAAAGAAGCAAAGCACTTTATGTTGAGCAATTTGGTCTCATCAAATCTTACAATTAGTCAACTCGATTGCTTCTTTCATAATTTGATGTACTTGCTACTATTTGCAGCTTTGTATTTACATGTTTATGCAGATTGCTGTTTTATTCAAACTGCATTAATAATCTAATCTGCATATAGAAATTATTTTTTTTGTCACAATTCATGCCATATCCTAATCAAGGATGCTTTAGTGGCCTAGCTTAGCTGATTGAAGGAAAAAGTGGTCATTTTTGACAGCATGTAGTCTGCCTCGCTTAGATGTCTTTGTGAATAGAGAACTCTTAGAACACAAAACAAGCCATATCCAACTGCACAGCTCTCTTATCTTTTCCTCTCTTACCATCGAAAATTATCCATTCTCGTCAACAACACATCAAGAAACACTTACATAATTGTAAACTAAAAAGGAATTAAAAGAAGTTTGCTGCAGCAATTACCCAGCTTAAAAAGGACAAGAAAAGTGATACACTAGTTATTAACCATATACAAGAAAATAAAAGGTTGTTTATGATGGGCATTGCCATAAAGAAGAACAAAAATATTAAGAAATTAAACACATTTGAATATTAAGAAGAAGTGCATATCGTGCAAAAGCTAACCAAAATGTGGAGAAGTGGAGAATATATCATGGTATTAATAAATAGAGGATTATGGCAAAGAGGAGTTCATTTATACTTCGAATTTAGCATAATCTTGTCACATGTATGTTCAATTGTTAATCACAAGTGTGATCGCAGTAATTAAAGCATAGGGAATTCCTGAGGAAAACTTATATGCAGTAACTACTAAACAAGAAAACAAAGAACCAACCAGGATCGAATAGTAAGAATGACAATACAAGCAAAAAGCACAAAGAAACTAATGGCAAAATAAGCATGAAGGAACATTGCTTTTATAACAACTAAATGTTTATACTTTACATAAATGCTGCATAAGTAATTAATTCTTCGATCATGCAAAGGTGAGTGTTTCTTCAATGGTCGCCACCGGATTTACCATGTTCAAAAACATCAATAGTTTTGAAGGGAGGAGGGCAAGGGATATGATTCAACAAAATTCAGCATTTTAAAAAAATTGTAAAAAATTCCATAATAAGGTTCCAAACTAGGAACATATAAAATTATACGGCAAAAATATACAAGAAAATTAACTTGTCTATGATATATATTATCTTATATCCTTTAATAACTCATTACTAACTAACCAATGAGATGTGGGTGAGTTGGTAAAGTGGATTGGTTGTTTCAAGCTCCATCCAGGTTCAAATCTCAATATGATATTTGAGGTCGGATGTGGCCGTCATTGGTATTCTCGGGCCAGTTGTGGCCATCGTGGGTATTTTCGGGCCGGTTGTGGCCATTCATTAGTATTCTTGGGCCGGTTGTGGCCGTTGTTGGTATATCTAGTACATGTGATAGATGATCACTTGGGGGTCCAGGTCCCTGATTATGTTCCAAACCGATTCGTAGCTCCGGTCAAAAGCAAATACCTATCAAAAAAAAAAAGACTCATTGCTTACATTTTCACTCATTTGAGATGTCATTTCTGTCCCTTGTTGATATAAAGGGTCAAACTATGCAAAACATATATGCAGAATAAGGACACCTGACTCTCCTCCAAGGCAGAATAAAAGAGTCCAGATTGAGGTAGAAAATTCCACCATTCTGCCTTGTAGTATTACAGTACTGCAAATTTAACTAGCCAAAGAAGCTTGAACAAATAACATGTCATTTAATATCTTACCAATATTTTTGTTCTAAAATTTAAATGTTACTTGGTAGGGACCATGGGTGTGGGGCCCTCTGGGTCAATCTCCTTTGTAGTTTAAATTTTCACACGTTTTTACTTCTTTTAACTTTTAACATAGGTTCACCCAAAATCATTTTCAATTGACCTGAAAGGTTTGAGGTTCAAAAACCAAGCATGTGCCAAGCTCATCCAACCCTGCCTATTAAGATTGCTACTAAAAGAACAATACTTAAGATTAAATAAAGTCTTGAATCTTGATAATGAACCTCAACCCATTACATTAAAGACACAAGAATAACTATGTCCACTAAATTTGCCAATAGAAAGAATGGAAGTAATGATGAGGATTATCCAAAAGAGTACTAACCTCATTAATGTTATACTTAGCCTCACGAAGGCGCTCACTCCAGAAGGAAATATCCCAATGGTCAATATCATTAGCTTCCTCGCCACCTTGCTCTTTGGCAAAAATCTTCAAATCTTCCAAATCTGACAAAATACATATTACATATGACAATTAGCTGATGAACAAAAAATCTATTTAAATCATTATAATCCAAAGAAGGCATTTGTGCACTAAGTATAATAGCATGCACTATTGCTGCATAAAAAAAGCAAAAAAAAAATTATCAAGACTTCAAAAGAAATTATTTTTGAGATGCAATTTCATCATTTATTATGACATACTAGAAACTTTCAAGGTTCCTGTAGATAAAAAATTCCATCCATATTCAATCTTTAATTTAATCAAGACAAACATAAAACCATAACTTGTTAACGATATATATTTTACGCCGAGGGCGTTTCATTGTCATGAACCTTTGCTAAAGCTCCTCGTTTGTCATACTTACATTCGTTGTAATGCCAACACGTATTTACAATGAATGGTCTGGATTTAAACCACAGGAAAGCATAGTTGCCAGGAAACAGGTATGGGTACGGGTATACCATTTTTTTGAAAAATAGGTGATGGGTATGGGAAGACGGCAATATATATTTATTATTTAAACATTTATATATTTTATATATAATATACACTATAAAAAAGTTTTAAAAATTATACTATTGCAATGCCAATACTGGTAATTATAATTTTACTTATTAAAAAAAATTAAAAATATATTGTTAAAATTTAAAAAACTAACTAAATTTTAAAAAAATATTAAAATTAAAATTAAAATTAAAACTAAAAAAAATATTAAAATTAAAAACTAAAAAATTATAATAACATAGGTGTTAGCACAAAACATAAAATAAAAATACAAATTTAAAAAATTTAAAACATTAAATAATAATTAATAATTAATAGAATTATAAATAGGTTAATAAGTTAATAACAAATGTTAAACAACTATTAAAATTTTAAAAATTCAAACATTTAAAAACCCTAAATATAAATCATTTAACATTGAAAAAAAAACAATTTCTAACTATTGTTTTAACTTTAGTTTTAAACATTTAAGGGTTTAAGTTTTATATTTAAAGGGAAAAAAAGACCATTGCATTCACAGTAATGCAAGGCATTGCCATTCATGGCAATGGCCTACCACTGCCATGAATGCAATGGTTTTATTTACTATTGAGTTTAAGTTTTGACCAAAAATAACAAGGAGATTTGCAGCGTTGCCATTGACCTTTGACCTTATTCGCTACAAGCTTCGACTCCTAGTCTGCTTCACTAACGAGCTTTGACCTTGGCATCCGACGATGGTAAACCCCGTGTCATTATGTCTTTTTTATAAAGATTTTTACGCGTTTTTTCAGCACATAGGGTTTATGTGTTCTAGATACGCGGGAACAAGCAAGAGACGTGGGACGTCCCTAGCAAACATCTCCAGGCACGAGAGACGTCTTCATACCCGTCTCTTATACCCAGAACACGCCTGGTACCCGAGACGCGTCCCAGGGGTTGGGAGACGTTTATCCCTGCAACACTGCAAGAAAGTAAAGAAAGCACTTTGCTAGCAATTGGTCAACATATGGAAGAAAACTTGTTGGTGGTGGAAGAAATCACTTAGGTGACTAAGCATTCATGTGCATAGAGCGGAATGGTCCAGAGCATGTTGAGGACAATATCACAAGAGCAGGCCTTGTGCAATTGGGGAGACATGGGAGGATCGTAAACGTTAGCATCATTGTAAGGTAGGATTTGAGGATGCCTTTGTAACTATAGAATAAAAAGTTGTGATCCTAGTTCCTTGTGTAAAATATTTCAGGCATATATATTTATATATAGTTAGGCATATATATTTATATAGAAAGTATGAAAGCCTTAAACATTTTGAAAGCAAATGGACTGTCAATATGGATATTGGTGAGCTTTTCATTAAATTCAATTTGCTCAAAACTCACCCAAAAGAAAATCGCGAACGCAAATAAAGAAACAATGTACAATTCTTTGAAAAACAAATTTCTCAAAAAAACTGCGATAAATATTTATTTACATATCTTTGATACCAAATCACAGTGTGGTCACAAAAAACAATACAAATTAATGTTCCTCACTTTGTCTAGACATCTCTGTGTAAATAATTGTGGATTGTGGAAGCCATAAATCTCAAGCTTTTAATTCTTCAAAATGTTGAGAAAATTCAGTCAAAGGTGACAAAAAATTAACATTTGAGACAATTAAATTAAATTACCAGGACGAGTTCAACTCTTTGTTGAGAATTGAACTCACGATGTGTGGAAGAATGATCGGAAAGCTAAATAATAATTAGACTCTGTAAATGCACTTTTTCACTATAATTAGCACTAAACATAGCTATCAATCCATAATTATTGTTGCATATTCCGTTTAAACAAGCAAACAATAACAATCCTAATGGTGAACAACACTGCCATGGAAACCCTCATTGCGATGCCCCTGCCAGCCAGCAAGTGTGCCCTCACCCTCCACATAGTGCTCGACTTCTTCAACCCGTAGAAGCTTTATAGAGCACAAAACACAGAACACACACAAAGATAGCTCAAAAAGAAGATTTAAATAGCAGCCACTTGTAAAAAGATGTTACAATTATCGACTACTGTATGCAATCAGAAATGCATTATGTCTATAAATCAATCCTAACTCGGAGAAGATAGATCATACCATACACTTTTGATTGGGGATACATTAAATAATCAAGAACATGACCAATATGGGGATCCGCTAGACCCAATTAAGAGATCTCTTAACACAATACACAATGCTAGGGAGGGTTCCAAAGCCTTCAATTAAGCACAATCATGCAATAAGCCTAATTAAGCCAAATGTTTTAATATCTCACTAAACTAATAACAAGTAAAGTCTAATCTAGTGCTCACCAAAGCTTGTGGCACAAAGTAGGGGTTAGAAACAATAAAAGTAAACATGCATAAGAGACATATACTCACGTCAATGTATACAGAATCCTAATGCATGGAAGAGAAGTACAAATGCATATCTCTCTACTCTTACAGAGGAACAAAGTTAGGAATACTTGCCTTTGAAGATGAACCCGCTGAGCCTCAATCTCTGCCTTGGCCAAAGTGCTTCGCAAAAGGAGGTTGTGGTATGTAAGGATGACAAGGATAAGTCAACTGTAGGCTACACAACCTATCAATGCATCCAAAAGACTTCTCCACAAAACAAGATCCGTATCTCCAAAGAAAATATGAAACCCTAAGCTTGCTCCTCAAGTAGAATGGTGGATAAGCATATGTGCAAAAGCTCTTACTTCTTCTCTTCTCTAAATAACAATGAAATGAATTTGTATATATAGGCGGATTTAACCCTAAACCCTTCCAAAGGTTTCGACCGACAGGTTTGACCTAGTCGACCTAGCACAGTTATGGACAAAAATTCACTAGGTCACGGACTAGGTCGACCAAGAGCCGACCCTAGACCCTAAATGAATTTTACCCAAAACAGTACAAGGTGGACCTAGTCAACCTAGTAGAATGAACGGTCGAAAGGGGCTTAAGGCTAGGAAAAGGTAGACAAAAGGTAGGAAATGATTGAGGAATCTACAATAGAGAAGAACAAGCTTAGGGGAATGGTTTTTAGGAGACAAGTGTGTAGATAACAAGTGACAAAAGGGACAACAATCCTGCAAAGCACCAATGGTCTGCCCACCCCTTTCCTGATGCACCCCTTAGGACATGCACTCAAAGAGATTGAGACTTGATGAGTTCTTGCAAGATAAAGAGCGTCAGTAAGTGATAAAAGTTTGAAAATATTATGTGTATAAAACTACCACCTACTCACCCATGTGCTACGTGTTATCAACCTCTTTAAAGTTATCAATCTTTCTTCCAACTGTTAACTGCCTCGTGTCATAATATTAGTCCCTTTCCCCTTAATAATGCACTTTCATTAACATCTACTCTCTTAAATTTTAATCAAGCGCTGCAACGTCAATTATTGCTTCATTTCATTATTTTATTTTTTTATTATAGTGTATATATTAATATAATAAATAAGTTATATATAATAATATAATATACTATATATAATATAATACTAAATTATACTATATATAAATAAAATTTAGTAAAGAGTATTATATTAAATATAATATAATATGAAATTGTAATATTATAATATATAGTTTAATAAATATTATAAAGTATATACTATATACTATAAAAATATAATAATGTGTGTGTGTGTATATATATATTATAATATTACAATTTCATATTATATTATATTTAATATATATATATATATATATATTATAATGTTAAGTTGAAGGCTTCCACGAGCAATTTTAATTAGATATTAATTTTTGTGGGATTTTTACTCGTGTATGTTTTAATCATTACCCAAATGACATTTTTTCCTCATTTCTTGTAATAATCACAAACCAAGGGAAAAGGGATGGGAGCAGCAGTTGCTTGCAACACAAACGAGGAAATTCTCAGTTTCCATTATCATTGCTCAAGCACTCTTATTTTGGCACAAATCTCTTTTCTGGGAATGCAGGCATTTAAAAGTTGAAGATGAGAATGTGGGGTGCCTCCTTAAACCAACCCTCTCTATATAATGTTGTGAGATTGAGATTCACATAATGTTTCCATTTTCCAGTTTGTGTATTTTGGCCTTTACAACTGTTAGTTGCATCTGTTAAAGAAGGGCCTAATTCGATGTGGACTTACTGTTCTTCGGCTTCTCTGCTCCATGGATTCTATTACAGAACCTACCCTCTCTAAAATTTCTTTTGAATCGTCCATTGTGTTTCTGATTTTTATTTATGAGATCTTGTAAATTCCATAAAATTATAGGTTATAGTTGGCCTATGGAGTAAGTTTTAAGGAATTAACACAATTATCAATGTAGTGGTTTTTATAATCCCCTACCACTATGGCAACGTCTTAGTGAAAAAACAGTTAAAAGTTTTATAAAGATTCAAGACAAATCGCGTACAAAACAAAAACTATTTATGGGAGAAGTACCCCTAGGGGCAACCTCTAAAATTGGGAGTTCACAATGCTACCTAGGTGCCACGTAAGAACCTAAAAATTAATTCATTTACAAGTTTAACATTTTTTAAATTATATTTTGGTTGGCATTTTAAAATCGAGGGAGAGTCAAAACTCGAATAGATTTTAAGTAAGAAATTTGAAATGTATTCAAAAAAAGTGTTGTCCAATATGTGTAAATATGTTGTACATTAGTGTACTAATTGTTGAAAGGGTGACATGTCATGATATGATTGGTTATTGTGAAACAAAAATTGGACAACTAGTGCATAGTCCTATGACAACTATTACATAGCATAAAGTCAGCTATAGAGCACTATGTATTAAAAAACCATTTCAACCATTGGTGCACACTCAACTACTAGCACTTCTCCCCTAAAAACAATCAACGGCAGGCAAGCCTTGAGAAACAAGGCTTAAATCAAAAAAAAATGTTAGTATGTCAACTATGTTCAATAAAAGGCAATTAATGTACTTCATTACAACTTCAACAACCAGAAATACCATATAGTTGTTTTACCTGGCTGAAAGATGGGGACATTGGACTCTTGTTCCATTACTCCATTAACCAAATCAACATTTAGCTTTTGTTGCTCTGGCTATTCATCAAAGTAAACTTAAACATCATTTAATACAAAATATTCCTTATCCTGAGGAACAAGGAAAAAGGATGGGGTGAACATGCGTATTCCAATGCTTTGAAAGCTATGTGATCCTGTTAGCAGGACCAATAGAAAACCAAAAATAGAAACATCTTTGTTTGTTTGTTTTACTGCAAATGTATATGCATGCGGTCATGGTGAGGACCAATGACAGGTATTCAGATATAGCTATAAGTGAAAAAATATCTACACATCTAGGCAAGTTGTGAAATTGATCATGAACACAAAAAAGCTTAATGGTAGTCAAAGACAGTATAGTTATAGGTATAAGCGAATACACATCCACACATTACAAAATAAAACATTAGAAAAATAAGTATATAACAAAGCAATGTCACCACTATTTCCGTGATTCGCCATGGCCGCCATTATAAAATTTCAAGCATGCTGGTTTGGATTTAAGCTGGTATTGTTATCATAATAAATTCAAACATTCGATTCTCTTGCATGTCACCTGTAAATTATGCATTCTATCATGACTTTGTTCTTCACAATCAATAATCGTAATTTCCTCAGATGTTAAGTTGACATGATGTGTGGTATGAATTGTTAATCTACGTTCTTTGTTATCAATAGTCGCCTTCTTTGGTTATGCAATATACTTCATAATGTTTTGGAAATATAGTTCACCGAATCATATTGTAAGTATAGGTTGGCAATATGCAAGTTGCGAAAATGTCCCATATGGTTTAACAATTTCTTGTACGCTAGTATATGTAGTTTTGGATATCCTAGTTTTGTTTTAGAAAAGTAAATATTGAAAAAAAATCTATATAACAGTTATTTTTTATTTTTAAAGTGTTTGATAATTTTGCTCCGGTTCTTCATTCAAGTACCTTAAAACATCATTTAGTACAAAATATTGCTTACCCTGAGGAGCAAGGAAAAAGGACAGGGTGAACATGCCAAGCTTCCCCTCCTAGCTTTCTTGCCATGTGTGTGAATGTTTTCATTGAGGCGTAAAATATATTTCTTTCATCCAGATCTTCTTTTATGAAAAAAACTTAGGGTTTCTTTAAAGCACATGGATCTCATCGCTGAGATGCATTAGATCCGATGGTTGGCGCTTAAAGTCCCTTTAATCCCTACCTATTAAATATAATTTGGATTTATTAATTATTACGGTCAATTATTTGGGGTAATGTTTTATCATGTGGCATGATTAACTTATTAATGCCTTGATTATTGTATAAACCCAAGTTATTTCATGTGTATGTGAGTATCGACACTTGGTAAATTATTATTTATAGCCGGTTGAAAAAATTATATTTTGGCAAAACTCAGAATAGTCTTTTAAGCAAATATGAACAGGTCAAAATATTAAACTTGAGCATTGTGCTCTTGATCATCGCTTAGTTTCGCAACCACCGTGTTGTAACTTTCTCTTACCATCCTAGTATTGGACACCATAAACTTTTATTGATTTCATGTAATGTATGAATGAGACCTTTTAGTGTGTTATATTGTTAATGCCTTTTATAAAAAAAAAATTGAATTTTAGCTCATTTGGGCTGTATGTGTTAAGTGTGTTTAATTAAGTGTTACATTTGGTATTATGCTCAAAACACACGCTTAACAAATAAGGCCCAATTGAGATAAAATATGGAAATTTTATTTTTTTAAAAGTCATAAAAATATAATGTGATGGCAACATCTCGTTTGCACATTACGAGACATCATTGAAAATTTCCACAACCAATACTGAGACGGTAAGAGAAAGCCACAATATGGTGGATACAAAATTAAGCCATTTGACAGAAGAGCACAATGCTCACATTAATATTATGGCCTTGTCGTACTAGCTTTAAAAAACGTCCCGAGTTTGATATAATATTTAATAACGAAGACACAATTAATAATTAATAAAATAAACCCAAGGTGCCACATGAATTTATCCTAACTTATTCAGTGATCTATGACATTAATAAAATTAATCATGCCACTAAGAATAATATTACCCCCAAACCCATTAAATCCGAATTAATAAAAAAGAGTTAGGCTTAAAGAGACTTTAATCCCAGCTGTCAGATCTAATGAATCTCAGCTATTATATCCTTGTGCCCTAAAGAAACCTAAAATTATTTTTATTAAAGAAGATCTGGACATAAAGAAATCCATTTGTTGTCTCAATGAAAATGTTCATACACAAGGGAAGAAAGCTAGAAGGGGAAACTTCGCCATGCTTTCACCCTTTGGCTTCTTAGCATATAGACTTCCTTCACCATGGAAGCAGCTGTGCAAGGATGGCATATGTTTCTCTTTCTTCTCGTTGATGTTCATTGCTATACAGTGATAATGGCAGGGAATAGTTTCCTCATAGGCTTACACTACTGTTTCTACTTCTTTCCATTCTATATTAGATCTTATATTCTTGAGTAGAGACAAACTTTCTTTTAGCAGATGCTATATTTTTATTTTTATTTTTTTATTAGTATTTAATAATACAAAGGTGTAATATGTGTGTGTGTGTGTGTACTAACAGTCAATGTTCATTATGGCCCATGGCCGAGGCTTCAAGCTAGAAGGGAAGGGCAAAGGGAAGGGTGCCCATGGTGTTGGCACTGGGCACGCGGTGCTCTAATCACTTAGCATTTGACGCCTTATGCCATGTAGGTGCCTTGGTGCCCCACTAGGTGGGTCATGTCAGCCCACCACAATAACTCTCTTTTTTTTTTCTAAATCTATTTTTAGCACAAAAAGTATTCTGAATTATAGTTTTTAACATATGAAGTTTAGCTTACAGGGACTTAGTCCCGTCCCAAGTAGCAAGAATTAATACAACTAATATAGCCATCCTTTCTTGAAAATAAGGTATTGCCACTTGAGCTACCAAATGTATTATAAACAATAACTTAGTAATAAAGCTATCTTTTATGGGCTTTCATACACAGCGTATGAAAAGCACCCAAGAAGTACTATAATTAACACCAAGAAAAATACTCAGAAATACAACTTTCTTTACAGCATAAGCTCAGCTTTTATATGTCTTAATATCCACAATACTTAGCCCCCATTCATGGGGTAAGAGTAAGCAAGCAAGTTCATGATTCCTCCAAATGAACCCCCCTAATCCAGGCTAAGTCAAATTCAACTTCAACAAGGCTTCCAAATGTAAACCTAGTAAAGCAAGAATAGGTGTCATTCTCAGAGACCATGAATGCTCCTTTCTAGCAACCTCGTCCGCTATCCTTACCAAAGCCACTAACAACCAAGCCAAATAAATGTTCAGCATTGTCGTTGGGTCTTCAAATGGATTTCAAAAGAGGATACTCTAAGATAGAAATAGGAGACTCTCATCTCTCAATCCTAGCCCTCAATAAAGGTGAGGATACACTTGGATCGAAATAGGACACTTAGTTCTCAATCCTGACCCTCAATAAAGGCTTCTCTCAGAACTAGAAACTGGAATCAATCCTTAGACCTACATTCACCCTCCTAAAAACTTTCGAAGAAACTGGAATTAATCATTGTTTTCGGGAGGCAAACAAAGTAATTGATCATATAGACAATCTTGGTGTAGATCTAGACACCTTCAATTTAATTGAAAGCAACCAACTTACAGATTTTAAAGGCCTAAGCATAATTATTGAAAGCGAGAAATAATCAATCCCATTACATTTCTCTGTCCTCCCACATAAACTCATAATGAAGGCCATGCTTCATTATCACTCTCCTGCTTTCACATGTATCACCCTCCTCAAGCATTGCATTATAAGGTGGCTCATTTACTCTCTGATTTTTTATCGCTCTCCTCCTCCATCCCCCCATGTTGTCTGCTACCTCCCCTGTCATAACCATGGAGCCTTTGCCTACTTCCATCCACAAGCCCTCCATCTCCTTCGAAGCCATCCGCAAATGCTTCGACGCTGACGAAGCCCTCCCCCACCTAGTTTTCCATGATTTGAAAATCTTAGGCACCATAGTTGGTCCTCCTTGCACCCCCGAAAGTTTGGCAAATGTTCTCATTTCTGCTCTTGCCCTGGTCACACCTGCTTTCCCAAGGTTCCATTATATCATTGGACCATGCCTACCCAGATAAACTTCCATACAAGCCAAATGTCTTGAAGCACATCTAGGGCCTATACAAGTTGTTAAAAGTGGACTCAAGCAACCTGCAAAATTTAGGCAAATGGTCAAAAGAGGATTTAGAAGTGGTTTTAAAATTCAAATTGGACTCCAAGAAAAGAAAGGCAGAGTCGTTAGGGGCTCCAAGTCCATCTCTAATTCTCGAGTGTCTAGACAAGTTGGAATCCAAGTTGGAGACTTGGTTTGCATCACACCCACCTTCAACAAGCAGGAGAGGGGAAAAAATCAAGGTAGATCCTTTCCACTCCTCTTCTTCCCCGGTCATTTCAGCTTCTAAACCCAGACTAGGGAAGAAAAAATAAAGGAAGAAGAGGCTCTTTGGCCAGTTCAACTATAATTTTTGGATGGTCATTCACAAGGGACACCCACTAAGGAAGCCACTCATACAAGTCGATTTGGCAGGTCCACAACTCACCATGGACCAACTAACTGCCAAATATGACATCAATGGCACCTTTGCTCAAGAAATCTCTTGGATCCTCATGGCTCCAGACTCTCCAAGTGAGCACTATCAGAGAATGCAAGCCTTCTATGACAAGAAACCTTGGGTGAAGGGTGCAAGAAAGTTTTTCGATACTTTGTTATCCTTATTCCCAACGTAAAACAACTTCTCTTCTCTTTCATACATTCCCTCTAATATCTTCTTCTTACTCCTCTCAAACAGGTACTTATATTGTATATTTCGAATATAATACAATTTTTCATGGGTGAGAATAGAACCATCTTTTACTTATCTAAAAAAAAAATCCACAATACTTGGAACAATTTCACATCTTCTTTATAAGCATAAATCTTTCAACAACAAAACAATTTAAGGGACCCAATCCCTACTAGAATAACATAAAGGAAATCCAATTTCTTCACCGTAATTAAGGGAAGGCACATACCTAAGTTCTCTATCAACAAACAACTTTCATTTCTTCAATAATCAAAACTTCTACAATAACTGCAACTTATTAAGTAGAAGGGGCTATGTTCGCCTCCTAGCGATATGATGTCATCAAGTATCTATAGCCTTCATCAACCCCCAAGCCCAAGAAGTGACCCAAGCAAACCAACACACATAGTTATAGGTTTTCAACAAGGGGATGAAGATTACAATTCATGGCTTCAAATTTGGCCAAACAATTGACACCCCCTAACCAGCATGGTCCCTAGTACTTTGAGGAAAGGGTTGGAAGAGGGTAATTAGAAATAGCAAGAAATACAACTCATAGCAAGGTGCCCATCTGCTAGAGGAAAACAAGAAGTAAATGCAAGAAATACAACTCAAAAGCAGGGTTCCCATCTGCTAGAGGAAAACATTTGTCTTTCTTGTCACTCCAACTTATCTTCAACATTCATGAATCTCTAGCATAGTCTTCAACAATGTCCTTTTTTCTCAATTCCCCAAGTATAATTCAAACAAGTTAATCACACAAACATCATACAAATTCCTAACAAAGTCTGGACTATCTTCTCTTCAGTTGTACTTCCCTATAATTTTCGCAGATTTTGCTCCAAGCTTTCCCAAATTTCTACTACAATCAGAAAAATGGAGAAATGCTTGCAAATATGTCATATAAAAGAGGAGAAATTGTGGCATTTTTCAACCTGTTCAAGTGGAACAAGTGTCCCCCTCTAGGCTTCAGCTCCTCTTCTCACTAAGACCTGCCTAGAGCGAGTAATTCCTTAATTTATGCACTTTAAGAAAGTCTCAAAAAGTTCTAATATCAACGACACCTCATTTTATGCCAATGGAAAGTTAAAGAATGTTATTAATTTTTGGATATTTGGCTTATCTAGAAATCCGAAAATTTAAGCATAGAAAAGGATTCCCTCAAGGATTACATGCCAAGGGAATAATCTTGCAAGAATGTTTTAATCAAGGCACTATATGGTACGCATTCTGATGTTTAATAAATCGGGAAGAATGTCTCACGAAGCACAATTCGGTCAAGGTACAAATAAGCATTTAGCGACAAACATGCTAAAACAAGGCCCCATGTCAAGTCCATAATAGTGTGGTTTGTGGGTTAATTATCAACCTCTTATCCCCCCTTTTGTCTTTAAAATTTGTCACCTGCATACTCATTGAATCTGTCAAAAAGATAATATATATATAATAATGAAATTAATGCAATCCACAATAAGGTCCTACCAACCCGTGAGCCTTGTCACGGTAACTTAATCTAGGATGTATCATAAATAAATCATAGGAAAAGAACAAGGAAGATCTCTAGTTGCTTGTGAAATCAGAAAACACATTGGCTAAGAAAGATACACATCTGCTTAGCTAGAAGTTATCTGCCCTACTGTAAATCTAGTCTTTTGCTCCATTTGCTATTTGCTCCTTTTTTAGTCTTGTGGGTGTATCTTATTCACGTGAATTCTGTTTTGACTTACGAGTCGCGAAAGTTCAAGAGCTATGTGCTCAACTTCTCTTTATGAGCTAGCAAGAATTGTTGGTATCCGCATGGTGGACCAACCTTCCAAGTCTATTTTCGCTCTAGCACATTTTAGCCTCCATGCCAATAGTGGCATTGGATGGAGTTCCTCGTAGGCATTTTTTCAGTTCGTTCATCCAAGATGAGTAGTCTCTCGCACTTAAAATCCCATTTTGGGGTTCATATGCAAGTAGTTTGCTTCCCTTGTTTATGTTTGAACTCGTCTATTTCCTTCTCGAAGCATTCAGAAGTTTAGGGATGCATGTAGAGACAAGATAGTTGTTATACTTGGTTTGATCACGTGAGGATATTGCAATTATGTTATAAGTTCTTAATGTGTCATCACATCTAGGCAGGGTATCAACATCCGATGAGTCGTCCTTATCACTCCATCTTGTGGAAAGGAAGCATGGTGCAAATTCTGCAATTTACTATTGTTGCCTTTTCCTTTTTAGCCTATTCTTGTCGCACCATCGAGATGACAATAGGAAGCATGGTTAAGATGTTTCATGTTTTCACCCATTTTAAAAGCCACAAAAAATGGTGGGGATGTTTTAAGACAACAATGACAATTTATTTGACTCACCCTGAAGGATCTTTGTTAAAGATCCAACAAATACTTTTTATTTGACTAGATTTCCTTTGGCTTTTATCACCTTGTCTTGGTTTTGAAGGCCCTATTGAGAAAGGATTACGTCCATCCGGTCGATATTGTTTATGGCTACAGTCTTCTTGTTTCCAACATATGGTACCCTTCAGTTATTAACTAACCATGAGTACATACTACCTTGAATTGGGTTCCTTTTTAGTTTCTCAGCGGAGATACGATAGCGGCCTATTGCTTAGCTTGTCATCCTTAACCTGTGTCTTTTAGCAACATCCTTCTTGTTCTAAGATAGCATGTTTTAGGTTCACTTTTGAATGTTTAGATCCATTATATTGGTGTTGGAGACGGATTGTTCTCCTCATGTCCGTTCACACATGAAGTAATCCAAGGTTAGGCGTTCGAGGACATGACTGCGATCAAGAAAGGATCTAGTAGAACAGTTGGACATATGGACCACTCCTTTATTAATATTTTTCTTAAATAGACTAGTATTTCATTCCACATGACGACTTCCGAGAGGAAGTCTCTTTAAGGGGAGGGAAATGGCACGCCTCGTTTTTTGCATCCTTTGATGTTATATTTTTTTCCCAAATACCCCAATGTTTACGTAAATTAGGCATAAACCCCCTTATAACTCCATCTTTATTTATAAGGGGTAAGTTGTTCTACCCAATCAAATCCATTTGATCATGTATGAATAAGGTTCAAATCTTTCGATTTGCTAGAATTAAATACAAATACTTAATAGCATCAGATAACAATGGGGCGTGACCAAATGGTAACGCAACCGGTTAGGTATAGGTTCAAATCCTATTGGACATATGCTAGAGAGAAAAGAGACTCGGAAGGTTGATCCACTATGTGGAACTACTAACAAACGGGAGTGACACAATCCATGAAGGATACCAATCACTGTGGCTAGCTCAACGATTGAGTTCACAGTGCTTTGAGCTTATATGACTCACAAGTCAAAAGGAAGTCTTCTGAACAAGATCTACTAACAAGACTAAAAAAGAAGCATTAATAAACATCCAACCCTTGAGTGGAACAAGACATTGCCTCAAGAAGGTGCGTTCAAAAAATAATTTTTAAAAGGAAAAAGGATCAAAAGCACTATCCAACCTCTCAACAAGGCATAAGTGCGGCCACTCAACTATAAAACTCTCAAGATATCCTATCTGAAAATTGTGGCCAAGCACTACACCTCGAACAACAAGACGGCAAGAACATAACGTTGCCAAACTGCTAATACTCTCCCGAACACCAGAGAACCCTTCTAAATTGCACCTCGCACTACTCATCTAAGCGATAGAAAAACAAAAGGTCATCAAGAAACTCAAATAGACTAAACCAAAGGCTACGGAACCAATCCAAACAAGCAAAGCAAATGGGGCAATAATTAGTTTCCCCAAAGGCACCATAGTTAGTCTCTACAATGTGGCTCGAGAGACTCCATAATAAAACCAATAGCACAAACAAGGACCACCCCCGAACAGACAAGGTTTACAAGGAGAAGAATGCAACCACTCAACTGTAAAAGTTCTTCATGAAGACCCAAATTTAAGGACATGCCAATCTCTTGAAAGCATTCGTTTAGGGTATTAATGAGGAAATATACTAAAAGGCCGAACTTAGGGTATAGAATTTCCAAAAACCTCGATTGGCAACCACTCAACTGTAAAATTTCTTCATGAAAACCCAAATTTAAGGGCATGCCAATCTCTTGAAAGCATGTTTTTCTGGTTTAGGGTATTAATAAGGAGGAAATATACTAAAAGGCCGAACATAGGGTATAGAATTTCCAAAAAACCCAATTGCTGAGTTCACACTAAAAGAAGGGTCTTTGTCACAAAATCCAAGCAATATCAATTCCCTCAACAAGCTTTCAAGCTAAGCTCAAAAATGCATAAAGCTTCTCCAAAATAGGGAGATAGTTTACTCATAACCATCATTACAATCATTAAAAGTTACCCAAAATCACGCTATTAGTTGGGAAAAATTATCCAATGGTCAGCGCTTGACTAGGTTCCAATCACAAAATGCTAGATATCATCATGTGTACATTAGAACAAGGTTTCATGGGTAGCTAAAAAAATTAAGCAAGTACACACACCACAAGATTAGATCTCAAAATTTATAGGGGCTTCAATGAGACAACAAGAAAACAAGTCACACAAAAATACGTAGCTTAGAGAAATCATGTTATAAAAAAAGAAGGTTTAGGCAAAAGGCTCACAAGAGAAGCTACAAACCTTGAGTCCAACCAAGAATTTCATCATGAACACAAGGTAATAAGGTGCCACTATTGTCTAAAGTGAAGATTGTCTAGTATGTGATCAAGCTCAATCCTCATATGCTATCCAATACTCAAAATTAACAAGGCATTGCCTTTGTCATTAGACTAACCAACTGATATTAAACTAATCAAAATACAGATTCAGGGCTAGCTACATGGCCCATTTACTCAAATACGCATTTATTTTACGACACTACCTAAACCATCCCAAGTTTTACCTAAAAGTGTTGGTCAAGATAATAGTCTCAAGTGACTTCCATAGCGAACTCCATAAATTGTGGCACATTCAATCACTTCATTAATTATTACCGTGCTCAAAATGGTAATAACCTATGCTCTGATACCAAAATGTAATGCTCAAAACACACACTTAAAAGATAAAGCCCGATCAAGCTAAAATGCAGAATTTTTTTAATTTTATTAATTATTAATTGTAGCTCAGCTATTGAATATTTTATTGTCAAACTCATAATGTTCTTTAAAGCTAGTACAGCACGGCCATAATATTAAGAAGAGCATTGTGCTCTTCCATCAAATGTCTTAGTTCCACAACCACCGTATTGTGACTTTCTCTTACCATCTTAGTATTGGTCATGGCAATTTTCAATCATGTCTCGTAATGCGTAAACATCATTTTTATTGATACCGTACATGCATGGAGTAATTGAATAATAGGCCTTTGGGGACATGACCGGGATAAGGAGAGGATCCTATAGGATAGTTGGTTGTATGAACCACTCCTTGATTAATGTTTTTCTTCTATATATTGGTATTTCCATTCCACCCAACGACTTTCAGGAGAAAGTCTCTATAAGGGGAGGGGGAATGTGACACCCCCTTTTCTGCATCCTCCTGCACCTTGCGATATAGTTACTGATGGGTTGCGTACCCAGTGTTCCTCTTCAAATGTGCTTAGAAGTGCTAACAGGATACAAGTAGCTACTAGATCCTCCACTTTTCTTGCACCTCCAAGGGACAGTGGTTTTGAGTACGAAGTACCTCATTGGGCCGTATGTGTTGAGTGTGTTTAATTGAGCATTACATTTTGGTATCCAAGAATTCAATTTCAATCTTCTTATATTGCATCATCTTATGAAAAGAAAGCAAATTGAATTCTTGGGTTGTTTTAAAAGAATGTATTTCTTATATGATAGTAAAGGACATGCCTTTTGCCTCCCACCATTTACTTTTGTGAAAAGGTAGCTTGCAGAAATAAAGTTAGTTTCTATGTGGATTGGATATTGAAAATGGGACTACATCCCTGTATTGAATTCTTAAAATGAATACTTAAGCTATCTACCTATGCTTGATTGAAAAAAAAGATGTTTGGGTATATAAAGAAAAAGAAGCTTTTATATTGAATTAACTTGTATTCATCTTATGCATTTCTGCTGGAAAGGAATGCTTTATTACAAACGAATGTATGAGCAGTTGCCAAATATAAAGAAATTTAAGTACAGGAAACATAAAACTTTGTACAAAAATTTAATTTGTTTTAGCCCTTTTAGGACATTGTGTTAATGGGCACGTCATATTTTTGGAAAATATTACTACAAATCACATATGAAGAGCAACAATGGGTACGCAACCCATCAGTGCAAGATATAGGAGAACGCAGAAAAAGGGGCGTGACAGTCTCCAGAGGCAGAGGTTAGACAGCAATCCTTTCTGAATAACATAGGGCTAAGTATGGATACCTTGCACGGCCTGAAGCTGAATCCCCCATGGTTGAGTGTAAGAATGTAGAAAGTAATCTTAAAGATAGTCCCTAGGCGCAGAGGCTGGGCAGAAAACTCAGCTTGGACGATGCACTAAGGAACAGTCTGTTTGCAACAGATCATACGCTGTTCATGAGACTCTGGACCCTCTCAATATGAGCCCAATCAATGGAACCTAGACTAGGTTCCCAAACTTCAGACCCATATAAAATTGTAGGCTTGATGACAGTATCGAAGAGGTGGATGCTGACTAAGCCTGAATCCAAGACAATATGGATGCTACCTTGGCCAAACACAGTTATTAAGCATGTGCACAAGAGCTTTCCCAAAACATAACATTTTTACAACCTAGGGGTCTTTTCGATTATGAGTTTCCCCTTGTAAACTTTTCCCTTTGTGAATGTGGCATAACTTAAAATTACTTTTATAGTTACTTTGCTTTTGTGAATATTTTATCTTTATGTATGTGGGATAAGTAGCTTAAAGTTACTTCCGTTTTCCTACCTAGCAAAAATAAAATTGAACCAAAACCACAATGGACCCAAAAGGTAAAATTCCTAGTGCTGAAGCTTATTATTATTAAGCATTGTGCAGTTTGAAACTTAATTCTTCTAAAATTGAGGCAGATACCTTGAATTCATATATTTTACATGGATTAGAATTTTAGTGCCTTTCACAAAGCACTTAAAGCAATGATCACCCTATAGATTGTATGAAACACAACCGAGGTGGATATGATTTGTCCTCGGTATTAAAAGAAATAGTCCAATATCAATTAAGATAAACACAAACCAGACACAAGAATTAAATAAGAAACATGTTACATGGGATGGCTTAAAAATTGTTGCAATGGTCAAGACGTGATTTATAGTGGCATGACTGAGGGAGTATGCAAAGGCTACATGAAAACTTTTATCAAAGGAAGTAGTCAAATATAGAAAACCTGCAGAAACTGTATCGTTTAAGGCATTTTTACTGAGAACCTGTCAGGAGCAGTGACCTATCAACTCACACGATAAATAAACAACAACTTCAGTGTGGTGGGTTGAGGAGTCCCATGAAGAAGTGAACCTTTGTAAGATGTCTTCAGTGACGATGGTCTTTTATAAACTTTTCACTAATATGAAATGTTCTAAGGCCTTGTTGAACAGTATAGCACTAACAATGGGTTCCTACAGAAGGGATATTCTTAAGACTATCAGCATGTCCAATGTCACCTATGCATAAGTTTCCATAACAAATATTTTTGTAAGGATAAAGCTGACCACCCAATTATATTTCCATTTAATTTCTTTGCAACATCATGCCTTGCAATTTGAATTTGATAAAGTTAATAGAAACTTGCTGTCTACTTTGACATGTATTTATGCTTAAACCTTCTTAATATCTTCTGAAAAACAAATTTATACCTTGAACAGCAGAATTCCACGAAGCTGTACAGATAAAGCTGACCACCCAATTATATCTATACATAATTTCTTTGCAACATCATGCCTTGCAATTTGAATTTGATAAAGTTAATAGAAACTTGCTGTCTACTTTGACATATATTTATGCTTAAACCTTATTAATATCTTCTGAAAAACAAATTTATACCTTGAACAGCAGAATCCCACGAAGCGCTGCGAAGCCTTTCTAAAAGTTCTTCGGCTTTCTCGACAGTTGCCATTTTCATGGCCATGCTTACCTATACATGAAAGGGTATCCAATTAACCCATACTGCTGGTCAGGATGAACAAACAAAAATCTAAAACATTACAGCTTACCTCTGCATAATTATTGTATCCAAGTAGTTTAGCTTTCTCTGATCGAAGTTTTAAGATATTATCAATAACTGGAGTGTTATCTAATTCTCCACTAGAAGCACGAGTAATATAAGCACGATAGAGCTCCTCACGAAGACCACGATTGCGTACATGCTGCATGACAGGCAGGTAGCTCGGAATATCTAATGTAATAATCCATGGCCCATTCTCAGCAGTTGCACCTTCATGTCCCTGGACACCAATTCATGTCAGAACAACTCATTGCAAATATAGAACCGGCAACATTTGCTTGTAGTTGAATATTAGTATGAATTTACATAAAAATATGGTGGTTTTGGATCTTCTTGCATAAGAGATGAGAGTATCGATTGCAGAGTATTTGAAGCACCACAAAAGCAGGCAGAAGAAATACATTTGAATTGTCTCCTAAGAACAAAACAAAAACTGTTTTCCTCTCGAAAAAATATCAGGAGAAATCCAAAATAACAATAAAGACTAAGAAAAAAAAAGTATCTTTCATGTGCTTGCAGCATTGGCATTAATAAAAATTATAAGGGTAAACTTGTCTATAAAATACCTTTGATTTTGCTGATTGAGCAGCCAGACCAAGAGCAGTAGGAGGCAATCCTTCGATAACCTTCTTGTCGGTTATTAGTTTTTCAAATCTTTTGGTTGCATCCAATACATTTTCACCGAATTTTAGAGATAGTTTTTCTAACTCCTGCAAAAATGAATTAGTAGTGTGAATATCGGCATAAATAGAAAGAAAACAAATGCTGCTAAAATATGTGGAGTTGTGGTCAAGCTAAATGTGAAGACAGAAAAAATTGTCATGACCAAAGAAATTCAATGGAACTCTAAATTACAAGTTACAAAAGCATGTGGGAGGAGTGTTAAAGAACTCCAGGAGCTGAAAAGTAACTGGCACTAAAACCCAAACTAGAATACGGTGAATCCTATACGGGTAATGGTCACACACAATTATGAGGAAACAATAAAAACACTGCACTTCATTAGTCATACATCTACATAGTGCACTTTGGAATCTAAGGGGAGGGCATGAAATTAATTGGTCCTGATTCCTACCATAATGGTGTGTGTGTATAATTTAATTTCTGCGGGATTATTTGGATTTTATGTTAATCACATATACGTAACGAGTACATAATCCTACATTGATAATTATTAATTAATATTCATATTTTATAGGGGAATCATCTTTTCATTTTTTTTTGAAGGGGGGAGGATGATCTTCTGTCCCAAATCCCCATCCCACAATGGTGTGTATCTAATTTGAGGTCTGCATGTTTATTTCCCTTGTTCATTGATCATAATTACATAACAAAAGCTTAATTGATTATTGCTATTAGTATTTAATTTTCTTGTTTTTTTACGAGAATCCTCTTTATTTTTGTTTGACAGGAAGGGTGATTTTTCTCCCACCCCCTGGAGTTTTTTTTTGGAGGGGGGTTGGGGTTGGGGTTGGGGTTGGGGATGTTTTAGCTGTCTCTGAGTGAGAGGAATTTCATCTGTTCTTAAAAATCACTCCCTCTTCCCGTTGCCCCTACACCCAACTTTGGAGCGATACAGATCACAAGTAACTGATGAAGGTTAGTGTTTACAGTGTTAATCATGCAATGAAAATCGAGCATGTTTACCACCTAATGAAGCCCTAGGTTAAGTACTTATAAGTTATTGCAAAGCAGTAAAGGACGAATCATCTATCGTGGTCACTTTTGTGATACGGTCTAGTCTCTGTTAATTATAAGCACAATAATATGATAGGCATACATTGTTTCTAAGTACAAGTTTAGGGGCTCTGATATAAACCTCCAATGAATCTATTTATTTTTAAAGTTTACAAACTCTCTGTCAACAAAGAAATATGTTACATATCTATGGAATTCCAAGAAAAACATTTCTGAAGGCAGCCAAACAATTTATTCAGTAAAAAACATCGACGGAAACAAGGAAAGTATATGATTGAGATAATGTCTAAAGATTGTGGCACGTGCCAACCAAAGCTACAAGAGCATGTATCAACATAGCTGATAGATTTGAGAATGCTGATAGTGAAAACACTAAAAACACAAAAAAACTCTTTACTCAGCATAAAAAATTATTACAGAACATAAATTTGAAGTAGCACAATTCCAAAGGTCCACCACAAAAATGATTTTGACAAAATGACAGATTTGAATAACACTTAGTTAATTTTTTGTTTCTGAGGTTTTCCCTATGTTAACGCAAAACCTTTCAACCAGACTTCTTTGAAATCTAACTCATACAAGACGGAAAATTCTATTCCAACAAAAGATACATTATGTTTTGCTGGGAAAGAGGCCCACCTGTTGGACTTCATTGAATTTTGTCTTAGCATCCCCTTCAAGAGCAACTCCGTTAAGTATGGCTTCCTTAATCTCAACTGCATCTCATAGCATATTCCGTGAGTATGAGTGATTAATGCGTAACACCTACTACCTAATAAAATATAGAATACACTTATGAAAACATCAAACTTAAAGCATTAAAAATACAACCCCAAAAGAGGCAGACATGGCATATAAAACTATAAGGACAGGTAATTTGAAAGAGGCACAAAAAATTAGAAATGATGTGCTTAATATTTGCCAAAGCTGTTTTATCCAGGGCATATATACACAGAACTTTCTTTAACTTGTCCACATTTTGTTTTCCCAAGAAATCCCAAATCCAATTTAATTGCTCTTCAGTTGTCATCTCAGAAACATCACCTCTGTGATACTTCCAGCTTCCTAACATTCAATTTTTCTTTTTCCTCTTTTGCTTAGAAGTCTGGTCTGTTTTGCTCCAAGCATTTTGAGGGGCAAATTCAGGACTTTGCATACTATACATTATTCTGAGAAGTTGTACAAAAGTAGCCAGATTTTAATCCCTTTCTGGATAAATTAGGTTGTAAAACAGCTAAAGATTGATAATACAATTATTTAAATAGATAGAAAGAAAGAAAGAAATTACATTAGTGTCCACTAGTGGCCAAACTTGGTCAATAGAACTCGAGTATACAAACAATTGCAATAGAAAAGTACTAGGGTAAGGACCCTGGGACGAAGAACAAAAGCAATGAAAATGAACAAGAGGAGGCAACTGTAGTTAGCACTCTTTGTAATCATTTAACATGTTAAGTTATGTAATTGGAGTCGACAATCATGTTGACTTACTACACGTGTCAACAGGAGTAGTATATATTTGTAAGTAAAGGGAGCTTTCATAGTGTAGTATTATTTAGATGTTTTTATTTTGTGGGATTTTTCACTACATTAATGTATCTTTAATACTTATGTCATCACTTCAATGACTATTTTCCAAAGTAGTCATTTCTCTATGACCCTTTAACTCATGAACATTGGTGAATAATCACAAGGCAAGGGGACCCCAAAAGCACACAAGCAACTCTAAGCATTTATTAGAATGGGGGAGGAACAATGATTTTTAGAAAATCCACCACATGTGGTTTTTCACCCTCTAGCCTCTTCCCAATTGGAAAAGCTTTTGGTGCATGTAATGCCTTATAAACCTACCTTGACTCACAATTATTATCAATGTGAGATACTCCATACCCAACACATTATTTGTAAGTAATGGGAGCATCCCTAGTGTAATATTATTTAAATATTTTTATTTTTGTGGGTTTTCCACCAAGTTGGGAGCAACTTTAAAGGAAGAAAGAATGTAGCCTACTTAATCATGTCTTGGTTAAGATGGTTTGGTACTGAGACAGCGTCTAACAGACACACCTATCTCAGGCCACCAACCTATATGTAGGATGCTTAAGATCAGGGAAGGGAGCTCTCATTCACTGTCATATTCTCCTTGTACCATAGCCGTTGATGTACGCTACATTATATCAATAATGTTGCAGTTATCCATCCATTTCTGTGTTATGTGCAAATATCTGGTATGTTATTCTGTTCAAGTACTTTGTGTTCTTTATCGGTATAACACAAACTGATCACTTGCGAAGCAAAATGAATAATGATGCAATGCAACCTAGGCAATCATGATTTACTAGCTTATCTACTACACAAAATGGAATTTATATAAACCTCTCCATTTATTGGTACTTGACTCATGAAACTCAATAAGTTAATCCCTCAAATTTAGACAATTCCTTGAAAATCCAGTACTTGTGAGAGGAAGTACAGATTTATCTCAAGGAAAATCTACTGAATACAAATGAAATTCGGATCTATCTGCTTCTCTTGTGGTTCCCTTCATATTGTGTTTTCTTTTCCTCTTAGCCTCCATATTATAGTTTTCCAAATCCTATATATGTGACCATAAGGTTTCTCTGTTAACTAATTTCTAGTTTTCTTTTTCTTAATTGTACAGAGTGTCAGCAGTTCCTCAAAACTAAGGAAATTCAAAGCTTAACGCAATTAAAATATATAATCACAAATCAACAAATTCAGGGAAGAAGCATATCTCTAATCTCACAAAAGCATCCTTGAGCATCAAAGAAATAAATAAAATCTGCAGAAGAGAAGATTAAAAATACATCTGCATACAGAGAATAGGATGTCAAGAGTTTTCACCCCTGCCTCATAAGGAGTTAATGATGGGAAAATAATAAGTCCGGCATCTAAGACAAACTAGGACATTTAAAATTTATACAGGAAATGAGATAATAAAATCCCACTAACTTCAAACAATAAATCAGGACTGACTGGTTCTCTCAAAATAAGGTTCATATGTGTTAACTAGGAGATAATGTTTTAAATATAAAAGAAAAATTTAAAACACTGTTACACGTAAATGTAAAACATCTGCATTAGGGAAATCATTCAAACTATAATGTTCAGTTCAGATATATACCTTCAACGATTCGCTTTTGAGCTTCATTAAGTGTTTCCCACAGATGACCATCTTTCATAGCCTTAAATGCATTGTAGATGGGTTTACTCTGTCCCAGTCTCAGTTGAAATGCTACTTTTTCAGGCTGCATATAGGACCAAAAAGTAAGAGATTCCACATCCAACCAAAATGCGAATATCCACGACAGAAAGCTCATAACACAACATACACATGTGACTATAAGAACTCTGATACATCCTCTTTAGCCTTTTCCCCTTTATTTTAGGGGGGAATGGGAGGGAAATGGAAAGTAAAGAAAACATGAGCCTTATGGCAATCAAAGATCACGGTACCCATTTCCTAGAAACAAATTCAGATACCCTTAATTGAATCTCACAACATAACAATCAACATAAATCCTAGTAACCCCACAATAATTGCTATGGGCCGAAACACTCATCACTCTAATGCCTGTCAGCAATGAAATTCAAAAGAGAGTTTCAATCGTTCTCATCAAAATTCATGCATATGAGATTATTACCCAAAATACAGTCCTGGATCCACTGTCATTGTCGCCATGTTTGTTTAAAACAAAATACAAGAGGTTTAAAAAAAGGTAAAGTGTGTTCAAGCAAAGTGCTTTGGGAGATACTTATATGTTCATCTTTTTCACTTTCTTAAGTCTCTCAGAGTGGGAAAAAGGGCATTGTCTATCAGAATCAACTCTTTCATACTTTAATATAAATATTCTCACAAACGCATTTATAGGAAACTTGTAAAAGCACGTGAATCAATAATCAACTCATATAAAACTTCCACCTGTATCATCTATAGATCCTTATTCACATTATAATATAAGAAAGAAATTTAACACCTATAGTACATCCTCGGGAGAATCTAAACTGAATAATACTTTTAAAATTTCACTCGCAACGTATCTTAAGCAAATAATACCTGCACTTCCTCAACAGCTGAACGAAGCTCCTCAGAATCTTTAACAGCCTTAAGATGATTAACAACTCCCCACACAACAGAAAGACGGTCCACAATTTTCTCTAGTGGCTCCACTAGCTTTGGCCAAGTTGGCTCTACCGTCCTCTCTAGTTCAGCTAAATCATCTTCCTGCATGAAAAAATCATAAAACAATTCAGCCAGATAACCAAGCAGCTCACTAGTGAACACTATACAGAAGATTTTCCAAAATGTAAAGTTTCTTCCAAAAAAAATTAGAACATTAAAAGCTTCAATAGAATGCAACACTGTATGACAAAACTTCACAAACAACGGACTAGTGATAAATCTTCATCAACATGGGTAGAATGCATAATGCTACTAATATCCAAAGAGCCACAGAAAAAAAAAAATCTTTGTATATCTAATTTCAGCATTTCTTATAATGAATGCTCATGATGGATTTGCAAATTGAGAAACAAAATTAGAATAGGCAATCTCTGACTCAGACCAGGCCCAGACTGTTAAGGTTTGTCCAGAAAAATTGTTTCAAACTTGATCCTGACCAGATTCAATCAGATTTGGTAACTATGGAGAGAACTACCACCAAGGAGAAAACAATTGGATGTAAATGGGTAATCAGAAATAACTATAATCCAAATGGGAGCACTGATCAATATAAATCTTTTATTGATTATTTTGATACAGTTTTCCTTGTTGTAAGCCTAACCTCTATCAATGCTCTTCTTGCCATGAATCTTATAGATTACCTTGAAGTGCATCAAATTAATGCCAAGAGTCGAGACATTGTTTTCATATGGTGAGCCTGATAAGGATATTTCTATGAATAAGCCAAACGAGTACACTGTTCTAGTAGTAGAGAAATAAGTCTGTAAGTTAGAAGAAATTTGTTTATATGGTCGGTACTCCTTAAGGGGGCACCAGAGTTTGGGACAAAATGATCCACATATTTTTCCAAGAGAGCAATTTCAAAAAGGAATTTGAGTCTAACCTATATTAGTTGTCTTTAACAAATTTTTTAGTGAGTATATCCACATATGTTGATGATGTTTTTGTCAGGGAAGTTTAGCAGAATAGATTTTCTAAGTTGTCGGATACTAAGGGGTACCCCTGTCATATCTGTATCCACACACATGATACACAGATATGTATCAGATACTTCATGGATACGTTATCCAATACGCCAAAATTTTCTCGCCATATCCAGATAGACATCCAATCACTAGTCTAGTATTCTAAGGAAAAGAGTACTGAATTTCATAATGGCACCACTCTTGAATAATTAAGCTTTTTACACACATACGTCAATAAGAAACAAATAGTAAAGTGTTGGAATTGTAAGTATCAAAGAGTATACAAAGAAACAAATATATAAAGGTGTAAAGGTACTTTTTTGGGTCGCAGGCAAGCAAGACACCAAGTTGGTATAGGAGATCCCCGTTGTGGAAGCCCACAAGGGAATTGTTTTTCCATTTTCCTTATATATTGTTCATCGAGGTGTACAACCCTACCCCCCACCAGATACAGACTTGTGACCTCCACTATAGAGTACTGTGGAGTAACATATAAATTTCAACATTTAGAACACATTTTTTAATGTTTTCTCAGTATATATTTTACAACTTGTGTGTTAATATATATATATAATTGAATAGACCTATCCACAGCATAGAAATGTGTACCAAAAGGGATACAGAAAAAAAAGAATATGTAGAAGTTCATTACTATAATATTATAGGGAATTTGATTATGCCATTATAGATATGTGTACCATTGTTACTTATGCAGTGAGTATTGATAGCCACTTTTCTTTTGATTGAATAGCTTTATAATGTAGCCAAAAAATATTTACTGAGTTTGAAGGGATACTTCACTCTTTTGCCCTGAAGTAATTTTTTAAACAGCAGGAGACAATCAACCATTGTGTTATCAAGTACAGCAGAAAGAACGATAGAAAGAAAATGAACAAAAGTAGGTCAACGGGAGTCTAGAATACATCCAATTACAATAGAAAGTGCTAGGGTAAAAGGACCCTAAGATCGACAACAAACTAAATAAAAGAAGAACAAAAGTAGTGAAACGAAACAAGGGGTAAACCAAACCCAATAAAGCCCCTAACCCATGTGGTTAAGATACCAATACGAATAGCCATGTGAGGGGAGCAAGAACCCCCAAAAAGCATGGGAAGATGAAAGTCTAAAGAATTGGATAGTAGTCCCATCAAACATCTCTGACCATGTCCCAGACAAAGGAATCGTCTGTGTCATCACCTATCACTATGAAAGGGCCAATGCAAGATCTGATAATGATCATTAGGGAGTGTCTAGGGAAAAGGGGGATAGATTCAGTAATCCTAGGAGGAAGTAAAGCACTTCCCCTAAAATTCGTCCTAACATCCAAGGCCAAAGAAACTTGTAATGTGTGCTTGACCCCGTGCCCTAGGAAGCGATTGCAAAGGAACAGATCCACGATGTCGAGGAGCAAATCCATGATGTTGAATAGGGTCCGATTCCCATCGTTGAGATTTAGCGTGTTGGGGCACCTTAATAGTAGTGTTGTGCAAAGATGAGTGCTGCCTCACTAACCTATCCCCACATTGTGTGAAGCAATAGTATCCAAAGGACACTTATTGCCACCAAGCTCCGTGATGGGATTAACGATAGAGGTGATCACCCTAGGAGCTCCAGGGGCTCCTTGGAAGGACTTGTGTCGAAGGGTGATAACCTCCTGAAGAAAAACAATCAAGCATAGATGGTCCAGTTACCAAAGGAAAGTGAATAGAGAGTTGCTCAGGTCTCTATAAAGATAGTGGCAACTCGTCCGGATTTGATAATAAATGGGGCATATGAAAATGAAGTGCTCATCAATCTCCACCACTTGGAGGGAGCAAAGACAACAAATCTGGTCCACACATGGTATATTATGTGTTGGAAATATTGTCATTGATGTCAAAGGGTAATCGTGAATCTGATTTATGGCAAAGTATTTCAATAAAAGAATTAAATTAAATAAATAATGTTTAATTTAATTGAGACAATTAAACGTGCAAATAACAGTCATATCTTTGCGTGGAATTGAAGACATATTAACTATGTTTAAAGAGGTAATTATGGCGAAGTGTTCAAGGCAGTTTTTAATGCTGAAATGGTCCCCAACATTGGCCGACCTGCTAAAAAGACTATGGCGCTGATTTCTAGGAAGTCGTCCCATCTTTGGGAGGAGTTGTGACCATTGGGAGGAGTTGTGACTGTTGAAGAGTCATGACCTTAATTTATGGCTTTTCGTGGGCTATAGAAAGGTGCATAGAGAGTGGCAAAAGAGTAGATCCGAAAGTGTAAGTTAATAAAGAAGAGCAGAAATATTTAAAAACATAAATTGTTAGAATATTGAAAGAAAAATCAGCAAGTATAAGGCAGAGCATAACAGCGAAAATACTCAAGTGTAGATCAAATCTAAAGGAGATAAAGCAGTGTTCTATTATCAGTTGTGTTAGCAACAAATCAAAGATAGAAGAGTGATTTTTGTATGAAGGTTGATGCCTTCGTATTGAAAAGATTGGTATCTCTTGCTAAGTTGGTGCTCGACGAAAGGGGTTGGTGCCTACGAATATTCATATTGAGAAATATTTCTCCATGGTTTTCTCCCGAAAGGGTTTCCACATATATCTGGTGTCACTTTGTAATGTGTTATCTTGTGTTGTGATTTGATTGTTTTGAATATCTTAATTGGAATAAGTGATTAAGTGTTAGAAAAGAAAAGAATATATAATACCGATTCATCCCCCCCCTCAGTATTAGCTTGTGCTCAATAATTGGTATCAGAGCAGATTCCTTCAAATATAGCTTAACCACTAAAAGGCAAATCGCACAAGCACACAGCTGGATCACAAGTTCAGGATGGATTTTTCACTAACAAGGCATCATTGTTTGATGGCACATTATGCCTTCTGGAGCATAAGAATGAAGACATCTAATGGCTCTTGGGTTCGATATTCGGCAAGCAGTAGTAACCAGGTACCAAATGCTACAAACACCACCAACAGAAGTTGCTGGAAAGAAGGCTAGCGAGAACAATGCTAAAGCAATGAATGCCATCCTATGTGGCCTTTCAAAATCTGAATTCGTAAAAGTCATGCAATGTGATTTTGTGAAAGAGATCTGGAAAAAACTCAAAACTATCTATGAGGGTGATTGCAAGGAAAGACAAGCAAAACTCCAAACACATAGGAGACAATTTGAGAGTTTAAAGATGAAGGAAGAAGAGAACATAGCAAGATACCTACTCTGGGTTGATGAAATAGTCAATGTTATTCGAGGAGTTGGAGAAACCATGAAGAGTCTACAATCGTCCAAAAGGTGTTGAGGTTCTTACAGCTAACGTTTGATGAGAAAGTCTCTGTTGTTGAAGAAACGAAAGATCTGGATAAATTAAAGATGGACAAGCTGAGCGGAATCCTCACAACATATAAAATGAGGACTGAATCCGAAAGACCATCAAAAAGAGAAGCAGCGGTCAAAGCATCAAAGGAGAAAGTGAAGGAACCTAAGCCAAGCGATAGCTCAAAAACGAGGAAAATGAAAAGGAGGCTCTATTCATTCGAAAGCTGAAGAAAGGTTCAAGCAAATATAAAGGTAAGTTACCATTCAAATGTTTTAATTGCGGTAAGATTGGTCATTTTGCAGCTAAGTGCCCGGATAAAAACAATAGTGGTGAAAAAGAGGGCAAACCAAATTTCAAGAAGGGATTCAAGCAGAATAAAGACAAAAAGAGATTTGAGAAGTAAAAGAAAATATTATACTCCAGGAGGAACTATAGCTCATCCGAGGAAAGCGGAGTCAATGATTCTGACAACGACGATGAGGAAATATTATTCATGGCCATAGAAGAGAATGCTTCCACAAGCAGAAACAACTTGGAGGAAAAAGAAGGCAAGGTAAATCTTGAAGAAGAGCTTATCTGTGTCTTAGGATAGATAAAAGTTCTTAAGAAAAAGAACATGAAACAAGAGCTTCCAATTCAAAAATAATTAAAACGAGTCAGGACTCAAAAGCTAGAATATCACAAGGTCTTGAGGAATTAAAGAAGATAATTGTTGATCTAAAAGTCCAAATCAAAGAGGCAAAGAAAATTGAAGATCTAATGAATCAGTTAAAGAAGAAAGGAGAAGACTGTGAAAGGTATGAATATAAGATTGTTGCTTTGAAAAGGGATCTAGAAAAGGTGAATACTAAAATAGCAAGTGACTTGAAATCTGAGAAGAGCACCCAAGTTTTAAATGAGATTCTGGAGAGTCAAATATCACCATCCAACAAGTTAGGCATTGGGTATGAGAAGGAAAAAGAGAAGGCTAAGAGCTATGTTGAAGCAATTAAGGAACCTGTGAAGGAGACCAAGAAGGAAGAAGGCCAAAATACAAAAACTAGCTCTATCGAAAAAGAAAGCAAAGGAGAACAAAACTTCGAGAGACCACTTGCTCCAAGATATACCAATAAAACTAGGTCTGGTAATTATTTTTATGGATATTGTTATTATTGTAATCATTTTGGTCATAAGAAATTAGATTGTAGAAAGAGAGCCAAGGATATTGAAGTCAGGGGCGGAAACAAATGAACAAATGGAGCTTTGAACAGAAGCTACAATTCATTTGCTCCCCTATCGAACTTTGATGAAGAAGCTATAGTATGTTACAAGTGCAACAACTATGGACATATAGCACACTATTGTAAAAGTGTGTTTGAATTTGTAAGACAGGATCAGAAGTTCAAGGCTCTAGTGATAATGAAAATTAAACCAACAAAGACCTGGGAGAAGACGCAAGAAGACAACAAGCAAAATACGGAAGAATCCATGATCATTCAAACAACATTCCGTGTTAGAGATGGACAACAATGATTTAATGATAGTGGATGTTCAAGACACATGTTGATTTAATCTTTGGAGGAGATAGGGAGAAGCTGTCCAAAGGATTCGTCGAAGACATGCAGAAGGAATTTGAGATGTCCATGCTTGGTGAGTTATCATTCTTTCTTGGATTGCAAATATCTCAATCCAGTAAAAGAATATTCATCTTTTAGGACAAGTATGTTAAAGAAATGTTGAAAAAATTTGGAATGGAAAAACTGTGCACCGGTTGGCACCCCTATGGCTACAAGAAACAAGTTGAGTAAGGATGATGAATCGACGAAAGCAGATCAATCCCTCTACAAATCAATGATTGGCAGTCTTTTGTACATAACGGCATCCAACCCAGATATCATGCAAGCAGTGGGCATGATAGCACACTCTCAGAGAACTCCTAAAGAAATACACGTGCAAGCGGTGAAGCGGATATTCAGATATCTAAAAAGGACCCTAGACTATGGATTGTAGTATCCTACAAGTAAGGATTTCACATTGGTAGCATATACAAACTCAGACTGGGCAAGATGCCTAAATGAGAGAAAAAGCACAAGCGAAGGAGCATTTTTCCTTGGAGATAGCCTAGTGTGTTGGCTAAGTAAAAAGCAGAATTCACTTTCCTTATCCACAACAGAGGTAGAGTACATAGCGGCAATATTGTGTTTCACTCAAGTTCTTTGAATGAAATAAACCCTTAAAGACATCAAGGTAGAATATGATCATCCAATTTCAATATACTACGACAATATCAGTGCTATCAGCATCTCAAAGAATCCAATGATGCATTCCAGAACAAAGCACATTCCAATCATATACCATTTTCTGAGAGAGCAAGTTGCAGATTAATAGGTAAAATTGGAATATATTGCCACCACAGAGCAGATAGCGGACATTTTTACCAAGCCACTTCCAAAGGACACATTTGAATACCTACGTGAGAAGTTGGGAGTAATTTGTTTTGCTTCCTGTCATTGAAGGGAATTATTGATTAAGGGGGAGCTAAGCATTGCATTATCTAACTCCTGGGTAGTCCCTTTGCCATTGATGTCCAAGAGGGAGAAGTGCGGAAAAAGGGAGTTACAGAAAAGGGGAGCTACAGAAAAATATCTCAGACAAAAGAAACAGTACAGCAAAGGGGAGCAAAATCAGTGCGTGGTTGCCATCAATGACAAAAGGGGAGATTGTTGAAAATATTGTCATTGATGTCAAAGGGTAATCGTCAATCTGATTTATGGCAAAGTATTTCAATAAAAGAATTAAATTAAATAAAGAATATTTAATTTAATTGAGGCAATTAAACGTGCAAATACCGGTCATATCTTTGCATGGAATTGAAGACATATTAACTCTGTTTAAACGAGAAAGGTAATTATGGCAAAGTGTTCAAGGCAGTTTTTAAGGCTGAAATGGTCCCCAACCTTGGCCGACTTGCTAAAAAGACTATGGCGTTGATTTTTAGGAAGTCGTCCCACCTTTGGGAGGAGTTGTGACCGTTGAAAAGTCACGACCTTAATTTATGGCTTTCCATGAGCTATAAAAAAATGATAGTGAGTGGCAAAAGAGTAGATCCAAAAGTGTAAGTTAATAAAGAAGAGCAAAAATATTTAAAAGCATAAATTGTTAGAATATTGAAAGAAAAATCAGCAAGTATAAGGCAGAGCATAGCAACGAAAATACTCAAGTGTAGATCGTATCTAAAAGAGATAAAACAGTGTTCTATCATTAGTTGTGTTAGCAACAAATCAAAGATAGAAGAGTGATTTTTGTAAGAAAGTTGGTTCCTTCGTATTGAAGATATTGGTGTCTATTGTTGAGTTGGTGCTCGACGAAAGGGGTTGGTGCCCCTGTAGGTTGGTGCTCCTGTAGGTTGGTGCCTACGAAATTGTAATTGGGGTTGGTGCTCCAATAGATTGGTGCCTATGAATATTCATATTGAGAAAGATTTCTCAATGGTTTTCTCCCGAAAGGGTTTCCACGTATATCTGGTGTCACTTTGCATTGTGTTATCTTGTGTTGTGATTTGATTGCTTTGAATATCTTAATTGGAATAAGTGATTAAGTGTTAGAAAAGAAAAAAATATATAATACTGATTCGCCCCCCTCTCAGTATTACCCTGTGCTCAACATTATGATCAATCTCAACGCGCCACTAGTGTTAGAACATCCTCATGCAGTCGAGAGGAAACCTCAAGCCATGAAACCAATGACACTGGAGATGATCAAGGCAACGAACGACACCATCCACCACTCACAATAAATGTTCAATGTAAAAGTCAAGCTTGGGGCTAATCCGCTAAGGAGAGGTCCAAGTGACCTAGATGTTCGGCGTTTAGATATTCTCTCTAACAACTCTAATAATGACCTCCTCTAAAGGAAGAAAGCAATGAGGGGCATCCAAAGAGTACCTGAAATAAGGTAACCTATCAATAGAGATGCAAATTAACTGGAGGAACAAACTAGTCTCATAATACCAGCAACGTCGACGTCTATTGAGGCCCAATGATGCAATCCTCTCTAAAGAACATAGGGCTAAGAATGGATACCTCCCATAGCCTAAAGCTAAATCCCCCATGATTCCAAGTCTATGAATGTGGAAAATAACCCTGAAGATAGTCTCAAGGCATAGAGGTTGGGCAGCAAACTCAACATGGACAATCCAATGAGGAACAATCCGTTTGCAATGGATCATATGTTGAATCATGAGAGTCTGGTCCCTCTCAATACGAGCCTAATCAATAGACCCCAAACTAAGTGCCCAAACCTCGGATCCATACAAAACCATACGCTTGATGATTGTATCAAAGTGGCGCATCTTCCAAGGAATATCCTAGAAGTGGATCTAAAAGCATTAGCGCTCCAAGACAGCAAGGGAGGCATTTTCCTTGCAAAGGCATGACCGAGAGGCAGGATTCATATTAAACGATGGTCCGGAAAACTAGGTCCTCAAGAAAGTGTAGGCTGATGTGATCCCAAAGGTTCCCATTTGTATAGGAACTAAAACCAGGGAAGAGAATGTTTGGAGGTGTTGAATATCATGACCTTAGTTTTGCTAAGGTTGACCACCAGCTGAAGAAGCTCAAAACGAGCAAGGACATCAAGTTGCTTCTATAACCAATCAGCATAGCAAGAGAAGAGAACAATGTCATCGGCAAGAAGAAGTATGGCTATCACAACATCATGTAAAATTCAGATGAATATATTATTACCTCAAATGCAATAAAGGAAGCTATTTGTCTTGTGCAGACTCCAAATACATGCCTGCCAAATCAGAGAAGAAGCAATGTACTTCAAAGAGATGGCAGAGACTGCAAGGAGTGCAAGAACTCAGAAAGTTTGGGCAACAGGCAGAACAACGAGAGGCACAAGTTACACTAGGTGGCTGCAACAAGCCAGCCCTTCAAGATGAAATGTCTACCCCTTTCAATCTGTAAAATCTGGCCCCTCAGGATGGGGGAAGTTCTACAAGGAATGAGTGAATAACCCCTTCTTGGACAAGAGATGTAATACATGCATGAGAAAATTCACATACAGGAATAGTTACACATAAGCAAAACGGAGACCAAACAAGAAGAGGAATTATTATCTCCTATTACAAGATCGGCATAGAGCAAAGAGGAAGTACGTCCTAAGCTGACAGAGGAGGCAGAAAGCCCTTATAGAAAGATTTCTCATGGTTTGATAGAAGTCATGATGCTTGGGAGGGAAACCCAACAGAAAAGCATGCAAATTTATTCCACCAAAGAAGGAGAATCTTGCAATTTGTGCAGCGCCTCAGAAGAAAGTAGAAGTGCGTGAATTGGCATTGTACTAAGTTCAAGAAAATATTAGAAGCAACTGAAATTGCAAGTCCGCCAACATTTGATAAGCAAAAAATTACAGAAGTTCTATGAAGAGAAGAAAGAAGACCATGCCAAACATTGCATAATCTGTGGCAAAAATTGAACAAACAATGGTCAAGGTAAAGAAGCCTTTTGGTCACAGTCGTTCCATGCTACCCTCAAGAGGGATAGCAGATGACTAGGAGATAGAGCATTAAAGAGGCCATTCCCAAGATTAGAAACATCTAAAATCTACCTTTGAGAAATAATTCTGATTGTTGAGAGATGATAAACAATTTGCACCAAAGATATATAACAATAAACAAGGAAAAAAGGAGACAGACCACAACTATAATCGAATATTGAAAATATTTCTCACTAAACTTGAAAAGCATCAATGGGTAGATTGAAGAAGAGGTGATTTATTTAAGGGGTACTTCCAAAGTACAGGACAAGAAATGAAGATAATCCTTAAGGAAATTTTTCGATACAACTGTATGTGATATTATAATTTCTGACGTTTCGAGTCTTATGCTAGACTCATCATCAGGGAGGAAGCCTAAGAAAATCCTCCCTACCATCTATGAAGAAGCCTACAATCAGGCTACGAACTTATAAACAGTGAAAACAAAAGTGTGAGGACCCGTGCACTCAACTGCAAGGACTTGATGTGTATGTTCAAACTCAAATAATTCAAGGAAGAAACAAAGGAGGTAAAACAGGAGGTCTCATGTACGATCTGTAAGACTAAAGGTCACAGCACTGCTAATTGTCCCAAGATTGTGTACTAAAACATTTGTTCGGTAGCAGGTCATTCAATGAAAGAGCGTCTGTATAATCTAAAGTGGAAAGAGGCACAAATACTGCCCCAAAGGGAGAATTCAAAAGCAGCCATCCTGTGTGGATATAAAAACCTTAGACAAGGACATAACAATAAGCCAAAACCAGTAGGGTGGCTGAAACAGGATATGCAGAGCTTATCTGAAGATTAAAAAGAAAATAAACATGGGTGGCTTGTTCCAGAGTCTCCAGCCACATCATCATCTTGTCATCATCTTCCAGAATTGCAGCACCTGCATAGGCAGCCTTCACGGCCATTTTTACCCAATCCAACCAAGGTTATCCCCTTTCCTGCCCCAGTTTCATTCGTTGAGCCAATGCCATTTGCCACGCTCCATCCAATTCATGAGTATCAGAAAGGACGCCTACTAGTCTTAGAAGTGAGGATATATGTAGGAAAGTAAATGGAACATTTTTTTAATCTGGCATTGATTTGAATAACTACAAATAAAACAAATGGCAATGTTGTTTGGGCTTAAAACTAGTTGTGAAGTAATGTAGATGCGACAATTTTTAACCTTTGATTATGTGACATACCTGTTGTGGCCATGATTGTAAATTTATCTTCCAATGTCCATGGAGGGATTTCTATCGTATGCCCATGGAAAACTTGTACATTACAGAAGGTCAGAGTGAGAATAATGCCATTTCCATATGCTATTCCTGAAATATGCCTTTGAATTCCTGATGTGAATGATATCTATAGTGTAATCAGAATATAGTTCTGTTTCTTTATATTTAGAATAGCTGATTGTTGCTGATTCGCTATATCACCCATACATTCTGGAATTTTCAGCTCCGCTACAGCTTTTTAGAAGCATGCCACTTTGACACTAAACCTCTTAAACAGGTAGAGCAAACATTCAGTAAAACAGTGACTCAAAAATTGGTTGTCATCTAATGGTAATTGGGAGCACTCCTAAGAGTATGACCCAGGTTCAAACCCCCTCATTGCAATAAGGTGACCCATAACTTCTGAAAATGTATCGTGGGGTTGCGCTCTTGCAATTAAATGTACAAATCTTTAGAATGCAGTCCAATCGCAACCCGGGCCACAAAAAGGCAGTCCATGACCTCACACAAGATTGGCCCAGAAAAACAAAATAAATAAGTCCTACACACCAATTTGGCCTAATTGGCATTACAACTCATCCCATCTCAATCAATAAAAATTTCTTTTAAAACAGCCCATCAAAATAAACAAATAAGTCCTGCAGACCAATTTGGCTTAAATGGCATGAATATTCATCCCATCTCAATCAATTGAAATTTTACTTTAAGACTGAACATCAAATTAAAACAAATATATGCACGTTAATCAGTCCAACAGATCAACCTGTCCTAGAAGACACTGAAATTCATCTCATCTCATATCACTATCTGTAGACTAATTTGGTCCAAATGGCATCAAATGTCAACTCAAATTAACCAGTGAAATTTCTTTTTATGGCTGGAAATCAAAACGAATAGATAAGTCTTACAGACCAGTTTGGCCAAAATGGCAATGGAATTCATCTCACCTCAATCAATGGAAGGCAAATGATGCAGTCCACCATTTGTGGGCCCAGCGTAGACCAAAATGCAGAAGTTTAGGAAACCGAGTTGATTTAATATTTTAAATATATAACTCTCTGATTTAAAACACGTGGTTACCGGGTTATCTGCAATTATCTGGATGGTTTTCATCGTCCAAGTACACAGCTAGCATACCGCGAGCCCGGTAGCAGGTAATTTACTTACAGTTTTTGGCTAGTGATTACCCACGGTTACTCACCAAAAACCATGAGTAATTGCCTGTTACTCGGCTATATCAATATTATAACCTCCAGCACACAAGAAAGTCATTTTGCTTGTTCCGTGCAATTTTCGACTGTTCTTTGCTTTGATTTTGCGATTTGTGCTACTGCTTGCTTCTGCGTGATTAACATTGGGTAACCGTGTGTTTTAAATTAGAGGTTTGAATCTCACGGTTCAGAACCTCAGCCAATTCATTGCCACGGCCCACATATTCGCCAATAACCGCAGGATTCAGAACAGTTTTGGCCTGCATTTGTGCCGATTCAGAACAGATTTAGCATGCATTTGAGTTTTGTTTCTTCAAGAATCAAAACAGTGAACTATGAATTGACCTTGACAGCTGGCTCACTTTGATTCTTCATAATACATACTGAAACTGAAAGTGCATATTTTCTGGAATCTTGGTTTATAGGTTACCTGATTCAACTGATTGTCATCAGCTTCAAAGGAATTTCACGAGGATTTGTGAAGTAAGAATGTTCACTCTTCATTTTGGTATTTTTCATTTTGTTTTGATTTTGTTTTTTACATTTTATGGTTTGATTTTATTTTTGTTTTCCCATTTTCTTCTACTTCTTCCTGAAACTAGGGTTTTAAACTATTTTTTTCTTTGTTTTATAAGATTTCAAGAATGGTATCTGTTTCAAGTAGCCGTGTCTGTAGAGCCAAGGGATCTAATGACCCTACATGAAAGCATTGCAAGGATGGTCTAAAGTACAACTCTGTCATATGCAATTATTGTAGGTTTAAAATGAGTGCAAGTGTCAATTGCCTCAAATACCACCTCGCACAAATTTCAAGTAATGATGTGTGACGGTGAGACAAAGTACAGGGTGAGATTCAACGAGAGATAGTTGTTGCCTTAACTCTTTATGAGATGAAAAAAAGAAGACGGTTGAAGCACTTGCATCCATGATTAATAGGGAGCAGTGAAGGTTGATTTTGATGACTTTAGAAGCCTTTGGCTCTTCTATTGCCCCAAGGGTTTGGGAATGGGGCTCATCTACTAGATATAGTTCGGGTTCACATGGACAAGGTTTTTTTGTAACTGAAAATACTCCTGGGGCACAACCTTCATTAGAAGGTACTGCTTGGAACCAACAATTGCATAATGAAACAAGAGTAGCCACGACAATTTTTTGGTATTACAACAACATTTCATTTTTGCCACATATTGGAAGAATTTAGTAACTACATTGATCATTGCCAGGAAGGAATTCAAGGCACCTAATCCTCATGATTTGAGTGGCCCATTGTTAGAGGATGTCGTCAAAAATACGCAAGTTAAAGTAGATGGAAAAATAATAATATGGCGCAAAAGCACTGCAGCATTTTGTCTGATGGATAGACGGATGGAAGGAACTACACCTCGATTAAATTTCTAGCAACTTCAAGTGGGCAATTGGTGTTCTTGAAATCAATTGATGCCTCCCACCAAGTGAAAAATGCAAACACCTTGTATGATATGTTGGACGAGGTGGTTATGAAAATTGGTGTGCGAAATGTCATCCAAGTTGTGACAGACATGGCAGCAGCATTTGTAGCAATGGTGAGACTTCTTGAGGAGAGGCAACCTACACACTTTTTGATCCCTTGCGTAGCTCATCGCATTGTCTCCTACTTGAGGACATAGAAAAATTGCATGGATCGAAAGTGTGGTTAAAAAAACAAGAAATAACACAAAACACATCTACAACTATTCTTGGGTGCTAAACTTGACGAGAGAGCACATCGGTGGAAAGAAGCTTGTGCAAGCGGGGCCACACGATTTGCCACAACTTTCATCATATTGCAGAGAGTTACATCCTTGTTAACATCTTTTAAGCAAATATTTATGAGCACAAAATGGGTGGAGTCTCCCTATAGCAAGAAGCCCAAAGGAAAAAGGGTCATGAAGATCATTTTTTATATGTGCTTGCGAAGAACACATATAAGATCCTTAAGGTAACTTTAAACTTAGCTATTTTTTTAATTGAAAAATGCACTTTATTATATACAAAACTTACAGAATAAAATACATCTAGTCATACAAAAAAAGTAGGTGGAAGAGTCACCCCAAAAACACACCGGGCTAAACAAGCCCTAGGAAAGCAACGAAAGCATCTAGAAGGCCAAACTAGCCAAAAAGTCTAACACGTGCACACTAACAACCAAAAAAAGATAATACACGACCAGAAAACCATATCCTTAAGCAACAACAGCAAACATGGTAGCAGGCGACGGAGGGTCCTCAGGGTTCCCTCCCCACCCCCATCAGATGGGGGGTCCTCATCCAAGGTAAGAGGCTCCTACCCATCATTCTGTTGCTCTTGAGTTTGCTGAAGCTATTCAAGATTCTGCCGAGGTGGAGAAATGACAAAAGCAAGGCGCGGAAACTTGTCCTGCTAGGGAGCCACCCAGCCTCCTCGACTGCCACTGTCACGACGAGATGACCCATGCCGAGGAGATGACCAATGAGAATGGGGAGAGGAGCTCCTCTGACTACAGGACCGCGAACGCCGAACTGTGCCACCACGTCCATGTCCCCAAGGAGCAGTGTGATCGGGTGGCTCCCGACTAACAGCACAAGGGGCATTACCCCAATGATCCAGAAACTCCTGCAAGTGGTGAAGCTCTAGCCGCACTTTCTAGTCTGACTCTGGATCTGAAGGGTAACATTAAAGATCACATTAAAATTGTTACAAATTGAAAAACCAATTTCCATAGCTTCATGATTAAAACAAGATTTATTTCTAGACTTTCAGAACTGAAATAAAATATCAATGCGAAAAATCTGTTAAAATCTGTTGTATCTTGTAGGTGGCAAGGCTAAGTCTCCCAAGAGAACCATTTTTCAGGGGAACATTTCAGGTGGCAAGGCTAAGTCTCCCAAGAGAACCATTTTCCAAGTGAACATTTCAGGTGGCAAGGCTAAGTCTCCCAAGAGAACCATTTTCCAAGTGAACATTTCAAGCCTGAATGGTTTAAAAAGAGAGTGAATCCATCTCCAAGTAGATTGAGCATGGGGATAAAACCAAAAGAGGTGCTTAATGGTTTCTGGGCGACGACAAACATGACAAGTGGGATTGAGGACCCCCATCTGCTTGAGCCGGTCTCCAACAGGGAATCCGTGATACATAATGCACCAGAGAAAGTGAACTTTTTTAAGTTCCAACAGAGCCCCCCAAATATTATTGAATCTCTTTAGCCAGACATGGTGAAGAGAGTTAAGACTCCACCGTCGATTGAGTACCTCAGTATCGATATGCTAGGGAGCAAGAAGATTATATCCCAACTTAGGGGCATAACGGCAAAAAGGAGTGGCAGTAGGCCAATTCCAATCCTTCCACCACGGGGTGAGAAAGGACACTCCAATTTTGTGCAGATACTCATCACGTATGGCATTCTGAATTTCAAAAAGAGATTATTTGTCCTCTTTGTTACGCTGAAACCTATCTTTCACAATCTCGCTGGGTAACCAGTCCCGAGATATCTTATAGAAAAGACCACCAATGTGTTGAATGCCCTTTTTAAAAAGCCTAAGACTTTTTATCCAAGGCACCAACTTAGCTATTTTTTATTTATCATTTATTTTTTTATAATTAATTTGGCTCAAATTTCTCTTAATTTTAATTTTAAAATTATGCGTTAGGTGTCAAAGCCTTTGCTTGGAGTTATACATAGTGGATGGGGAAAAAAACCCAATAAGTTATTTGTTTGACGCCATGGACAAAGCCATAGCAAATTACTATGGGCAAAATAAACGATAATATGAACTTGTTTGACGTATAACTGATCAGAAATGGAACAAGCAATTCCATAACAGATAATTGCAATGACCTACTACTTGAACCGCAAGTTTTTCTTATCCAATTCATTTTAAGGCCACTGAGGAGGTATGTATGGCCTAAACACATGCATAGAGAGGATGATCCCTAACAAAACCACGAGAGAAATTCCTGATGAGCTGCAAATTTACAAGGCTGCAAAGAAGAGGCTCTTTTCTTTGCCTATATGCATTCAAAGGAGAATGACCCAACAGCTAGGGAAAACAAAATTCAAATCGAGTCCTTTGATTGTTGTCTCGTTACTTCTTTAAATATGCAAGCCTAGTTGACTTGCAAAGTTATAAATGTCCTATAAGCATATTTGTAGTAAGAAGATAATGGTGCAAAACACCAAATCTTCAAATGCTAGCCATCTGCATTTTGTGTTAGCCATTTAGCGATTCTAGGTGTGAACATAATTGAATCATGTTTGAGGCCATTGACACAAAAGCGCAACATGTTGACAACGCAACGCCTCAATGACCTTGTATTTGAGCGATATGTCTTCGTATGAGACAAGTGGAGAGGAAAGATATTCATGACGCAATTGACTTAAATGATATCGATTCATATGTAGCCTAAATTGTTGAACGTGAGGATGTGGATGGCCAACAACAACCCATGTTTACTAAGAAGGAAGTCACAAATTTGGAGAGGGAAGCAGAGGAAGCGATAGCAGCAAGGGAAGCATAGGCATCGAGAGGGTTGGTGAAGATCTGAATTACATGTTTGCGGATGATGTTCCATAGGAGAAACCTTTACCTTCCACTTCCAAGGCCCAGATGAGGAGTTGGAGATGAATTTATGGTGTATTGATGACTATAGTCTATGAGCATTGTACTCTGTTTTAGTCTAAAACTTAGCATTGTATTCCTTTTTAGATGAAAACTATTATAAAATACACTGGTGTTCTCTACAATCATTTATCATACTTTGTAATAGTGATTTAAATGTTATTTCAGTTTATTTTATGAATTTATATATTTTTTTAAAATAGCGATAAAGTTGCCAAGTAATTGCCAAGTCCCGAGTACGAGTCAAAGTTTTGGGCTGCTGAGCAATTGTCGAGTATGAGTTTAAATATGATATATAATTTAACTAGTGGGTAGTTGGTCGTGTAATTTGGAGCATGGCTCCCCATTATCTACACCTTCCTATTACATTTATAAAAAGAGTCAACTTTAGACAATAGTTTAAGGGGGTATTTTATGTAGAGTTTCTTTCTGGGGGAAAAGATAGAGATAGGATAGAACTGTCTAGAAGGTGTTGTATTAGGGGATGTATTGACAGACATAGTGAGAAAGGAAAGTCAGTTGTTATGTCTTACTGTATTTTGATATATGTTTAATAGTTAATGAATACTCACATATGGTTATTAGTCTTTGAATGTGAATGTGCAAATGTTGGTTCTTGCTGAGCTTCTAAATCATTTTTGCATGACATTTCTGAAGTCTCATTGCCAGGGTTTGTTTTTCTTTCTTGTGCAAGTTTAACTAGTGTTAATGTTGCTAATCTATTTGTGCGTTGTGCTCCGAAGTGACAATTTAAAGGAAGAGCTCTCAAGGCTATCAGTTGGAGTTGAAGATTTGGGTTGGATAACTGTTTACAGCTGATTCTTTGGTTGCCAAAGGGAGAGGGAGAGCCCTATTTGCACAACTTGGGTATCCCTATCCCCACTGTTTGCATCAGATTGGTATAAGAGCATCTCGAGGACTGGGCAGAAGAATGGTACAAAGAGGATTTAATGTGCACTGGAGTAAAGAAGGAAGAAGAAAAGCTGCAAATTGGAGAGCGCTTGGTGAGAATTTGTTGAGAACATTGGAAGCATTAGAGGCTAGACTGCAGCCTGAAAATTATGAAGATGAACCCTAAATGCAAGGGGCTCTTGTTAGGGCTCGAGATCCTATGGAGCGGTTGATTGAAGTTGTGACAAGACAAGCAGCCAAGGCATGAGTAAGTGCATCTGAATTCAAAGGAGATCTAAAGCCAAATTTGTTTCTAGACTGGGTTCAAGAGTTCGAGAGATATTTTGAGATAGAGGGAACTAAGATGGGGGAACAGAGGAAGAAGACCCAAGGCAGGCAAAATTTGTGGAGTCTGAGTTAAAGTCACATGTTGCAGTATGGTGGGACAGTTTGCAAAATACTAGGAGGCAAGGTAAGGAAAAAATTAGACTCTGGCCTAAAATGTTGAAACATTTGAGGGCAAGGTTTCTTTCATTTGATTATCAACAAAGGTTATTTAGGAAGTTCTAGAATTTAAGGCAAAGACAGCAAACAGTACAAGCTTATACAAAGCAGTTCTTGAGGTTGCAGGTTAAGACTGACATTCAGGGGGATGAGGAACAGTTGGCAGCTAGATATGTCAATGGTCTCAGTTTTCAGCTCCAAGAAGAATTAGCTTCGCTCAAGATACATATTGGAGATGAAGCCCTCCAATATTGCATTGAGGGCTGAAGATAAGTTTAATATGAGGGGCAGGATGATGCCAAAGAGGGGTGGAGTCTTCCCAAACGGAGGAAGAGGAAGTTCCTCTAAGCCAACAAACAAAGAGGGCACGGAAGAGGCCTAGGGTGTGAGGCCAGATTCCAGAGCTAGGGGAAGAAGACCACAATTTAGAGATTGATCTCCTCTGAAATGCTACTTATGCGGAGATGTTCATAAATCTTGAGAGCATCCACAAAATCCTAGAGCTACTAATAGAGCCATGATGACTGAAGAAGACCCACAAAAGATAGAAGACGAATCTGAAAAAATGTTGCAAGTGATGGGCAGCAAGGAAACCACTTAAGATGATTGGAGGAACGATGTTTTTTGGACTAAGTGCAAGTGCAAAGACAAGGTTTGCAAGGTAATCATTGATTGAGGTTCCACCAATAATTTGGTAAGCACATAAATGGTCCAGAAGCTTAATTTAGCTTGTATCCCTAAGGTTAACTCTTATAGAATTGCGTGGTTAAGGAAAGACCACAGTGTGCTAATGGACAGATCATATTCAGGTATTCAGTATTGGGCCATTCAAGGACCAAGTACCATGTGATGCGGTACCTATGGATGCATGTCATCTTTTGTTGGGCAAACCATGGCAGTATGACAAGTATGCCATCCATCATGCAAGGGATGATACTTATGAAGTGTGACATGAGGGAAAAGTCCATATCTTTAAGCCTGCAAAGAAAGAAGGGTCAAAGAAATTATCTGCTTTGTCTCTGTGTGGTGAAATGGAAGGAATTTCTAAAAGCATCAAGAAAAGAAGTTTGCTATCTCTTATGTCCCAAAAACGAGTAGCAAATGGAAAAGACGGAAATATCTGCAAAGGTTCAAGAATTGTTCTATAAATTTTCAGATTTGATGCCAACTGAACTACCTGCTGGGCTGCTTCCCTCAAAAGGAATTACGCATCAGATTGACTTGATTTCTGGAGCCAAACTTCACAACCAAGCCACTTATCGATCGACTCCATTGAAGAATGAAGAGATGAGACAACAAATTACTGACTTGTTAGAAAAGTGTTTCATAAGAGAAAGTATGAGTTCGTGTGTTGTACCTGCTCTCCTTTCACTTAAAAAATGTGGCAAGTGGGGGTTGTGTTTGGATACCAAGGGTATTACTAAGATTACTATTAAGAACAGGTATCCATTGCCTAGGATGGATGACATCTTAGATTGTTTAGCAGACACGAAAATCTTCTCAACAATTAAGCTTATGAGTGGTTACCACCAGATTCAAATTCAAGAGAGGGGTGAGTGGAAGACTACATTCAAAACAAAGGATGGGTTGTATGAATAGATGGTTATGCGCTTTGGCTTGTCCAATGCTCCAACTACCTCATGTGGAATATGAATTAGGTATTGAGACCATTTATTGGAAAATTTGTGATAGTTTATTTTGATGATACTCTGATTTTTAGTAAGAGAATAGAAGAGCATGCAGAACATTTAAGAGCGATTTTCAATAAACAGAGAGCTGAAAATCTATTCAATAATCTAGTAGATAAGAATGAATTTTGCAAGAACCAACTTGTCTTTCTAGAAATTTTTATTTCAATTGATGGATCGAGCATGGATCCAATAAAGGTAAAAGTTATTCTTGAATAGCCTACTCCCCAAAGCATAACATAAGTAAGGAGTTTCCATTGATTTGTGAACTCTTGCAAGAAGTTTATTAGAAATTTCAGTAGCATTAGTGCACCATTGACAGATTGCACCAGAAGCAAGGTCTTTGTAACCAAAAAGAGTTTTTTACAGTTGAAAAAGAAGGTAACCGCCGCTTCAAGCTTGGCTCTACCGGAATTTGAAATGGTATTTACAGTCGAATATGATACATCAGTTGTAGGCTTGTAACTATTGACGGAGTACTGATTCAAGAAGGTAAACCTATTGCTTATTTTAGTGACAAATGATACCAAGAGAAAGTATAGCATCTATGACAACGAAATATATGCCATTGTAAAAGCAAGTATTGGAGACATTGATAGATAACCAAACATTAGAACATATAAATTCACAATCCAAGTTGTCCCACAAACATGCCAAGTAGGATTCCTTCTTGCAGTCTTATATGTTTGTACTACTGCATCGAAGTGGAAGGACCAATGTTGTCGCAGATGCTTTAAGTAGGAGGCACCATCTGTTGGTCACAATGAGGAGTAAAGTTATGGGGTTTGGAAAAATAAAAAGTGAGTATGGGGCTGATCAGTATTTCAGCAAAATTTATGAGGATCTTAGTACCCCTGGTGTTAAATCTTTCGAGCATTATGTTTTGGCTGATGGATTTCTATTCAAAGGTATGCAATTGTGTATTCCCTTGAGATATAAAAGAGAGGATTTGATTAAAGAACTGCATCGTGGGGGCTTAGGAGGACACTTTGGAAGGCAAAAAACTTAGATTTTGGTTAGTGAGAAATTATTTTGGCCAACAACGAGGGATTTTAATAAATTTGTCTCTACTTGAAGAACTTGTCAAATTACTAAAGGGGACAGCAGAATGCTGGATTGTATAAGTCCCTCCCAATACCTGAATGATCTTGGGTTGACATTTCAATGGATTTTTGTGTTGGGACTGTAAACACCTAAATATGGCCACCAATGGTTTCTTATCTGAATTTAGACCAATTCTTACCAACCATTGACCATTTAGCCTAACAATTTTAAAATGTCTCAAATTTGGCTTTATAACCATGCAATAAATCAATTTGGCCTATTAATCAATTAAATTGAACAAATGCACATTGAATTAAATCAAATCTTGCAACAAATGACCAAATGCCTAAATGGTATTACTTAAAGTGAAAATCTTGATCAAAACCTAATTAAATTCATCTTTGAGCAAATGAGCTAATAAATCAATTACCAAAAAGGAAAATTCAAATATCAAGAGCATCTTAGAACATCCTAGAAGCTACTCATTACTTTTGTGAGTTGTCTCAAATGGAAAATATCTAAAGAATATCCTAGGAATATGTCAAACTCAATCAAGATTAATAAACTCCACCAAGGTTCCAATTTAACCCATTCCAAGTGATTTTGAAGCCTATATAAGCAAGCTTAGAGCTCTTCATTTAGAGAGCTTGGACATAATAGTGTTATTATGCAGGAATTTGGTCATGAATGCAAACATAATGTTATAATGCCAAAATTCTTCTAAGCCAAGCCAAATCAAGCCACATCAAGCCAAAGCCAAGCATTGAACAAGGTGCCAAGAGGAGATGAAGGTAGCCACACTCCACTGATGAAAGACCTTTTGAGCACAAATCCGAGCAAGCCAACAAGGAAGCCTTTTGGAGCAATCAAAGATTTGGTTAAGGAATTTGTATTTTGTGTTTAAATTGTTATTTCCTTCCATTTTTAGTTGAGTTCTCATTTGGTTTATCCATTATGCTCCCCCCATGATCAGGCCTAAAGGATGTTAAATTGTTAGTGAGTTCATTTTTCATTGTTTTTGAGACAAACTCTATACTAACCTCCTCCTTTGAGTTAAAATCCTAAATCAAAGATGGCACGCACGGTAGAACACGATTGCGCACCCCACATCTTTGAACAAAAACCGATGTTAAAATAGTTTTTATTTTTAATTCGTTTACTTTTTTTTGATAGATTGTTCTTAATGATGTCATCCTAATTCACTCAAAATTTCATTAAAATCTGATTCGTAGTTTAAAAGTTTTGACTATTTTAGTGACTGTCGCTTTTTATTTTCTAATTTTTTAGTAAAAACGGATAGTACAGAGCTAATAATTTTTTTGTTATTCACTATTTTGACTTGAATTTTCTTAGAGATGTGCGCCCTGGACCTATAAACAACCTCCAAAAATTTCATGACAAATAGATGTATATTTTAAAAGTTATGGTTAAAATACTAACTGCAGGTTTTTATGTTTTGTGTGTTCGATTTTATTTGTTTTAACCTTCTAACTTGTTTGCATGTTTCATAGGTTGAGTTTTTTTTGTTTCTTTAAGATTTATTTATATTTTTATTGAGATTTTTGCTAACCTTTGTCTAACCTAACATGTTTGTTTTCTTGAGGTTTTGCCTTCGGGTTGACATATTTTACACTTCAAAGTTGTTTGTCTCATTTGATAAATAAGCTTCAAGGCTAAACAAAGCATTAACCTTTTTCTTGCAGTCTATTTGAAAAATTCTCAAAAAAAAGCTTAATTAGTTCTTTCGCACTCTTTTTTGGATGTTCTAAAAAGAATTAAGCATTTTCACTTTGGGTTTAAAGAGGAGAATTATTCATGTTTATGTTAAATGTTTTGATTGTTCTTTCAAAGTTTACAACTTAAAGCCAAGGGGCTAAAAAAACACCACCGCAAAATTTTTGGTGCTATAAAATTGAATACATTTTAAAGTTTTTGCAATTTGTTTTCATTATTTGTTTAGTCTAAACTTGTTTGAGTAAATAGGGAGTTGTGCATGTATGTTCTTTCATCTGTCCCCTTCTGGAAACTTTTGAAATCAAAAGTGCCAACTTCTTTTTGGATGGTTTGCAATTATTTCTATTTGTGTAACTTAAAAGGGGCTAATAATGAATATAATCAAACACTTTCAATTTGGTGCAATGAAATTAACCTCACTTTATTATTTGCAAACTTGCTTTTTGATTGTGTGTTTTGGCGAAAAGAGACGTGCGTGTATGTTGTCCCATCCGTCCCCTTTAAGGAACTTTTGGGATCAAAAACGTCATCTCATCGCACTTTGAGCCTAATCCAAGGCATAAAAAGAACATCGTTTAAAGCTCTCCTTAAAAACTCGTAATAGTATTGGATGATTTTTAGATAACCATAAAGTCTTTCTATCGTGTCATTTATTTCATGCATCTTGACTTGTGAAGGGGACTTTATTACCTCCCACGAGTTCTTTAGGAAAACTTTGATCTGAGGTTTCATCTCCCGACATCGTCTTCAACCCCTCTCCACGGGGGTTATATAAATTGGGATCCCCTCACTGGGATGATGGTTTGAGCGGTTAAACCATCTCCGTTAGTAGAAGCTAAACCCGGGACGTTTGAATATGTTGGACATTGCACTACACTAAGCAAGCAATGGATGTAGTGGTTGTAAAAAGGACAAAACCTTTTTACAACAAGTCATATGATGCAGACCCAAATGATGTGTTGTTTCTCTTGTTTGCTAACGTGAAAGTCAGCAGACATGAGATCCATCTAGAACGATCGAAAACCAATTAGTTTAATTAACCCCACATTGTCATACCCGTGATAGGATTTGGATGATTATACTTAGTGTATTCTGGTCATTTTTGCTTGGTATGTTTTGAGACTAAAACTTGTTTGTTTGTTTATAACTACATCAAAAACCAGTTTGTTTATACGTCAGTCATTGATCGAAGAGGCATTATGCTGACCATTTTACACTACACTTGTGCCTTGCAATTTTTGCTAAACATGTTTGTGTGTGTGTTATTTGTTTGAGATGGGTATCGTTATGCTGCCCATATCATTATCACGTTTGAACCTTTGAGTATTTAAAACATAACATTGATCACATCATTAAAGCATGCTTACGCCGTTAGACTGTTCATTTTGTTTCAAGACTTGTTTGACCTTGTATCAAAAACCATTGTTTCAAACCAACCAAACCATGTCACGTATGCCATTTGGACCTTGTTCGTGCATTGTCATGTTGTCCAATCTTGTCCAGCTTGTTTAGTCCAATCATAGTTTTCAATAAACCTTTCCAAGTTCGAATTCAAACATTGATTTTTGTTTAAACCTCGCTTCGCAGGGGCCGATACACAGATCTTTCTCTTCTGGATTGCATAACTTAGGTTAATCGATTGCCCAAATTTAAAAACTATCGCTTGTTTGTTCATTCAACCTATCATCATCATTGTTTATGCCTTTAATTGAAAAAATACAGTATTTTCTCCAGGTGTCTTTTGCCTTATGGCTTATACCAACTGATCATGTTTATGTTTGATTTCGTGTGTCGAGTCTATGTCAAAGTTGTTCCAATCTTGTTAGATTAAATTAAATCAAATCACATCAACTTTTGTTTAAAAGTCTAGCTATTGACGTTGTTTAGCCAAAAGTCCTAGCAGATCATGTTTGTTTGAGCCTAGCTTTTGACTCTGCGTTTGGACAAAAGCCCTAGCAACTCAACTTTTTTCTTTCCTAGTTTAGACCTTGTTTGGAACACTTTGGCCTAGACTTTGACATGTCGGTTTTATTCAAATGCTTGACCTTTTGTGTATGACATTTGACATTAGACATTTGACTTTAGACTATTTTATACCAAGTTCTAGCACAAACCATTTTGGAGATACAACTCCATTTTCAGACCACGTTGGAGATACAGCTCCACTTTCGACCAAGCTAGATCACAATTGATCCCTTTGTCCTTTGGACATAGTTTTTCAAAGTTTGCAAAACTCTAAGCCTTTTTGTTTTTGGAGCTTTCATCATTTATGCAGATATGACTAGATACACTTATGGTGGAGTCACGTACAATCCAAATTATGATAAAATGGCCACACAAAATGGCTTTGATTTTTATGGCTTTATTCAAGACCTCTTTGATGATAACATGGTTTGTGAGACGAAATATTATCCACCTTGCACAAATCAAATCAAGGACCAAAAGTCAAGACCTCAACTGGGATGATATGGTTGGGGAGGAATTGGGTACAAACCTCTACAATGATAATGTTGTTTGGGAGATGGATCCATACCCTTATTACAATAATCAATACAGAGAACAAAGGCAAGGACCAGCTTACAATCCAACTCAAGACCATGACTGAGATGATATGTTTATGAGGACTTGGATGCTTTGGCTTATGCAAGCAATCAGGCTCCAAGACGTTCTAAACTTATTCTTCAAGGACCTCATCTTTTGGTTTGTGCAAGCAATCAAGCTCCACGACACCCTACCATTACCATTCGAGGACTTCATCATTTGGCTTGTGCGAGCAATCAAGTTCCACAATGCCCTATCATTATCCAATCCAAACCTCAGCCAATCCAATCACAATCCCAACCAATCATTCAGCCTAAACCTCATCCAATCATTCAGCCTCAGCGCATCATTCCGTCTAAACCCCAACCAATCCAATCAGTACCTACCCAATTGAGCCAATCATTTGAGAAACAAGTTCTGATCAAAACTGGTATTTTCCAACTTATTGGAAACCAAGGCCAAGAAAACCAACCAATCCAAGATGTTTTTGTTGAATCAACCATTTGCGACAAGTCAACCTGTGATGAATCGTCCATTGATCCTATACATGTTATCGAGGAGTCTTACTCTGATGAGTCAATCTTTGTTGAGTCACTTCTTAATGATTATAATTGTCTTTGGGCAAATCATTACCTAGACCATATGCCTATTTTCAAGAGCATCCCTCTGACAAGCCAATCTTTGAAGAGTTGTCTCTTGACCTTTTTCCCATCCTAGAGGAGTCTCACTTTGACAAATCAATCTTTGTGGATCTTGTTATGCCATTACAAGCCATTACTTGTCCAAAACCAAACATTCAACAGGACATCATTATAATAGAGTACCCATCAAATAAAGAATCGAAATTAGAGTCAGGTTCTACTCTTGAATCGACATCAGATTTAGCATCAAAAGCAGAATAAACATCAATCTCGACCTCGGATTCAGAGTCCCTTGAGTCGGAATCAGATTCAAATACAAAATATGTTTGTGATTGTTACAACGTTGGTTATGCATGCCTAGCAGATCAGTACGAATACAATTGTGATCCTTGTACAGTTTTTGAGGATGATTACTTCAGCATTGGCACAAGTTCTCCTAGTATCTTCTATGAGGATTGTGCTGCCAACCTCCATTCCATTACCGTTCCACATGTCATTACCACCAACCAACATAGCCATATTATTGACATTCCATCTCCCACGAGTGTCGATTGGGACAGGCAGAATCACACCTTGTTGAACTGCATCCATGACGACATATCAGAGGAAGAAAAGCAAAGAGGCCAAAACCACAATCATAAAGCAAAACACTCTCTTAGTGAAACCTTTTCGGAGGCGCTAGGGGGCAATCAAAGTCAGAACTCAATATCTTCTAGTGAAACCTTTTCGGAGTCGCTAGGGGGCAATCAAAATCAAAAGTCAATGTTACTTAGTGAAACCTTCTTAGAGGCACTACAGGACAATCAAGACAATTTCATTGGTAGAAACCTCTTCGAGGTGCCAATAGCTGAGCACAAAAGTTCTTCACTACTTGATGAAGGCATTATCAAAGATCAAATCAAAATAGCTTCTAATCTACAGCTTAATCAAATGATAGTTGCTCTCAAGATCAAACCAAAAAAAAATTGGTGGTCCTATCGAGAACATATTCAGAGTCTTCGGCTCCGCCACATCCAAAGATATGTTGAATCCGGAATCAGCAACATTGTGTGTGCTTGAAAATCCCGATATTCATTTATTTCCCCACCATTATCATCCACCATTCCATTTCCCAATCAAACCTATCACTCAACATTTATCCTTATTTACCATCTATGGCCACATTTTCCTTTTCAGAGGCTACAAAGATACTTTGTCTCGAAGTTTGAAGGAAACAATATCAACGACCGATGAAGATCACAACATCATTTGCATCCGGATTTGCATCGAGTTCATCATAGAGCAACGATTCAGACGAGGTGTGGGCTAGCAATTTACATGATTGACTATTCTGGTTGTATCATTTGTTGATCAGGACGTGCATCTCCACATCAGTAGGAATAATAGAATCACATACCCAGGCCACAAACATAAAAAACCAACGACTATCATCAACCAAAAACATGTACCATACCATTTCAATTTGCCATATCCATTTGCCATTGTTGCATATCCATTTGTCATTGTCACATAATCATTTACTTCACCCTACCACTTGGGGACAACCCTCCTACTATTCTATCCAATCAATCAAACCATCAGTATCCTAAGCACAGCTATCCTTTCATACCATTTTACCATTCCGTTCCTACTCAACCAAACATTGATTCGTCCATTGGTTTAAATCTTATCAACCTAGCCCATTTGACCTTGGTTTGTCCATTAGTTTCATGTTTTCAGCATACAGAATCAGATCAATTTCAACAATTATTTCAAGCATTTCAAACAGAGATAGTATTTTGGAACAGTATGATAGAAGTTTTGGCAGTTGCATCCTTCGTTTCTTACGCCCTTCTTATCAAGTTTTTTATGTGAACCTGATTATATCACCTACTGAGGCAAATCAGTGTTCACCGGTCTTAATACTAATTATATTGCCTGCTAGGGCAAATTGGTATCATTGATCTATCAGTTATATCTTAGTTACAACCGTCTATGGGCAAACTAGGGGCAACATTTGTTTATTGTGCCTTGACATATCACCTAGCCATTCTTGTGCCGTACTATGCCATCATACCAATTGTGTTTGTTTTGTTTGAATTCATTGCTACACTAGTCAGATTCCTCTGCTGTGAGGTGAACTACTATGAACTAAAGCCATTTTGAGACTATGTAGATCGCGTTTGATTCATGTTGAGGTCAGCTCAGTCCCCCTTTAGCCAACGCTCTCGCCGTTTTGCGAGTAGGTATCTAGTCATTCTTTAACGAGTTAAAATACCTCAAAATACCAAAAACATTCAAATATTTCAAAATCCAAAAACATTTGTCTTGTCCAAGCCTAGTTCGTCATCCTCAATCTACCCTACTGGGGCAAAGTCATTGTTAGAATGCATTATTTTGCTTTTGCTTTCAAGATGTTCGTTTATTTCTCTTTGTTTATTTGAGTGCTTTCTGTTTGTTTCTTTGTTTGTTTGTCTGCTTCCCTATTTGTTTGTCTACTTGCCTGTTTGTTTGCTTTTAGTATTGTTGTCTCGACTCAATCTATATGCATTCATTGGGTGATTCCTTGAGCACATTATTCTTGAGTCCATCCATATTCATACATCAACATAGTTATCGTGATTTTTATCATTGGTGCATTGTTTTCGATTGTTTATTGGATCGGGAGTCAATCTTTATGCACATTTTGGCCAAGTCTTCATGGTGTTCTATCATGAAGCCTACCATCATGTGCTATAGCAAAAATCAGCTGCAAGAGGTCTACAAGCAATGGAGCATCAGAAGTTTCTCCTTGGCACCTTGGCAAATCTTTCCACACCCATCTTGATCAAATCAACTTTGACCATTCTTGTTGTATCAATGCTAATTAAGACGAGCATCTCCGCATTGGTAGGTACAACCGAATCATTCTCATTGATCAACCTTTATTCTTCTATTTATCTCTTTCATCACTTTGTGCATTCTCATATGCCTAGTTGTTTATGGCTTCTTTAGTCATTAGATCATCGCATCTACGTTTGCGTCTGCTCATCTTTAATCTATATTCCAGGTGATATCCTTGAGTTCTGCTTGCTAATCTGCGCTACTAAGGCACAACCTTATCAAATATCATCTTTATCAAACAATCCAAGTCATCTTAATGATTATAACCGCCAATGGGCAAATCATTATTTTGACTTTTATTCCTGATTATAACTGCATGTGGGCAAATCAGTACCTTTTAAATCAATGCATGCAAACATTTTCTCGTTTGGATTAATCTCAACCATGGGTTAATTCCACCTTTCTTCTTGCTTATTTTCGAGGGACCATCCATCCACATGTGACAGCCACTCCCTCTAGGGGGCATCATCTTAAGCTTCCCAAACATCATTTGGAGCTTTTTCTTCAAATCATCATCTTCTTTTTGACATACACGCCATTTCTCATTATTTGAAAAGATATTGTTGTACTTATAGCTAGCAACACCTTCCCAAACAAGGACAAACTGTAGACACCTAAATTTGGCCACCAATGGCTTCTTATCTGACTTTAGACCAATTCTTACCAACCATTGACCATTTAACCTAAGAATTTCTAAATGTCTCAAATTTGGCTTTATAACCATGCAATAAATCAATTTGGCCTATTAATCAATGAAATTGAACAAATGCACATTGAATTAAATCAAATCTTACAACAAATTACCAAATGCCTAAATGGGATTAATTAAAGTGACAATCTTGATCAAAACCTAATTAAATTCATCCTTGGGAAAATGAATTAATAAATCAATTACCAAAAAGGAAAATTCAAATATCAAGAGCATCTTAAAACATCTTAAAATCTACTCATTACTTTTGTGAGTTGTCTCAAATGAAAAATATCTAAAGAATATTCTAGGAGTATGCCAAACTCAACCAAAGTTAATAAACTCCACCAATGTTCCAATTTAACCCATTCCAAGTGATTTTGAAGCCCTATAAAAACAAGCCTAGAGCTCTTCATTTAGAGAGCTTGGACATAATAGTGTTATTATGCAGGAATTTGATCATGAATGCAAACATAATGTCATAATGCCAAAATTCTTCCAAGCCAAGCCAAATCAAGCCACATCAAGCCAAAGCCAAGCATTGAACAAGGTGCCAAGAGGAGATGAAGGTAGCCACACTCCATTGATGAAGACCTTTTGAGCACAAATCCAAGCAAGCCAACGAAAAAGCCTTTTGAAGCAATCAAGGATTTGGGTAAAGAATTTGTATTTTGTGTTTAAACTGTCATTTCCTTTCATTTTTAGTTGTGTTCTCATTTGGTTTATTCATTATGCTCCCCCCATGATCAGACCTAAAGGACGTTAGATTGTTAGTGAGTTCATTTTTCATTGTTTTTGAGACTAACTCTATACTAACCTTCTCCTTTGAGTTAAAATCCTAGATCATAGGGACTACCATGTACTCAGAGAGGCAATGACTCTATCTTTGTGGTTGTGGACAGTTATTCTAAAATGGCCCATTTTCTTCCTTGTAAAAAAACTAGTGATGCAAGTAGAATTGCTAATTTGTTTTTCAAAGAAATTGTGTGCTTGCATGGATTGCTGAAGACCATTACAAGTGACCAGGATACTAGACTTCTAAGTCACTTTTAAAGTACCCTATGGAGAAAGTTGGACAGTAAGCTAAAATTTAGTTGTGTGTATCATCCTCAAACCAATGGGCCAACAGAGGAAGCAAATCGATGATTGGGAAATTTGTTGTGAAGTTTCATTGGTGGAAATCCAAAGCAATGGGATCAAATATTAGCACATACTGAATTTTCAATTTACACAGCCCCAGCACTAACAGATCTACAGCCAAATCTCCTTTTCAAATAGTTTATGGAGAAAATCCAAAAGGAGTAATTGGCTTGCTTGATTTACTAGTGGACACCCCCATTTCTCGTGATGCTGAAAGTTTTGCTGAGCACATTCATGAGGTGCATTAGAAATTCAAGGATAAATTACAATCCACAAATGAGCAATATAAACAGCAAGCTAATATGCAACAAAGGGAAAAAGTATTTCAAGAAGGGGAGATGGTTATGGTGCATTTGCGGAAAGCAAGATACCCTCAAGGTACCTATAACAAGCTTAAACCCAATAATTTTGGCCCTTGTCAAATCTTAAAGGGGCTTAATGATGATGCCTATCTAATTAAGTTACCTGAACACTTGGATATCGGTCCTATTTTTAATGTCTTTCCAAGCAAGGACAGAAAGTGCAGAAGTTGTTCAAGTCCAGGAGGATTGGGCAAGACACAAAGATCATGGACACAATGGCTAAGGAGTATTTGATGACACTTGTGAAGTGGAAAGGCCTCCCCGACTACTATAATTCTTGGGTGGCAGAAGAAGAACTACTCAAGTTCGCCAAGAAGCATGATGCTGAACTAGGAGGTTCAGAGCTTTGCTTTTAGCCAAGGGGGGATGACGCAGTCCATTTGTGGGCCCAGGGTAGACCAATCTGTAAAAGTTTAGGAAAAGATGAGTTGATTTAATATTTTAAATATATAACTTAAATAGTGGGTAGTTGGTGGAGTATTTTTTAGGGCATGGCTCCCCAACATTTATCTTCCTATTAATTTTTTTTTAAAATAGTGTCAGATTCAGAGAATAGTTTAAGGGTGTATTTTAGGTAGAGTTTCTTTTTGGTGGAAAAGATAGAGATAGTATAGAACTGTCTGGAAGGTGCCGTATTAGGGGATGTATTGACAGACATAGTGCAAAAGGAAAATCAGTTGGTATGGCCTGCTGTATTTTGATAAATATTTAACTGTTAATGAAAACTCAGATATGGTTATTAATCCTTAAATGTGAATGTGCAAACGTTGGTTCTTGCTGAGCCTCTAAGTAATTTTTGCATGACATTTTTGAAGTCTCTTTGCCAGCGTTTGTTCTTATTTCTTGTGCAAGTTCACCTGGTGTCAATGCTGCTAATCTACCCAGATTTTGTACCTCAAAGTGACAATTTAAGGGAAGAGCTCTAAAGGCTATCACTTGGAGTTGAAGAGTTGGGTTGGATAACTGTTTACAGCTTGAGCTGAATGTCTGGTTGCTAAAGGGAGTGGCAGAGCCCTGTTAACAGGTCTTGGGTATCCCCAACCCCACTGTTTGCATCAGCAAATTTTGAAACTGAACATTGAAGCAAACGGATAAATACTACATACCAATTTGGTCTAAATGGTATTAAAGATCAACTCAGCTCAATCAATGGATAAAATATTTTAAAGCCACGACATCAAAACACATAGAAAAGTCGTGCAGACCAATCTGTGGCTTAAATGGCCTTCAAAGTTGTCTCATTTCAATCATTCGAAAAAATGTTTTTACCCTGGACATCAAATCAAAACAAAAAGATGCACTTTGATAAATCCTAGAGATCAATTTGGCCTATATGACCTTAAAAATCATCTCATCTCGTATCACTATAAGTCCTATAGACCAATGTGGCCTATATGGTGTTAAAGATCATTTCATCTCAATCAATGGGAAATTTTTAATTTATTTTAAAGCAAGAAATCAAAACAAATAGATGAGTCATACAAACAAATGTGGCACAAATTATCATACAAGTCAACCTCGTCTCAACTAATTTAAATTATGATATCTTGCTTTAACTTACACATCAAAACAAATAAAGACCTACACACCAATTTCAGCCTAGATTCCATTGAAATCCATGTTCCACCAAGTTCCCTTTTAAGAAGGATAGGGAAATGTGGGTTATGAAAAAATTAACACCTAGAAGTGCCTCCAAAAACCTATAAATGATAAAGGAATATGAAAATAGCATGAAGATGGTGATTGAGGAACAGGAACGGGGCACTGTAGGATGGGAACGCATCCTCATGGAACACAGGTTGAAATTCATCTCATCTCAATCAATAAAACAGGACATCAAAACAAACAGATGCAGATCTGTTTGGCCTAAATGGCATTAACACACCTCAACATTCACCCCGTTGTGAACATTATTAATCCTGGTCTACACCCCCCTTAATGTGAGCATGGGGAGAATATACATCTTCAAGAACTGGCCTGAACAGAATCGCATGCCAACTCATACTTTTAGGTCTGCATACTATTGTCTGAGTCTTGTTGTACATGACCACTACTATGCGAAGAATGCATCCCACATTTACTCCATGTGAACGCAACGAACATTTCACTGGCCGATCATCTCCATAAAAAATTAAGGCGGTCAAAGGATCTCTGCAGTCAAAGGATTTCTGCAATTAGCTACCCTCCTATACAACTATTGCCACATTCCATTATATATACACTCCTTTTTCTCCAAATATTAGAGGATTTCCAAAGTGATAAGGGAATGAAAACACACAACATTAGAAAATGAAATATCATGAGGAATAAATCATCATTGTCATCTTATGCAGCCTCTGTTAATGTTTGTTACCACTCAAACAAAAATAGCATAGACAGTTTCCACTGTCACTGAATAACTGTCCTTGGCATTAGCCAATTTGGCGCAAAGCACACCACACCTATAAACAGGGATGCTCTTTTGTTCTTATTCACACAGCTAAAAAATAAATATGCCACTAAAGCAAAAAGTGGCCCCGTCGCTAGTGGCTAACGAGAGGCTATGAAACCTCCGGCCTCCGTTTCCTCTGTCCTCCAATATAGGGAGCTACTTACTTTCTTGTTAAGTGTTTGATGTATTCTCATGCAATCAAGTGTTCACGTTTTCTTGGTCGGACATCCTCCCATTCGGTTCTGCCTCATATCTAGCTTCAAAATTCGAAATGTCTCATCTCCAGCTTCAAAATTCGAATGTCTTGATTTTGCATATTTTGGATGTCGGTTTCCACCAAAAGTGCGTCCATTACAATTCTAACACAAGATTTTGACTCTTTGCTCATTTTTTTATTTTGACAATAAACGACAATGACGACTTTTGACTCTTTTAACGACATATATTTACTATGGACCCAAAAAGACTATTTTGAATTTTTGATAATTCTATATTGACTCAATAATGACTCTAAAACATAAAAGCTTTTTACAACAAATTCATATGCTCCTATCAACTTAAAGAATACTATAGACTTTAAACACAAAAATTAAAAAGTAATCTTACTTAATTACTTTTTAAAACTACTACCATACTAAACCAATGACTATTTGACCAATTTAATACGCTAACCTAAATAAAGATATTGACCCACTATTCTAAAAAAAAACCTAAACTTATAAATTACTTAAACTTTAATGTAATAAACGACTAAACTTAATATCAAAAAAAACATTAATCTAAACTTAAAAGTAAAGAACAAAATGACAATTTTTAAAAAAATACTACAGACTAATAATAAAACCACTGTTCTATTTGGAAAATTGCGGCACTGTTTGGAACTTGAGACTAAGAAGTCATGTAGATTAGTCAAGTACAGGCCATGGAGCAATGCAAGATCAGTAAGTAGTGTGCCGTATCAATGAGTAAGAAATCCTTGAATCCAAATCCAAATGGTGTCAGATCCTTATCTACAGTTGAGTCGAGTCAATTGTGAGTTGCCAAGATATAAGCTCCTCTTGGGGATTTCACAACTGGAATGAGAAGATAAGACACGATTTATGCGTAGAGTGAATGTCTATAGAATATTTCCAAGATGATGTCTTTTGAATTCTAAACCTGTTGAACCACGAAAGTCTAGCTACAATGCTAGAGCCATTCAACGTAATCGATGCAATTCTAAAATGCAATGCAGGCCAAGTCCCAAATATTACGAATATCTCCAAAGTAATGCAAAATAGATATGGGTCTACGCTCAATCCAAAAGCGTTAGGATGTAAGCTCGTTTTCTCTCCACCTTCTTGTTGCTATAGCATGAAAAAATCAGGTTTGTGCATATAATAGACATGTGGATGGAGACAAAAATCTAAGGATGTTGTGTTGATTCAAGTCAACTACGTCATTTGCATCTACCACATGCATAAAATAAAACAAATTATATCTCACCCAGCATTTATATGCTCTAGGACTGCAAAAAGGTGCAGGGCAATCACTGCCAACTATGCCATAGTCGAAGATATCTTCAATGAGGATGGTAATATTGGTTCTAATATGGGTTGTGCAACGGACCTTTTCACTAATGCTAATAAAACCTAAATACTACAGAGCATTCCTCACTGACTCTCATAGCAAATGGCAAACCTGCTCTGATACCAGATATTGGTAAAAACAGAGTTGCACAAAGAGCCAAACACACAGGTGACAATAAAAAGCAATAATATTATATTGCACACTATATTATATTTCATACGGGACATTACAAATATATAGGAAAACTCTTTCCTATAATTGGGGAGATCATATTTCCACCACAATCTCTGTATCTCCCTATAATAACTCAATCTAACAACCAACTAACTAAATCAAATCAACCAAATAACTAAATCAAATCACCCAGTATATTATTGTTGTGCATAATAACAATAATATACCAAACAACTATTAATGTATTATTGTTTATCTAGCAATAATTACGTTAGCCTCCAAAATCCTATAAATGATAAAGGAATATGAAAATAGCATGAAGATGGTGATGGAGGAATAGGAACAGGGCACTATAGGATGGGAACGAATCCTCATGGAACACAGGTTGAAACTCATCTTATCTCAAATCAATAAAACAGGACATCAAAACAAACAAATGCAAGTCTATTTGGCCTAAATGGCATTAAAAATTCATCCCATCCCAATCAATTTAAACAATATTTAATAACTGTGCATCAAATCAAAACAAACAGATCTAAATGAACTTAAAATTCATCCCATCCCATCTCATCTAACTATGATATCATTTTCTAATTAGATGGGCACAACAGATTTACGAAAAGGGTATGCATATAACTAATAGATACCCTGCATACCACTTTGGTCAAATGGCGTTGAAAGCCATCCATCTCAAACACTAAAACAAGACGTCGCAAATAGATCTCCTACAGACCAATTTGGCCTAAATGGCATTAAACGTCATCTATCTCAATCAACAAAGTTGGATATCAAAACAAATAGATGCCCTACGGGTCACTTTGGGTTAATAGGCATTGAAAGTCATCTATCTCAATCAATAAAACAGAACATCTAAACAAATAGATGCCCTAAAAGGCATTAAAACTCATCTCATGTCAATCAATCAAAAAAACTAGTTTTAAAACATGCATCAAATAAAAACAACGAGAAAAGCCCAATAAGTTCTACAAAACAATTTGCCTGAATGACCTTAATAATTTCTAATCAGGCAGGCACAACGAAATCATTAAAAGGGTATGCATATTACCAATAGATGCCCTACAGGGTCAAATGGCATTGGAAGTCATCTATCTCAATCAATAAAACAGTAATCAAAACAAACAGATGTTCTACAGACCATTTTCGCATAAATGGGATTGGAAGTCCTCTATCTAAATTAATAAGACAGCACGTCAAAACAAATAGAAGCCTTACACAAACCAAGTTGGCCTAAATGGGTTCAAAAATTTATCTCGTCTCAGTCATTTGAAAATTAAATTTATTTTATAACTAGGTATCAAAACAAAACAAACAGACTCACCCAACATTTGAAAATTAAATTTATTTTATAACTAGGTATCAAAACAAAACAAACAGACTCACCCAATAAATCCAACTGCTCAGTTTGGCCTAAATGACATTAAGAATGATCTCATCTCATCTTACCGTAATCTCGTATTCTAACTAGGTAGGCACTACAAAACCATGAAAAGGGTATTGAAATTACAAATTGACATATACACCCAATAAGTCCTCCACGGAAATTTGGCCTAAATGACATAAAAGTTGGTTTCTTCTCATCTCAACGTAATCTCAAATTCTAATTACATGGCCACTGTAAAATCATGAAAAGGGTATTGATATTACCAATTTACAGATACACACAATAAGTCCTAAAAACAAATTTTGACCAAAATATCATTAAAATGTCATCTCATCTCCCTACAATCTCAAACTCTAATCAGATAGGCATTACAAAATCATGAAAAGGGCATTGCTATTACCAATTGTTTCAAGACAGCCTTGATGCCAGGGCGCACATGCTTGGCTTCCACTGCATCAAAACGAGGAAAAGGCCCCCTTTCTAGCAACGGATTATTATTCTCCTCCGCCATGCTTGCAACCTCTTTGAAACTACTGCAAGTGAAAACCCTATTGAGCTTTGTGGCTCTTGAATTTTTCGCACTACAATAAACAGATGCAGATGGGAATGAACTCTTCTTGGTACAGACGACTAATGTATGACTATGCCGTCTCTTTGAGTATAAAATGGGCGTACGTGAAAATAAGATGGGTCTTGTTGCAATCAAACGACGAGAAAATCGAAGCCCGTTCATGCCGAGAGCCATTCTATAGTGTTAAAAGGTTTTCCGTATATGCTAAGTCAAATTGAAAGGATTGACGTGGGCCACCATTGAATGAATAAATGAAAGATTTTAATAGCGTTTATGAGACGACGGAGCGTATGGGACTGTGTGTTGTAATTCCCAATTATCTCGAGGGTGTAAAGAATGTTTGAAGAATTGTACATTCAATTTTTTTAGTTTTATTTGGATAGTATTTTTAATATTTTTTGAATAAATTTTTGATTTAAGTGTATGAATTGAGTACCCTTTAGTATATGAGAAATAAACTTACGAACTTCTTATCGCGTAGGAATGATCGTCAATCGACCACTTTTTGTTTTAATTGTTGACTCATTTACTATTTTATTTACGTTGTGTCATGAGTGATGTAAACGTCCCGAAACCATCTTGGGCTTTCTTAGGCCTTGTAGCACGTAAGTGAACTTGTTTTGGTTTTATAAGACTTCCACACAAATTCTCTAGCATCGTAGACCCTTTCTTAGATCTTATGGACCTTTTCTCGTGCTTTATGGAGTTCTCGATGATGGTCCCCATGCCATCAAATTTAACCCAACAGTTAACAGGTGGACAGATCCCACTACCCCTGAGTCAATTGTAGATGTTAATTCGTAAGTCACAAAATCGGCCAATGAGAAGTGGCCACGTAACGTGGGGTGTTAGAGATGGTAGGGTAGATGGTTTCGGACCTGTCAAAGTTGACAATGCTGAGACACAATAGCGTAGTCCATGTCGACCTGATGATAGTCGAGCAATGTTAGAGTGTGAACCTGAAAACCAATAAGGTGTCGACATGTGTACACATGGCAGACCCGAGGATAGTCAAGGACTATCAGGGTGGGTCCACCTAACTAATCAAGGCCCACCACCTAATAGAGAATACAGAGTTGCAATCCTAACCTATCAGAGTTGACAAGGTTGGGACCTTATAAGTGGGTGGCATGTAGACCTATTGACAATTAGGGATTGTCAACCTAGGTTTGCCCATATAACATCAATGTTCCACGTGGTCCCACTAGGGACTGTCACACTAGGAACCCAAGGACCAAAAACAGAATACTTTATGTCTTTCATGGACACACAGACCTTAGAGACGATGTGCATAGAGTAAATAGCAAATAACAAAGAGACACATGTCTAGTTGTAGAGTGAATGCCAAGTAGTTAACAAGTGGACCAATCCCATTACATGTGATTCAAAAGTGGTTGTTAGTCTAGGAGTCAAGGAATTGGCAAGTGAGACCCTACCACATGAGTGGAGAGGTTAGAGACGGTAGTGTGGACAATCCCAAACCTATCGAAGGTGACAAAGCCATGACCTAATAAAAGAGATCCATGTGGACACGATGACAAATGTGGTTTGTTAGATCAGAGCCTCAAAGACCAAGCCACGTGGATTGGGTGGCTAAACAAGGCATGGAATAGAAGTTGACAATTAGGGCTAAGACTTAGTGATTGTCCAACGACCTTCCCATGAATGTCCCATTAATGTGCAAATCAGAATTGGAGAAATTTGCACAGGGATTGATAAAACCTAGAAGTTCATAAAGAGAGCATCGGTGAGATGATGGTTTGTTTGTAGGAAAGTAAAAAGGGAGCAACTAAAAATTAGATGAGGGTCTATGAGAGAATGCCCAACACTTAAATAAAAGACATGAAGCTTGAGTTTGCACAAAGATAAAATTGAAGAAGTGATTGTAAGCAAAATAAAATGATTTATTGATGCATTATAAGCAAATAAAGGGCCAATTACACTTGTAGGCATGTCGTTGATCAAGCCCAAGTCTCCCGACTGTTGATCTTACAAATTGACAGTCAGGGGTATTTAGGGGGAGATTTGCAGAGTATATTTTCATTTTAAGGGTACATTAAACCTACCAAATCTCCCTACCTAGGAACAATCACCAGTCGACCACCTTTTCTCTTAACCCATGACTTCGCTACCTGACATTCACATTGTATCATGAGCGATGTCCCCTTGTGTATTCATGTGACATACACTTTGCAAAAGCTACGATTCTCACTTTAACCGTAATAAAAGCAACAATATAAAATCTATAGCCTTAATGTATTTCCCCACATATGCATCATTGCATTGTTGTCGTAATCAAATATAAAATAGTCAATAAAATATACCACCACCTTTCAACTCTTCATGCCACTTGGGGATGATCGCCTATCAACAACTTTTTCCTTTAGCGGGGTGACTTCTCTACTATGAGATTCATATTTTATCATGAGCGATGCCCCCTTCACATGAAAAATGAAATTAAAATTTAAAAATGACAAAATACATTGATAGCTACACCTATAATTGAACATTATATGTTCATGGTTAACATTCTTGGCCGTGTTGACTAAACTTTATCATCAAAATGTAAACTAAATCATTCATGGTTATGAAAACATGTTTTTGGGGTGTCTATAAACTACATAAGAGTGTAGTTTTAGGAGAAAAAAATTAACTAATATATAATATATTATATTTTGATATTCTATTATATTTTAATATTATATATTTTTTAATATTATCTTATTTTATATAATATATATTTTATATTTATCCATATTATATTATCTTATATTATATACATTATATTATATTATATTTAATATTATCTTATATAATTATAGGATATATATAAATATTATATATTTTATATAACATATATGAATATTATTTTATATAATATATAATTTATTAGATTATAATAAAATTATATTTAGTATTATATTTTATTATAATATATTAGATTATAATATAAACATGATGATCATAATGGCCTCACAAAAATAAATATCTGTTGATTTGCTAGAAGAGCACCTATTGAGTTTGATCTCCATGGATTTTATGCAATCAGTTCAATCGAATGGTGAAGTAAACCTGAAAATGTTCTCGATGTTGTGTAGTTTACATATCATTATTTGTGAGCCAAATGTGGGTGACGACAGCGACAAACAATCATGATTATATCTTTGTTTTGTTTTCAATGGAATAATAGGTACTGATAAGGCTAGCCATTATGCCATTTATACATTTGAAAGAGTTTCGCAACTTTTAAAGTAATATTTGTTGTACATGTAGAATGTTCTTATCTTTTTATTATAGCTACAGTCATTATAGATATATAAAATTTTGCAAGATTGAATTTATTCAATTATTTGCCTTGTTATAAATTTTTATCTCATGACTCCCTTCCTCCACTAATTCCATGATGCTATTGTTTTACTTATTCCTCACCTTCTTGGTTAACATTGTCCATTACCGAGATAACAATATATAAATATCAACTTGATAATTTTCAAGGGGGAACAAATGGAGGAAGATAGGGTTTCGATTACAATGGAAAGAGGGCCCATAAAGCATCGAAAGGAGAGTACCTGATGAAAATAGAGCTGATTGCAGAGGAGGGGAAGCTTTTCACATTGAAATATACATCCAATGCCTCAATTGTGAAGCTTGAGAAGGAGATTCGAATGAATGTTGGAACAGATGCGGCCATAGTTGGCGTGGCAATAGGATCTAAGGTGGCACTTCTAGAGGGTGGATCAAGAGGATACTCCTTAAAGGAAAACATGACAAAAAGACTTGATAATAGAGATATTAAACAAAGTGTTTGGAGGGGGTCCCGTCTTTAATGTAGGTGGGGAGAGGAAAAAAGCCCACCCGTTATGGAAATAGGAGGTAGAGTTTTACATAGGGTGAGGGTAGAAGTAGCACTTGTCTTTTTGAGGAGCTAAAACAACAATAGGTGTCATGTGGAGGTCAAGTTTTTTTTCATCTGATTGTTGTTGCCACCAAGCACTGTGGGGAGCCTATCAGGTGCTAACCCCCATGCAAACTACCCCTTCCCCTAACATCCCTAGTCAACTCCACCAACTATTTATATGATGCCCAAATAACACCTCCTACAAACATGTGTCGTTAAATGAGTGTAGGATAAAATTTTAAGTTTTTAGGTCTCATGTGAGATGAATCTTTTGGGGTTTCACCCCAATAGAGATGCCCCCAACACAATAAAGTTACTCTATGATAATACGATTTCTTGGCATAAGTGTTACTTTATTAATATTATAAAATTTCTAATCTTTTCTCGATACTAACTTTTCTACTATGGATCTTGATTAGAAAACTTATTGTTTTGTTTAACATTTCTTCTTCAAACAAGTCAATTGAGTTGTCAACCCTCAAGTTGTCTTTGTACTTGGTATAGAGGCATTATACATTGCACACACCATAATGAAGTGTCATTTCTTCTCCACTACTCACTTGTCACAAAATAAACATGTTCTTGTTTCTCATTCTTCTTTGGGTACTGTGCACCTATGGTTTCACACCTAAGATGATGTGAGTTAGTCCTCAATTATGAAATCAACCAATCAACATCTTTGCTTTCCTTTTGATTTCTACCCCTATGTATGTATTTTTTTTATGCTCCCAAATGAAGACAAATTTATTGATGTAGTATGTTTTCTTCATTCCCAACTGCTTTGTCCACATGGTTGCCCTGACTTTCTCTCTCACATAACTTTTTATTTCCTCATTGGTGTTTGGGCATTCTTGTATGTTGAAGTCCCATTTACTCATCCATTTGTTGTTTTGTTTCATCCACATGTTTTTTCTTGTGCTTAACTCGAATTCTATTAGCATTTTGGGCCATCGATGATTCTTCATACTTTGTGTCTTTTTTAAATAACTTAATGTCTGAGTCATTATCAATGCTTCTAATGGAAACGCACTTGATTTGGATAATAAAAACTCATATAAAATCGAGGCTTTGATTTTAGGGCTACTTGTGATTAAATGTTTTTGGATTCTCCCTATTTGTCTCCAATTTAGGTCGAAGACATCATTGCCCCAAACTTTGCATCTATATAGAACCATTGGTGTGACAAGTACGTCGAACAAGGTTCTCTTAGTTTTCCAATCCTATAATTTTTCATTCTTGCATCTATTTTGTAGTGAGTATAAGACCTTCCATCCCCCTTGAATTATTTTTGCCCTTTAGGTCTCCCAACTAAGCATGTTGTGAAATTCAAGCCCAAGATATTTGTTTTCGTCCACTGCTTCCAATGGATTTCCTTAAAAAAAAAATTCAAATTGTTTTTTTTTCCTTTGTAGAGAAAATATAATGACTTTTGTCTTACTAGTATTCACTTACATTCCCACCTCTTGGGAGAATATTTGTATAGCCTTCAAATGTTCTCTTAAACTCTAGGTCATTTTTGCAATTAGAGTAAGTTCATTTGCATATAAAATTAACTTTACAACATAATTAGTTAGGTGGATGCCCCCTCCACCAGCGTTATCTATCTAATCTTCTAGTTTATAGATATATATCCTGAACAAGGTTAGAGATAGAGGATATCCTTATTTGAGTCCAATATCGCTTCCAAAGCATTATTACATACCTTCACTTGTTCTAATTTTGGCCCTGACTTGCTCATAGAGTCTATGTATTGTCACTTTGTATTCATCTGAGACTCCAAGCTCCTCCATTCTAATCCAAAGTTTCATTCTAGGGACTGTGTCAAACACTTTTTTGAAGTCAACAAAGCAGAAAAAAACTTCTTCTCCCTAAGTATCCCATATTTTTTCAATCAAGTGTCTAAGAGTGATGCAGTGACAAATAGTGGAATGTTTTAGCCTAACCCTACTTTCCCTTCTGCTCTTTTACCCTCTTTTTCTACCCATTTACTAATTCTACACTATATCATTGAAGTGGTCTTTTATCTTTTAAAATTAATTTAGAAGATAAAGAAGTGGATTTTTTTTTTTTTTAATTGAAGGATAAATAAAACTTATTAGCTTAGAATCAGGAGTAGAATAATTGACTTTTTTTGGCATAGTGTCAAGAATTAAAGGGTATCCATTTGAACTCCATGTTATCTTTTTTATATTTCTCAAACTTATAGCTTAGTGGATGGCATGCAAACACATTTTACCATAATCTTTACTAATATGACTACGACCCTTTCAATGGTAGATGGATTTTAAGAAGACCAATAATATTAATGATGCCATAAAGAATAAAAATCATACTTACATTGAAAAATGACTGCAGACACAATACAAATATATAGTTGTAGACACCAAAAAAAGGTCATGCAAATTATGGTTATAGACTCTACTACATCTTTTATCCTAATTATATTGTTTTTAACACTATCCTCATCCCAATAGAGACTTGTCAAATGGTTTTATTTTGGTTGGATGATGCCACATCAATTTAATAGTTACATTGCTCTCAACATTTTTATGATGCCATGAGGTCAACATCAATCGAGAAAAAGGTGATGTAAAAGTGATTCTCATGGGTGACATTGATTGTCGTGCAAATTGATCAAACCCATGTCCACTACATTATGTGTAAACACTCCATTTTTACCATTTTTGTGTCTAAATAGTTATTAGAATGATTGCTTACAAACAATGGGAATTAACCCTAGAAATTGTTGAACATCCCAAATTCTTGTGCATTGGACATAATTTTTTTGAATCACATCAATGTATACCTAATTGGGCTAATGCATCGTACATAATCATCACCTTCTTTTAATTCATCTCTCTTCAAATTGTGACCTAGTAAATTGACATTTTTGACTTGTGTGAGACAACTTATCAAATTCCAAAAATCGTTAAAAGGCTAATCATGGTTACTTAACTACATAAATCCGATCAAATGGTTCAGTAAAAAATCCATAGCAATTGGATGAATATATAATTTTGGAAATTCAAAAATTTAACAAAATATATAAAAAGTGACATCATAGATCACAAAAGTCAAAAATCCAAAATATCAACATAAATACAACAAAAATTAGGAATGTTGAGCCATGCCTCATAAGTGCAATATCAATTCCAAAATTGAATGTACTTGGTCTACCAAATTTGAGTAATCTTGGGCCCTTGATTCTCATCTTGAGATGAACAATCCTCATCATTTTACGAAGTCTATAAATACAAAGCTAGTTGGCCATTATAAACAAGCTTTTGAAAGTAAACTTACTATGTAGAATTTAATCAAGAGTTTCAACCATTCTTCAACCATGTCAAGATGAGTCCTTAATTAGACAAGGGGAAATGTTTCCCATATGTGGAGTCATAATTGCCTCTTTGATTTATTTAACAAGTGGAGTCTTCAAGAAAGGTAAAATGTTTTATTTGTCTTTTATTTGATTTGTTGCTTGATAATTTTAGCTCACCCTAGTGAATAGGCTTAGAATGTTAAGTTATTTAAGTTTGTTCTTGATTTTGGTCACTAACAAATGATCTAACCTTATTTGAATTCTTGTTCTACATAATGGCACACCTAGTGGGATGGTCACAACCCACAAATTCCTCTAATTACTTCATATCATGTTCTTCTATCAATTTTTATTTATAACTTTTACTTGATTTGGCTAAAAATTAGAAAATTTTCATTTTCAAGCCAGACCTGCACATCAACAAAAATGACTTGCATATCAGCAAAAACAAACCTACAAAGTAAAGAATTCATTTATGTGAAATGACAAATTCATCATTGAAATCAACAAAATTATCTCCAAAAATGGTGAAATCATCTATGTTATTTTTAATAGTTTTCTTGTAGGTATGTCCATTGGTGAAATCATTTTAAAAAATGACAAAATTATCTTTATTATTTTTAACAATTTTTTTACATGTTTGTGCATCGATGACATCATTTTAAACAATGACAAAATCATTCTAGATAGTGGTGAAACATTATAGATAGTGGTGAAATCATTCTAAACAGCGGTGAAATAATTTTAGACAACATTGAAATGGTTTCATACAATAATGAGTTCATTCCAAACAATGATGAAGTCATTCCAAACATCGATCAAATCATTCCAGATAGTAATGAAATTGTTCTCAGGAATAATGAAATCATTATTACAAAATAATGAAATCGACCTTATGTATCAGCGAATTCATCTCTGTAGAATAACAAAATTGATCTTATGTATCAGCGAATTTGTCTCTGCACAAGTGAAATCAACTCTCTGTAATAATGAAAATGTCATTTTGGCAAAAACCTGAGACCTTCAAAGGTCAAACTTTTTGCCCATCTCAAACTACTCATTTTTTTGTTGTGGGACCTTGAGTAGAAGGAAGTGGATTTACATTTAAACAAGTCTATTTTTATTTCACATTTCATTTGGTGTTCTTAAAATTGAATCAACATTTCATTTAAGTGCTTAACAAAGAACACACTTTCAATTTGGAGTTTCTAAAACTTGTTTACTTTAATGCTACTTATTCTTGTGCAAGTTCATTTACTTCTTGTTGCTTAAGTTTTTCAAGTGGTGACTTATACGTATGTTCTCCCCCTTTTCTTAGGGTGACTTATAAATGCACAATCACTAACTTGTTTTATCCCAAATAATCCACGATGTATGCTCTCTCCTTGTTCTTAGGAGCTTGGGTGACTCAGAAATGGTGTTCTTATTTTTCATTTTTTCTTTTGATTATGTGGGCTAGAGTTCATTGTCTTCTTGCAAGTCCTTAGGATGCGGTGATTGGGATTTCATCCCCCAACATATGTACCAACCTTGTTTCTCCGATGAGGTATATAAATTGAGGCTACACTCATTCAATATTTAATTAAAATTCCCCTATTTGAGAAGGCATTATGAGACATAAGCGAATCAATGGATTTTTAAAGAATGAAAATTTGTTAAAATGATCACAATAATGAAACTTTTTTGTGAGCACCCTTATTCCATGCTCTCACCATTTTATGAGAATCCTAAGCCACACTCTCATCATTTTATGAGCACTTTTATTCCATGTTCTCATCATTTTACGAGCTTCCTAAGACACACTCTTTCCATTTTACAAGCACCCTTATTCCATGCTCTCATTATTTTGTGATCATCTTAAGCCATGATCTCATCGTTATATGAGTTACCACTCCCATGCTTTCACCATTTTATGGGTTAAAATGTTTTGCATCTCTTAATCCTCCATTGAGTTGAGATTCCAAAAATAACTAAAAATTGAGAAAAGTCAAAAAATTCAAAAAATTGGAAAAGGCATAAAATCTCCATGAGAGATATCAAGCCACAAAATCCTAAACATTTGAAAAAGGCTTACAATCTCCATGAGAGATTTAAAGCCACAAAAATCAAAAAACCTTTGTCATGTCCAACATTCAGTTAATTATCCTTTGATTTATCATGGAGCCACTCATGTTAGCAACCATTGGGATATGTCCTTCCCAAATCTGCCTAATTAGGGCAAATTCATTATTGGTTCCAATCATTTCAGCCACCGTAGGATGTCTCTTTTCCCCCTTGGGATGTGTTCTTCCCTTACATATATCCTTACTTGGGGTCACCATTTAGTTTATCATTTCATTGAACCTTCACATGTGGATTTTGAATTGATTATAAACAATATGCTTTTTATTGATTTTTATTTCTTTTTAATGTCTTTGCACATTTGTTTGATTTTATTATTGTTGCCTTGGCTTAGTCCATTATGCTAATAATGTCATCATCACGGTGATTATTATCTCACACTGGTACTTGAGTCCATTCATTGACATACATAAACAATACCATCAACAATAATGACATCCAAATTTCCATCCATCTAATAATTGAGTCCATCTATTAACATACTAATAATGGACTTCTTCAAACTAACAATAGATTCCATCAAATTTATAATAGAATATTCCTCATAATCAATAAAAACTCCCTTTCCTTTCATAACAAGTGCTTGCTCATCAAAAAAAAATTCCTCCAAACCAATAGTGCCTTGGTAATCCCCTTCCAAATTCAAGCCAACATCAAGTCTCTTATCAAACTTATAATTTGGGTTATAGGGTGAACATCCATTATATAACCACACAAAGGGAATCCATCTCAACTCATGTCAATTCAAACCAATCCCATCAATTCTTGAATGCCCAAAAAAATACCCTCCAATCACAAACTGCTCCCAATATCCAAGAATGGAATGCGATGAAAGAAGTAGTTTCAGGGCTTCAAGCAGGTAATCAAAGTAAGAAGTATAAATTTGATGATATATGCCCTTGCCTATTTGACATTAGTTTCCTTCAAGTACCTTTGCCCTCTCATTTTGAACTACCTAAGTTTGATAAATATAAAGGGAAAGAAAATCTACAAAATCATCTATAGGGATTTTTTATTGTATGTTAGAAGGTATTTTTTAGTAGTATTCACTTGCTTTGCTTATTTCCTCATATACTAAGTGGATAAGCCTTGGAGTGGTTCCTCCATTTCCTAAAATAATCAATCACCACTTTTGATGGTCTATCAAAAAAATATGTCAAATGTCTCATACAACATAGAACACGAGTTAAGCATGTTTGATTTGTGTAATCCTAAATAGCACGGTAGAAAAAGCTTCTATACACTTGCAAATACAGATAGCCTTAGCTAGTCATTTTCTGAATAACTTGTTCGATAAGCGCTTGACTAATATTTTCACATAGAATATTAATGTCGAGGTATCCTACAATTTAAAACTCTGTTGTGCCAATATGTTTGAGGAAATCATAGATAAAGTGGTGCAAATTGAAAAACCACTTATTGACAAGGGTTTGGTCAAAATATACTCTCAGAATCAAGCACAACCTCAACCTCAAATGCAAACACCAACTCAGGGAAGATCTTCTGAAAAACCCAAGGCCTTTAATAAAAATAAGAACATGGTTGGTAATGGTGTCACAAAAATGAGGCATTTTCAAATGGTGAAACCACCACCTGCTAATGATACTCCGTCTAATCAACTACTCACATTGCATAGGGAACCACCACATAGGGGATAGTATCAAAACAAAGTCTTTAGCAATCTCGATGAACCCATTGAGGCAACATTTCAAAATTTAGTTATTGCTAATATGATAGTTTGGCTAATTCCAAAGCAACTTCCAAAAGGCCAACCAAAGCATGAATAGTATGGAGAAAATGAGTATTGCAATTTGTTGGTTGAATATTTTGTCGATCAGTGTACTGATAAACAAAATAGGTTTGATCAGCCAAAGTAGGAAGATTAGTCATCCAAATGTGTAGGTTTACCACATCAGAAGGGGACTGATCTCTCCTCTCATCAAGGGGAGGTTCCCCATAGGTATGATATATATATATATATATATATAAATAGAAAATAATACTCAAGGGTAGGACAAACCATCCATCTCTCTTTTTTCAGAGATGATGCGTGTGGATCAAAGGAAAAACTCAAGGGAAATGACAAAAAGCACTCCTCTTCTTTCAGAAGTACTACTCAGTAAATCACAAGAATACTCCTGGTAGTAAATGCAAAGTGTAACCAAGGACGTAGTAACCAACAAATTGAGATGCAACACAAAGTCTCCATCTAAATTGCTCAAGAGTAAGATACGAAGGACAATGAGGGCACAAAGTCATCCCAAGGTCCTTTACACAAAAATGAAAAGAAAACACACTAAAGGCAATTATGGGGGCACAAAGTCTCTCCAAAGTTGACTCTTCAGGACACCTTCCTGACTGTTGTCACTAATTCTGCTTGTTGAATTAAAGGAACAGAAGATATATTAAGGAAAAAGACATAAGAATAGTTTCCTCAACAACAAAGATATCACAGCATAAAGTCTAAAAAATCACTTGCTTTCTTATTCCAATAACAAAATATGATCAACAATTTGAGATCAAAGTCTCAGTAATGCCTTTCAATTTGGGCAAAGTTTTGTTCTAATTGTCAAAAAGAGATCCATTTACAATAAAAGAGAGTCCCTTATATAGGCTCTTCAAGGACTCGGGAACAGTAACACATCATGTTGCATTGAAAACTGTTAGGAAGATAGGCTAGAAATTAGGGGCATCTACCCATTTGTTTTTCTCAATGTAGAGAAACAAGTCACGCTATTGAAAATTTACAACTTTCAATGTCCACCTGGCGATCTGATCCTTCTTCATCGTTCCTCCTTTTCTGGTTAATTGAATCGGGTCCTTGATTCAATCTGATACTCTGTTCTTTAATCATTTTCTGCTGGCCTTGGCCTTAAAGCCTATGAATGCATTTGGGTCTGTAGATTCAAAGGATCAACGATTATTTCATGAGCTTTAAAATTGACGTTCGCGTGCCCGTCACTACATTTTCAACGACTAGTTCACTGTCTTGAATTTGATGTCTTCAAGCGCATCACCCCTTGGTCCTTCTTAAACTTTTTTGTTTAGCACTTTCTTGAAAAGAACATGCCCTTTTGGGCCTTAAAAAATGATCTATTTTGGGTCAGGAAGAGCCCCCTGCAAGGGTATCTGCCCTTTAGGTGGTCTTTGGATGGCCTTCAGGCTTCTTTATTCCGACGGGTCGCTAGATTCTTCCTTCGGTTTTCTTGTTTTACATCTTCTCGAAGGGAAGGTGACCCTTCAGCTTCAGGGAAGTATCCTTCAATTTGGCAGAAGAGAGTCCCTTGCAAGGGCACCTGCCCTTCGGGGTCCTTCAGCAGCCTTTTCCTTAGAGTCTTCGCGAACATTCCCACAGACTTTTTCTCGGGCTTTTCCTGTGGGTATTTTCCCCGGGCTTCCTCCACGGACAAAAAGTCTTCTAAATTTTCTTGTAGACAAAAAGTCGATGGAATTGTTCCTTTTTTCTTTTGGCTTTGAGAATTTCCTTCAGGTTTTCTTCCCACAGTTGCTTTCCCAAATTCCTTCAGACTTTTTGTCCGAAGGAATTCTTTCGGACAAAAAAGTCTGAAGGAATTGTTTCTTGCCTCAGTCTTTTTTGAATTTTGAAAGAATTACCTTTGCGTCCTTCTTTGAAAATGACCCTTTCGAAGGGTACTCTTGTTGAGCAAGTGCCCTCAGTAAGGGCACTTGTCCTTCGAGAGGTTTTTTTGAACTAAGTCGATGATCTCTTTGATTGAACCAACTGAGTGAACCATTTGATTGAACCAAACATTGAACCAATCCGTTGAACCAAGTAGATGAACTGCTCCATTGAACCACTTCGTTGAACCAAGGCAATGAACCAATCGGCGATGAATTAAAAGCATTGAACCGCTTGGTTGAACCAAATGTTGAACCAGTCCGTTGAACCAAGCTTTGAACCAAAATGGTTCAAGCCGATGAACCAATTGAATGAACCGAAGCTTGAACCAACTGTTGAACCAAACTTTGGTTCAATGGTTCAAACAAAGCCTTTGAATCAAATGTTGAGCCAAGCCGATGAACCATTTTCATTAAAACAAAGTAGATGAACCAACTGAGTGAAACAAAGCGTTGAACCACTTGGTTGAACCAAGCCATTGAACCGTTCCTTTGACTGAACTCGCCGTTGAACCAAAAGCGTTGAACCTATTGAACTTTGAACTCGTTGAACCTTTGAACCAAAGTAGTTCAATGGTTCAACGGTTTGAGGCTTCTTTGATTAGATGCTTGCTAATGAAGATTTTTTATTGAACCAACACACTGAACCAATCCCGAAAATGACCAAGTGTTAGAAACTGATTCTTTTGGTTGAACCCACCTGCAGAAGTCTTTGAACCTATAGAAATGAACCTGCCTGTAGAGTCCATAGAAATAAAGTCTGTAGAAATCAACCAATAAAGCCCATTGAACTTGTCCTACAGAGTCCGTAGATTTAAGCCTGCAAAGTCTGTAGATTCTAGCCTGTAGAGTCCGTAGATTTTTGAGAAGCTTGAAAAATGAGGAATTTGAACGCTCAGGACCAATTTTGAAAAAGGAAGAGACAATTTTGGTATGTAGGACCAAAATAGTTCAAATGTTGTTCCAAAAATGAGTGATATTGTTGGGGGACAATAGCTGGCTCTAGTTGGGGAACTTATATCAATTGTAAAAAGAATTTAAGGGAGTATAATCTAGAATCTCTAGTGTTTTCATGTGTACCATTGGGCTACAGAGTCATGCTACCTAGAAATGGAAGGCATAAAAAAAAATGAAACAAAACAAAATTAGAAACTATACAAATATACATATATACAGATGCAATGATCTGATACTTCAAGAGTTGAAGTGTTTCAGATGCTACCCATTGTGGGGCAGAGAAAAGAGTGTGCCATCTTAATATTTCAATAGAAAGTTATTTTCACCAATGTGATGATGAATTATAAATGGGCCTCTCCAAAGGGAGTCAAACTTTCCATGCATCCCCTTTGGTTCTCTCCTTTTGTCTCACAACAGGACTTGATCTCCAATCTGGAAATCACGATTTTTGGCCTTCTGGTCAAAGAGTTTTTTTACCAGACTTTGATGAGCAAAAATTTTGTCCACTACCATAGTTCTATGTTCCTCCAGCTTAGTCAAGCACATGATTCTTTTATCAAGAGAGCTTTCGTATGTCTGATCTTCAATTGCCTTTGCTAATTTCAAGGCTGGCAATTCTAAGGTGATTGGTATCTCAGCATTGATACCATAAAGAAGTTGAAAAGGAGACATACCAATTGCCCTCTTTGGTGTGATTCTGTCTGCCCATAGAGCATAAACCAATGCTTTATGCCATGTTCTTTGATTTTCATCTACTAGCTTCTTGATGATAGTTACTAGGTTCTTATTGCTGGATTCAACTTGTCCATTCCTTTGTGAAAAATAATCAGAAGAGTGAGAGAGTATAATTCCATAATGGAAACAAAATTGTGTAATCTCCTGAGAGGTGAAACAAGCTACATTGTCATTAATAATTTTGATTAGAACTCCAAACCTAAAAATGATATTTTCTTTGAGGAAGTTGCATACAACTTCTGAAGTAGCATGCTTAGTTGGGATTGCTTCTACCCACTTGGTGAAATAGTCAGTTGCTGTAAGGACATAATCATGTCCAGCACTTGAAGAAGGGTTTATAGTCCCAATAAAACCAATCCCCCATTGCTGTAAAGGTTCTTCTATGATCACTGGCTTGAGAGGCATATCAGCTAACTTGGGTCTTCCAACAAATTGTTGATAAAGTTCACATTTCCTAACCCACTTATGTGCATCTTGGAAGAGAGTTGGCTAGTAATACCTGGCTCGCAGAATCTTGTGAGTAGTCACAGGAGCAGAAAAAGGTCCTCCACAGGCCAGATTGTGAAAAGATTTCAAAAGCTGGCTTTGTTGTTCTTTGTCTACACAATGAAGGAATACTCCATCTATGCTTCTCTTGTACAAGCCATTGTTCCAAAGGACAAAATTGGTAGCTTTCAACTTGATAGTCCTCCTTTCTTTGTAAGACAAATGAGCAAGACATTCACTATAAGTAAGAAAATGAGCGATACCTGAATACCACTCATTGGTAGTAGAGACAAAAAAGATTGTTGGTGTCTCTTCCACTTTAGTTTTTTCACACTGTGTGTCTTCTAGCTTATTATCAGCAATTAATTGGCATAGGCCTTTACCCCTGACCAACTTTATCGGCTTGATATCTAGATCAAACTCTTGGATCTTTGTAATCTAATTACCTCTTTTCATGCCAAACTCCTACTGAGTTAATATAGACTTGACTGTAGTGTCAGGAACTAAAGCAGTAGTGTGTGAATTCATAATATAAAAGTAGAAATGTTTGACTGCTTTCACCAAAGCATTAGCATGCCTCTCTACATTTGAATACTTCATCTCATGGGTTTTGAGAGGGCAACTCATGAAAGAGATAGGAGATTCCATACCTTCCTTGTCCTGTTGAACAAAAATTACTGAAAGAGTGTGTTCAAACGCATAGTTGTATATGATGAAATCTTTGTTATAATCTAGACAAACTAAGGTAGGGGCGTGAGCAATGGCGGTCTTGATATCCTAAAATTCTGACTTGCCTTCTTTAGTCCAGTTGAAGATGGTCTTCCCTTTCATCATGTTCACAATGTGTCTAGTCTTCTTAGCAAATTCGAGGATGAATCTCTGTAAAAAATTCACCTTTCCAAAAAAAGAATGAACAATATTTTTTCTTGTAGGCAAATTAAGCTCTTGAATAGACTTGACTCTATCTGAGTCAATATTTATGCCTTTTTTTGACACAATGTGTCCAAAGAGTTTCCCTTCTGTTACTCTAAAAATAGACTTCTGAGGATTCAAGGAAATACCATTCTGGCGGCAGCGCTCCAACACTTGTTGTAAGTAGCATACATGATCATATCAACGCTTTGAAAAGACAATCAAGTCATTAAAGTATACCACTATGAATTTACCAATCTCATCTTTGAAAGCCAGATCCATTGCTCTCTGAAAGGTAGCACCAGCATTTATCAACCCAAAAGGCATTCTTCTATATGCAAATGTACTCTAAGGTGTGGTGAATGCAGTCTTGTGTTGGTCTTCTTCACCAACTTCAACTTGATTATATTCTGAGAAGCCATCCAACATTGATAATATCTCTAACTATGTCACTGTTTGAAGCACTTGATCCATGATTGATAAAGGATAATTATCTTTCAAAGATGCTTGATTCAAATTCCTGAAATCTACACAAATGCAAATTTCACCATTCTTCTTCCTTACAGGCACTATGTTTGCAATCCATGTGGAATGATGGATTGGGAAGATGGTTCTTGTATTTAACATTTTTTGTATCTTAGACAGAATAGTCCTTGATATTTTTGAATTGTACTGCTTGGATTTTTGCTTATAGGGCATTGAGTCAGCCTTGAGAGTAATGTCATGGCAAATTTTATCTGGTCTGAGAGATTTCAAGTCTTCATAAGAATATGCTAAGACATCCATGTATTGATGGAGCAAAATGGTGAACTTGAATATTTCTTTAAGGGTGCAACACTTAGCAATATTAACCATGTTGGGATTTTCTTTAGTGGTCAGATTTACTTGATCGAATCTCTGAGAGAAAGTTGAGTCTATTTGTTTTTGTTTGATGAATCTATTATGCTTGTCAAACAGCTTCTCAAGAGAAACCAGGCCTTTGAGAATTTTGTTTCCTTTTAGCTGTAAAAATTCTTCAATTATATCTGAACTGGATTCAGAGGCTGATTCATACTTATGAGGTTCACTGCTTTCAAAATGTAATTGTTCAAAATTATCTTTTCATTCCAAAAAAGCAATGATTTGATGATCATAATTGAATACTTGCCTATAATCAACATTGTCAGGAACACTTGATCTATAGACCAGCTAAATAGTATACCTGTCTTATTTGAAATCTGAATGAGGAACTAAGAGAGTTCTTGAAACAGCAAGTGCATCAGCTCTGTCATTAGACTCTCTGGGTATAACAAAAATGTTGAAAGTATCAAAGCTTTCAATTTGGTCCCAAACCCGATTATGGTAGTGGTGTAATCTTTCATTTTTGGTTTGGTAAAGATTTCTTACTTGACAAACCACTAATTCAGCATCCCCTTTGGCAGGAAGAAACTTGATGCCTTTTTCTTGAGCAGCCTTCATTCCAAGCAGCAGAGATTCGTATTCAGATGTATTGTTAGTGTTGCTAAATTGTAATTTATAAGATGAATGAAACATATCTCCTTGAGGAGATATCAACACAATCCTAGCTCTCGAACTGGTAGAGAAACAACTACCATCAAATTCCAAAGTCCATATTTCATCTGATACTAATTTTTTTTTAAAACTTTCCTTCATCAGAGATGGAGGATCCTTCTTCATCTGTATTGCAGTCAACTAGTTCTTCTGTTGTTCTAATTGAACTAATTTTTGAGTTGACCCTTTCAAGAATTATATCAGATGTTTCATGCACTTTGTCTGTAGATAGAAAATAGTTACTCATACCTTCGAATTCAAAAAGAATTTGAGCTTCAGGGGCTGATGTCTAGGTGACCACATATTTTTCCTCTTTTTCAGGGAGTAACCTCTTCATTACACTTTGTACAGGGATCCTTGCCACAAATAGATCCATGCTTAGTTCTCCTCCCACATCCTTGCAGAAATTTCATCCAAGCAAAATGCCATAGGATGCTGGAACATCAGCCACTAATACAGTCATCCTGATTCTCTTGTCTAGAAAGGCTGCAAATGCAAATTAAGCATCTTTGATTTGCCCCAGTAATGGTACTTGCTTGTTCTCCATAGAGAAACATCTCCCAAATGTCTTGGTCAGTGTGAGACCTAGAGACTCACCTACTTTTGCAAGAATGACATTATCAGATGTGTCTGAGTCTATAATACAGTTACTCGGCTTGTGGCCATTAATTAATAGATAAATATAGAAAGGTTCTATTTTTCTAGGAGCAGTGGGGGGAGTAATGACCAAATTATTTGGAATAAGCGTGTTCTTTAGAGAATCAAGAGTTACCTTTTTAGTTTTTTGTCCTATAGAGACGGTTTGGTTCTTGACACATTAGATCAGTTTATCTAATTGATCAGGATTGGACTGCAAATATTCGAATTCAGACATTTGTATTTTTGTCTTTTTGACATGATCGATTATGTCAAATGGATGAATTGAGCTAGGTACAAAGAAAAGTACTTCAACTTTTTGAGTTTTAGGAGGGGTGGGAGGTGCGCTAGTTTGCAAATTTAAAGTAGAAGGGGAAGGCAAAATTGATGTACTTATCTTTTGGGTGATTACCAGATCCTTTGATTGAAATAGCAGAGTGGTTTCACGCTTAGTAATCATGATTGTTGGTTGAGGTTGTTCCTCTGTCTTCTCTTTATCAGCTTGTTGGACTGATTAGTTTTTGGACCTGATAAACACTACATATGATCCATCAAAAGCTTCTCCTTTGCTTTCGAGTTCATCTTGGTAGTTCAGGAAACCAATGTGAGAGTCGCCAGTTGATTCTTATTGATTGTCTTCAAGGAGATCAGCGTCATTTTCTTGATTCAATTTAGGCTGAAAAGAGAACTCTGATTTTGCTTCAAGATATCCCATTGCTAAATTAGTTGGAGGAGCTTCTAGAGCAAGTTTTCCTTGTGGGGGAGGAAGGTGATTCTGTTACCCTTGATTCCTGGTAGCATTGCCCTGATATGACTGATTTGGGAATGTCCTTCTGTATGAAGGAGCATAAGACATTCCTTGAGCCATTTGCTTTTTGAGAGCAAGCAACTCATTTACCAATTATTGCACTCTTGGATCTGTGGTGCTTGTAGATGAATATTCAGAAGATGATGAAGCTCTATTTCTATTTGGATCTCTTCTTATCTTCCCTGCTAAGATAAGATCATCTTCTACCTTAGTGGCTAAATGTTGAGCTGCACCAAGATCTATTTGACTAGAACGTCTCAAAAGAAAATTAACTTCAGGTAATTGAGAATTAATGAAAAAACATTTGAGATTCTCAACTGTAGGTCGAGCAATTACAGGTATTTTATTTCTCAGTTTGTCAAATTTGGCTATGAAGTCTCTCATAGGCTCATAAGGCTCTTTTTTCATCTGTGTAAGTTGAGCCAGAAGTGCATGTGCATATTCTACAGGTTTGAATCTGGCTTCAAACTTATCTTTGAGAGTATTCCAATCGGTTACTAACCGAGCCTGTAGAAAATAAAACTAATTTGTAGCAACACCTTGTAGTGTCTCCACAAAAAGCCTGACTGCCACATCTTCAAATTCTACTCTGATTACTCTACAAGTTATGCTAAAGGCTGTAATGTGTTATCAAGATGAACTTTCCCATCGCCATAGAATTTGGCAAAATTCTTCCTTGAACTGGGTGAAAGCTCATGTAGAGGTGGAGTAAGATTGAGAGGACCAAAAGCTTACCCCAGGGGCCTTGAACTACCATTATAGGATTATGAAAAGGAGGGATAACAAATTTCAAAGGGGTAATTATTGGCAAAGCTTTATCAACAATAGAAGTAGATACTTCATTAGGCAATGGAGACCTGACTTTAGTAGGAGGAAAGCTCTTGGTTCGTTAGAGACAAGATGGTGAAGAAAATAGATCAAAATCACTTTGTTGTACCAACTTGAATACAGGGTCAACGATACCTTTAGCCCTTTGGCTTCGTGTATACCTTGAATCTGTCAGATTGTGAAACAAAAATGGAAAAGAATTGACCTTGCTTCAGTTTGAAGCTTGAAGCTTTAAACTGTGCATTCTTTCCCAGTTAGTGTGGAGGTGAATGGATAGATTATAAATGGATAATGGATATTATATTCCCAGCGGAGTCGCCAAAAACTGTTGGTTGAATATTTTGTCAATCAGCATACTGATAAATAAAATAGGTCTGATTAGCCAAAGTAGGAAGATTAGTCATCCAAATGTGTAGGTTTACCACATCAAAAGGGGATTGATCTTTCCTTTCATCAAGGGGAGGTTCCCTATAGGTATGATATATATATATATATATGTATGTATATATGCATATATATATATGTATGTATATTTATATATATATATATATATATATATATATATATATATATATATATATATATATATATATATATATATACATACACACACACACACACACACACACACACACACACACACACACATATATAAACAAAAAATAATACTCAAGGGTAGGACAAACCATCCATCTCTCTTTTTTCAAAGATGATGTGTGCGGATCAAAGGAAAAACTCAAGGGAAATGACATAAAGCATTCCTCTTATTTCAAAAGTACTACTCAGCAAACCACAAGAATACTCCTGGTAGTAAATGCAAAGTATAACCAAGGACGTAGTAACCAGCAAATCGAGATGCAGCACAAAGTCTCTCCCTGAATTGCTTAAGAAAAAGATACGAAGGACAATGAGGGCACAAAATCGTCCATAGGTCCTTTACACATAAATGAAAAGAAAACACACTAAAGGCAATTCTGGGGGCAAAAAGTCTCTCCACAGTTGACTCTTTAGGACACCTTCCTGATTGCTGTCAGTAATTCTACTTGTTGAATTAAAGGAACAGGAGATATATTAAGGAAAAAGACATAAGAACAGTTTCCTCAAAAACAAAGATATCACATCATAAAGTCTAAAAAATCACTTGCTTTCTTATTCTAATAACAAAATATGATCAACAATTTGACCTCAAAGTCTCAGTAATGCCTTTCAATTTGGGCAGAGTTTCGTTCAGATTGTCAAAAAGAGATCCATTTACAATAAAAGAGAGTCCCTTATATAGCCTCTTCAAGAAGGACTCGGGAATAGTAACACATCATGTTGTATTGAAAACTGTTAGGAAGATAGGCTAGAAATTAGGGGCATCTACCCATTTGTTTTTCTCAATGCAGAGAAATAAGTCACGCTATTGAAATTTTGCAACATTCAATGTCCACCTGGCGATCTAATTCTTCTTCATCATTCCTCATTTTTTGGTTAATTGAATTGGGTCCTTGATTCAATCTGATACTCTGTTCTTTAATCGCTTTCTACTGGCTTTGGCCTTAAAGCCTGTGAATGCATTCGGGTTTGTAGATTCAGATCAATGACTATTTCATGATCTTTAAAATTGACATTCGCGCGCCCATCACTACATTTTCAATGGCTAGTTCGTTGTCTTGAATTTGACATCTTCGGGCGCGTCACCCTTTGGTCCTTCTTTGGATTTTCTATTTGTCACTTTCTTGAAAAGAACATGCCCTTTTAAGCCTTAAGAAATGATCCATTTTGGGTCGAGAAGAGCCCCCCGCAAGGGTATCTGCCCTTCAGGTGGTCTTTGGATGGCCTTTGGGCTTCTTTATTTCGGTGGGTCGCTAGATTCTTCCTTCAGATTTCTTGTTTTACATCTTCTCGAAGGGAAGGTGACCCTTTAGCTTCAGGGAAGTATCCTTCAATTTGGCATCAGAGAGTCCCCCGCAAGGGCACCTGCCCTTTGAGGTCCTTCAGGGGCCTTTTCCTTAGAGTCTTCGCGAACATTCCCAAGGACTTTTTCCCAGGTTTTTCTCGCGAGTATTTTCCCCAGGCTTTCTCCACAGATAAATTCTCATGGACAAAAAGTTTGCAAAATTGTTCCTTTGTTCTTTTGGCTTTGAGAATTTCCTTCGAGTTTTCTTCCCGTAGTTGCTTTCCCGAATTCCTTCGAACAAAAAAGTTTGAAGGAATTATTTCTTGCCTTAGTCTTTTTTGAATTTTGAAAGAATTACCTTTGTAGCCTTCTTTGAAAATGACCCTTTTGAAGGGTACTCTTGTTGACCAAGTGCCCTCTGCAAGGGCACTTGTCCTTCGGGAGGCTTCTTTGAACTAAGTTGATGATCCCTTTGATTGAACTAAGTGAACTGTTTGATTGAATGAAAAGTTGAACCAATCCGTTGAACCAAGTTGATGAACTGCTCCATTGAACCACTTATCTGAACCAAGGCAATGAACCAACCAACGATGAATTAAAAGCATTGAACTACTTGGTTGAACCAAATGTTGAACCAGTCCGTTGAACCAAGCTTTGAACCAAAATGGTTCAAGCTGATGAACCAAAGCTTGAACCAACTGTTGAACCAAACTTTGGTTCAACGGTTCAAACGAATCCTTTGAACCAAACGTTGAACCAAGACGATGAACCATTTGCGTTGAAACAAAGTGGGTGAACCAACTGAGTGAAACAAAGCGTTGAACTGCTTGGTTGAACCAAGCCATTAAATCATTCTTTTGATTGAACCCACCATTGAATCAAAAGTGTTGAACCTATTAAACTTTGAACTCGTTGAACCTTTGAACCAAAATGGTTCAATGGTTCAACGGTTTAAGCCTTCTTTGATTAGATGCTTGCCGATGAAGATTTTTGATTGAACCAAGGCACTGAACCAATCCCAAAAATGACCAAGTGTTAGAAATTGATTATTTTGGTTGAACCCACCTGTAGAAGTCTTTGAACCTGTAGAAATGAACCTACCTGCAGAGTCTATAGAAATCAACCTGTAAAGCCCATTGAACTTGTCCTGCAGAGTCCGTAGATTTAAGCCTGCAAAGTTCGTAGATTTTAGCCTGCAGAGTCCATAGATTCTAGCCTGCAGAGTCCGTAGATTTTTGAGAAGCTTGAAAAATGAGGAATTTGAATGCTCAAGACCAATTTTGAAAAGGGAAGAGACAATTTTGGTCTGTAGGACTAAAATAGTTCAAATGTTCTTCAAAAAGTGAGTGATATTTTTGGGGGACAACGCAATCATCATCATGTCAAAGGCCATGCGATCTATAAATGCATATAACTAAGGAATTTTATTCAAAATTTACTTAACAGCGACAAAATTGAGTTAGAGAAGAGTACTTCCAATACCAATCAGAACATGGGCATATACAAAGATCCCTTCTCAAAACACAATAATCAATAATAAAAGAATAACCAAAATCAAACTAAAGGCCAAAATCAAAACTAAGGTAGTCATAATCAAGATCATGATTCCTAAACTAATCAAATCAATTATTGTAATGTCTCATATAATTATGGCAATGTTGTAGGTCATGCTAAATAACAATTACATTGCTACCATTAAGGTCACCCCTCATCCACCATCTAACATTGGCTAGAGTGTTGGACCCTCTATTTTAGGTCCTCCACTTTCCTCTTCAAGTAATTCTCACTGGAGTCAGAATGGCATAATTATGCCTTGATTGGTGGTCGTTCACTGATTTCATCTAATTTAGGTAATTCCCTCCCAAATCAAAATTATGCAATTAAAACCGGACATCCATGAGTTACTCTCCAAGGCCCTTTGCCATATTCCACTTCCAATCCTATTCAAGTCTTTTATCTGCCTAAATCCAAACCATCTCATCTTCCTATGGAGAAAAAATATGATATTAACAAATAGTGAAGCAAGACACTTGTGCATATCTCCATCATGGATCTCTTGCATATATCATAAATTCATAGAACAATAGTGAATGACCTTCTACAATAGTCTAAGGTACCAAATGACATTGATCCTACCCAATTTCAAGTGCTTGTGGGGAATTTATCCCCAAGGCAGCAACTCACGTTCGATCAAAGTGATATGTCATCCCTTGGTCCTTTGCATAATAACCCTTATATACTAAAGCCATCATTTCCTACCATATGATCAAGTGAGTTCTCATAGATAATGGTTCAATATTAAATATTGCTTCTTTAAAAGTGATCCAACATTTAGGATATACAACAATAAATATGTAGCTATACACTATCACTATCAAAGTCTGTGACAATATAGAGAGAGTCGTCAATGACCATTTATCTGCCTATCATTATTGGGCCTGTTGTGCATGATACCCTTTACCATGTAATTGATATTGAATTGCCTTACAATTTACTTTTTGGTCACCCTTGGATTTGTGAAATACAAGCAATCCTTTCCACACTACACCAATGTATCAAAACCCATTGTTCTGGACTCAAGGTCACTATTATTGGCGATTTGTAGCCATACCAATATTGTAGAAACCTATAAGTTGAGTATGCTAACTATAATTATTATCCTAACACTAATTTTGTAGGTAAAAATAACAAATAATTAGCTTTTGAATCTCCCAAATCTAATTACATTCACTTAAATGACCTTGTGTCCACTTATTCCAATCCACCCCCACAAATATCCTCCTATTTTACCATTGAAGACCAAGGTATTGGTACCTATGTCATAAAATAAGCAGTCCACATCACCAAGTTACCAAAATCTCCCAAATCCTATGGTAGACCCAAGACTACCAAAGCTCTTAGTAGGCCTAACATGGTATGGAAAAAGAGAACTGATTCTCATCATAAAAAGTTGTTTGTGTTTGTCAAAGATACCTCACCAAATCAAGACAGACCAACAAGCTATGAAGTGTTTTGGTTATATGTGTTAGAGGTACAATCACTGAGAAAGTAGGGTGAATTAGTGATGTAAGATAATCCAATTTAATTCCCAACTCTTAAACATTCAACACATACAATCATGATGCATACAAATTAACTATTGTAATGAACAATGAAGATATAGCAAGATCAAACACATAACACATGATATATGTGGGAAAACCTCTTGGGGGTTAAAACCCACTAAACACTATAAGATGGACTACAATCCTATAAAACTAGATCCAACATTTAGACCAACACCAACTGATCAAGGAACACCCATCCCTTAGTTTAGTGAGATACCAATCCCATAAGGAGCTACTGCCCCTATCTAGCTGAGCACCCACAACAACTAGACCTTTAGTAAGCTTTATCTTGAAAGGAGGAACCAAACCCCTAAGAAACTAAGCACCCACTCAAATACCTTGAACATATCATCTTAAACACCTGTTATTTCTCTTCAACTGATGATGACCACCTTTGTATGCACTCTTCACCTCCAATGACTCTCAAGTTGCCTCTAGGACTAACTCACTCAAACTACCTCTTCTAGGCTCATTAGGTCCAATGACCTGTGTGTCCTCTTTCATAAACTTGATAAAAAAAGCATGACTGATCTTCTTCACTCTATTTTGGTCCTCAATGACATGTACCTTCTCTTTCAAAGGTTTTATCCTTTGCTTGAATCCACACTTTCTCAACTAGCATAATTAGTCGAATTAGACCTTGTACTTATACCACTCTCTTCCTTTGACCCATATTGGCTAGTCAAGATGATTTAAATATTTGAACCACATTTAACATAGTTCCATACACATGTTACATGTGATAATGACACTCTTCATAGGTCGGTCATTACCTCATTAGCCCTAAACCACCATTAGGTCTTGGTGAGACCTACAATAATTAGGCCTTCATACTCACACATTACATGTGAGACTACTTGGACCACCTTCTTCCTTTACCAATGATTAAAAAACATAAAACCTATATCAATATCCCCTTTCTCACTCCCTCATGGGTCCATGCTACCTGGAACAACAAATCAATACTTAAACCTATCAATTAGGTCTCCTTGCTCTTCAAGTCTTCATACATAGAAAACATAGTCTTAAAATTTTGAAGCAAACACTCAAATATTTCATATAGCCATATGATTAGATCACATGGATGAAACCTTAAGGACCTTTTTAACACCTCCATGTGATTTAGACACTTCAACATAAGATCTAAGCACTAAAAACAACTCTCTTGAAATGACCACTCAGGCTGGTCACACATATTTAAAATATAGTTATAATATTTTGACTCTCTATATCTTAACAGGGGCATATCATTACAAAAAATACTTTATCATAATCCTTAGAGACTTATAGAACATCTCTATACTCATTTTATTCTTCAATTTTTCTCAAAACACCTTCATCTCACTCCTGCAACATGGTCACTCAATCTACCAGTGCATTCAACAAACATAGTCAACTTCTAAGCAATTGTTCACACTGAAGATGGATTGATAAAACCTAAAAAATCCACACAAATGGTCATTATAGAGTCTATAACATTCTCTAATATATATTTCATCTTGAAACATCAAAATACTATCAAGAACAACTCAAATATCCTTCTCTAGTTACTTGTTAGACATGATCAAACACACAATCAACTTTGGAGTTCAATATCTACAATTGTATGAACATTAAAATATTCTAATCAACTTATATGGATGTTACTTGAAGTCCTTTACAACTTTTACTTTTACATCACCTTCAAATTCATCCTAGATTGAAATATATAAGCAAAATACTTAGCACTGGTTTTTCCTTCGTTAATTTCAAATACCAATGGTCACTGTGTAATGTAAACATTGCAGACACATGTCTTCATCTCATGTCCTCTGGTAACTTTCTCAAACACACTCCATTTATATCCTTAATATACTCATAATTTTAACTCTTTAACACTCATAATTTATCATTGACACATACTTCCGTGATTAAGACACTTGACACCCTTGCGTGCCTTCTAAGCACATTGTTGTCAATCCTCACTCCTATGCCACTTGGTAGTCCCACATGCCATTGATCTTATATCAAAAAATTGTGATCGAGACAAATGTCACTATCACATACAATATCAAGAACCTTTGATATATTGACTTCACGTGTGCCATTGGATCACAATCTGGATGATGAACGCTCACTGTTAGATCTATCTTGACTAGTTGACCCCAGATTTCAACGCAGTTAAACTTGATGGTCTCTGACACATCACAGTCTACAAAAACAAATTTGAAGGTTTATAACTTAATCTATAAAACACTTCAAGAGTCCAAAAATTCAAGGTGCCTTCTTGGATCTATAGACAACATCTCCATAAAAATCTTTGACCATTGTTGACTTTTCAAGTACCTGCACTAAATGCACAAACTTATTGGTTCATTCATATTTTCATGATGTGTAGTGATGGTCTAGCTTATTTTAAGCTAGAATATTCATTTTTCTCTTTCTAAATGATTAAATGACACACCAAAACTTCACCAAGACATCTATGGATGCCTCATAACCTTTTCTGTGTCCTTACTGATCTACACATATGCCATATACTCTCTAAGCTATCAAACTCAACTTCTTTGCCATTCATGCACTAATACCTCATGCTTTCTTTGACATCAATGACAAATTAACATCAATGGCCATTCTCAACAATCTCCCCTTTTGTCATTGATGGCAAAACACCCTCAGAATGTCTTCTTACTCATTTGAACTCCTTCATTCTGATCTTTCTCCACCTTTGACATTAATGACAAAGGGTCTCTTCCTCAATATGCCAACTTGATCATTGACCTGAGAAATTGTTCATAGAGCTTAGAAAACTCCCCCTAACATCAATCGCATCTTTTTCAAGCCACTCAAGCTAACTGAGTTAGCTCCGCCTTAACCAAACACATTTTCAAATGATATTCTTGTCTAGTAACATCAACCAAAGCTCAACTGGAATCCATCATGCTTCCTCTAGCATGTCAAGTGTCTCCTTGAAGCCTAGATAGATAGACCCGAACCCACAATGTCTTAGAACAATGTGAAACTAGGAGTTTCCCACAACTCCTCATATTCCTTCTCCTCCTTGGTCATCTGAACCTGATAGTTGTTATTTTTCTTAGACTTAAGAGAATCAACTTACTCATCCATTAAAATATTCTCCTTTTCTTTTAAGAATGAATTGACAATACATTGAGACAATAAATATTCATGATATAACTGATCACAAGGCATTGAAATTTTATGTTATTTGAATGAAACTTATTCAATAGTAGTAGGATGTTCTCTTGGATCCATACATACCTCAGATTTAGTCTCAATTAGCTCTTTAGTCTTTTCATTGAGATTGACTTGAACTGACTTTTGATTCTCCTTTTCTATCTGGACATACAACACATTCTCTTGGCATTCCTGAACCTTCTTTATATCTGATTCCTCTTTTGCTTTAGTAGACAATCCACCTTGATCTTTTAGCTCAATTGAATTAGTTTTCTTAGTCTTCACTTCCTTAGGATTCCATACCAAGGATTGACCTTTCCTAAGCACACTAGGATGTCCATGCACCTTATTATGACTTAAGAGCTTGCTTATATAATATCTTGCAATATGACCAACTTGATGACAACTAAAACAAATAACATCTTGTCTCTTAGGTTCATTATGATCAAGCTTGATTATTTTAGGTCCCCATACCTAGGTTAGTATTTTCTCATGGATTTTGGGAAAAAATAAAGAAATATGTCCCATGTCATGATAATTATCATAGACTACATTATCCATACCTTTAGTTGACCATCTGCTTTTCCTTCTATAGTTTCTTGCCTTATTACCAAAAAGCTTACATGCAAAACAATGATCATGCAATGAACTTTCATACCTTATAACATTTGGTTGCCTAATCAGTCTTTTCACCTTCTTGTATTGATTTTACCTCTCTTGGTATTTCTCAGTCTTGTTTACCTTGACAACAAATTGTTCATGCTCACCCTTTAATGAGTCTAGCTTGGTCTTCAATTGAACACTCTAATCCTCTTTAGCTCTCATACTTGAACTTGCATCCTCTAACTAAATTTTGAGATCTTGGATGGTCTCCTTATCCCTCTTAGCTTGTTTAGTCATGTCATCCTTTAATCTATATGCTTAATCTTCAATAATCTTTATAGAATTAATATTGGGATTCAACTCATCATGCTCACCTTGCTTTGAACTCAACTTGGCATTTGTCTCTTCTAACTGAGTTTTGAGATGTCTGCATTCTTCCTCTTTTGACCTCATATTCATCTTTGTAACTCTTAATTGATCCTCAAGAATGTTGATCTTCTATTTATCATATTTTGATCTTGAGTTTGCCTTCAAGGATTCTAGCTCCTTATTGATCTTGATACACTTATCCTTAATAGACTTAAAGATTGAGGCCATGATCCTATTCTAAGCTTCTTCTTAATCTTACTCGCTCATCTTACCTTTGTACTTCTCAAAAAGTACCTTGTATTGATTGAAATTTTTTTTCACTTTATTTTAGACATGCATAAGTAAACTCTTCTTGAGCCTTCAACTCTTGATTCTCTTTCTTCAATTGCTTAGACATATTGTACCTTGGATCACCTTCAAGTGGTTAAAGTTGTAAAAAAGGTCCTGCTCTTATACCAATTGTTAGAGGTACAATCGCTGAGAGGGGGGGGTGAATTAGTGATTCAATATAATCCAATTTAATTATCAACTCTTAAACATTCATCACATATAATCATGATGCATAAAAATTAACCATTACAATGAACAAGGAAGATATAACAAGATCAAGCACATAACACATGATATATGTGGGAAACCCCTTTGGGGGATAAAACCCACTAAACCCTGAAAGATGGAATAGAATCCTATAAAATAAGATACAAAATTTAGACAAACACCAATTGATCAAGTAACACCCATCCCTTAGTTTAGTGAGACACCAATCCCACAAGGAACTACTACATCTGTCTAGCTGAGCACCCACAATAACTATAACTTTAACAAGCTTTATCTTGCAAGGAGGAACCAACCCCCTAGAAAACTAAGAATCCACTCATATACCTTTAAAATATCATATTAAACACCTATTTATACTCTTTAACTAATGATGACCACCTTTGTCTGCACTTTTCACCTCCAATCTCTCTCAAGCTGCCTCTAGGACTAACTCACTCAAACTGCCTCTTCTAAGCTCATTAGGTCTAATGACCTATGTGTCCTCATACATCAACTTGATCAAATAAGCATGAATGATCATTTCCACTCTCTATTGTTCCTTAATAACCTATACCTTCTCTTTCAAAGGTTCTCTTCTTCACTTGAATCCACACTTGCTCAACTAGCACAATTTGTCCAATTAGACCTTGTACTTATACCACTCTCTTCCTTTAACCCATCTTGGGCAGCCAAGATGCTTTACATATGAACCACACTTAACATAGGTCCATACACATGTTACATGTGAGAACCACACTCTTCATAGGCCGGTCATCACCTTATTATCCCAAAACCACCATTAGGTCTTCGTGAGACCTAAAACAATTAGGCCTTCATACTCACATGTTACATGTGAGACCACTTAGACCACCTTCATCCTTTTCCAATAATTAGAACACATTAAAAATATCTCCAATATCACCTTGATAACTCCCTCATGGGTTCATGCCACCTGGGACAACAACTCAATACTTGAACCTACCAATTAAGTCTCCTTGCTCTTAAGGTCTTCATAACAGAAAACATAGTCTCAAACTTCTGAAGCTAACACTCAAGTATTTCACATATACATATGATTATATCACATGGGTGAACCCTTTAGGACATTTTAAACACTTATATGTGCTTTAGACACTTCAACACAAAATCTAAGCAATAAAAACAACTCTCTCAAAATGACCACTCATGTTGGGTACACACAATCAAAATATAGTTATACTATTTTGAATATCCATATCTGATCAAGGGCATATCATGAAAACCAATAATTTTTAAAAATACTTGGATACTTTTATAACATCTCCATACTCATTTTATTCTTCAATTATGCTCAGAACACCTTCAACTCACTCCTGCAACATGGTCACTCAATTTGCTAGTGCATTCAACAAACACAGTCAACTTCTAAGCAATTGTTCACACTGAACATGGATTAGTCAAACCTCCAAAATCCACACATATGGTCCTCATGTATTTTATAACACTCTTTAATATATATTTCATCTTTAGACATCAAAATACTATCAAGAACAACTAAAATATCCTTATTTGGTTATTTGCAGAACATGTTCAAACACATGATCAACTTTGGAGCTCAATATATGTAACTGTACGAACATTCAAATCTTCTAATAAAATTAGATATATGTACCTTGAATTTATTTACAACTTTTCATTTTACATCACCTTCAAATTCATCTTAGATCAAAAGATATAAACATAATACTCAACACTAGTTTTTCCTTTGTTAATTTCAAATACCAACAGTCATTGTATAATATAAACATTATAGACACATGTATTCATCTAATGTCCTTTGTAAATTTTATAAAATTTACTCCATCAATATACTTATGATTTTTTTAAATTTATCTCTTTAATTCCCACCATTGATCATTGACACATGCTTCCGTGATTAAGACACTTGGCATCCCCACATGCCTTTTGAGCACATTACTGTCAGTCCCCATTCTTGCACCATTTGGCAGTCCCGCATGCCATTGATTTTCTGTCAAATCATCATGATTGAGACACATGTCACTAATGCATAAAATATCAATAAATTTTGATATATTGACTTCATGCACACCTTTAGATCAAAATCTGGACGATGAACGTTCACCATTACATCTATCTTGACTAGTTGACCCTAGATTTTAATGTAGTTAAACTTGTTGGTCTCTGGCACATCATAGTCTATAAGAGTAACTTTTAAGGTTTATAACTTAAGATAAAAAACAATTCAAGAGTCCAAAACTTTAGGGTACCTTCTTGGCACTATAGACAACATCTACATGAAAACCTTTGACCACTGTTGACTTTTTGAATACCTACACTAAATGCACAAAATTGTTGGTTCATTCATATATGTATGACATGCAGTGATGGTTTAGCTTCTCTTAAGCTATAATATGCATGTTTATCTTTCCAAATGATCAAATGACACACCAAAACATCTATGGATGCCTCACAACCTCTTCTTTGTCCTTACTGATCTGCACATATGCCATATACGCTCCAAGCTATCAAATATAACTTATTTGTCATTCATGCACTAATACTTCATGATTTATTTGACATCAATGATAACCTAACATAAATGACCATGCTCAATAATATGGTGATGGTTTTGCTATGTACTTTTAGAGCACCAAATACTCCCTTCCTAATAGAATCATGGACAATCGAGACTATAAAGGCAAAGGTTTTAAGCAAAAGAATAAGGAATTCTTAAACCTATCCTTGTAGCAAAACATACAAGAAATCTAAGTCTTATATTAACACCACTTGGAGGTGACCCCTCAGATTTTGAGAATGATACCACTTTAATGATTGATGATGAACCTCTTGGTAGTGACACATCATCCTATTATAGTATATATGATGAGCTTGTTGATACCAATTCTTTTGATACCAATGCCATTCTCACTATCATAACACACATTCCTCTTTCCCTTCATTATCTTGAACTAACTGATTGGGACTGACAAGATTATATTATACTATTAGATGAGTTTTAGAATGAGGAGGCAATTTTTGAGCTCATGGGTCTCATAGATGGGTTGTCAGTTATCAATGATAAATAAGGATTTGACTTCACATTGGATCTTGCCACCTACTTTGGAGAGTAAATAAACTTCCTTGGTCACAAAGACAATGAAATATCGAGATCCTCTTGTGAAAATATATTTGAGGCACCTTTAGATCAGGAAAAAGTAAATAAAAAGACAAGTCCATGGGTGAAAACTTGTTTCAGGCACCCTTGGATGGGGAAGTTCATTTTCCTCCTCAAGAAGAATGGAGTCCTACAGGTTTACATTGCCCATTGAGGTCTAACATCAGTTCATAGGAGTAGCGAGTATTTGAGCATTTATCTCAAGACTTTCCAAAGACATTTATCAATTGGCCACTACCAAACATGGCCAATTTTGATTCTTCTTACATGGGTGAGCCTTATGACTCATAATCTACTACAGAAGACCAGTTTCCTTTACTGCTAACTATTTTATAATATGGTTTCATACTTCTTGTGGAAGACACCACTGAAGTAAACATTAGTACTTATGATGATCCAAAGATAATCAAATTAGGTGCATCCGTCATTGCTAAGGAACACGAATTCATTATTGTGATATTAAAAGATTTCATATATATCTTCACATGGAATTATACAGATATGCTAAGGGATCCATATTTGGTGGTATATTATCTTGTGGTACATCCAGATACTAAGCCAATTAAACAAAAGTTGCATAAAATACATTCACACATTGTTATCTTGGTCAAGAAATAATTAGAAGAACTATTGATAGTGGGTTTTAACAAGCCACTAGATTACTCTGAGTGGATCTCAAACGTTATTCCAGTAAGCAATAAACCATAGGGGATTTACTTGTGTATGTTTTTCAGAGATATCAACAATGATGGACATAAAGATGACTTTACCCTATCAAACATTGACATGATAGTCAATTTAAATACGGGGTACAAGATGTTGTCCCTCATGGATAGCTTCTTAGGATACAACCAAATAAAAATTGCACTTGAAGAACAACACAAAACAATATTCACCACTCTATAGGGGACATTTTGTTATCAAGTCGTGCCATTTGGCATGAAAAATGCTAGTAGAACTCACTAATATGTTATGACTGTCATCTTCCATGACATGATACATGAACCCACTGAAGATTATGTGGATGACATTCTAGCAAAGTCAAAGACACATGCAATACATCCTGAAGTTCCATAAAGAATCTTTGTCAGACTTAGTGAATATAAGGTACACCTCAATCTTAAGAAGTGTGTTTTTGGCATCACTTTTGTAAAATTACTAGGATTTGTTATATATTTTAAGGGCATTGAAGTTGATCCTACAAAGGTCATGACCATCATCAAAATTCCTCCTTCTACTTTGAAGTAACTGCATAGTTTACAAAGCAAGATCCAGTCCATTCATTGATTTATCTCATAACTTGAAGATTGGTGTCATCATTTCACTGATCTTTTGAAGAAAGGTGTCACTTTCCAATGGAATACATATTATCAACAAGATTTTGAATACTTAAAAACCTATTTATCCAATCCACCAATGTTGACCCCGCTTGTGCTAGGGAAGTCATTGCTTCTTTACACATCAGCTACTAAGCATGCACTAAGGGCCCTTTTGGCTCAACATGATGATCAGGGCAAGGAGCATATATTTTATTATTTGAGTAGAACACTTGTGGCCCATGAACATAACTATAAATTAATATAAAAATCTTGTTTAGCAATGGTTCTTGCATCATAAAAGTTGTAACACTATATGTTGAACAATAAAACCATTGTGATTTCCAAGATCAATCCCTCCAAGTATCGGCTATCAAAATCCACTTTGATTGGTTGCATGGGTAGGTGGGTAATGTTATTAAATGAATTTGATATTAAGTATCACAACTAGAAGATGTTAAGGGGTAGGTCCTTGTAAGCCAACTTGTTGATGTCCCTCTATTACACACTAAATCACTCACTCTTGATTTCCTAGATGAATTGATCTTGGCTTTGTAGGAAGTGCTTATTGATTCCAAATAGTGGATGCTTTATTTTGATGGTTCTCTCACCTGCCATGGATTTGGGGTTGATATTATTCTTATCACTCCATAAGGAGATCTCTTTCTTAAGGCCTTTTATAGTGGTTTTTATTGCACCAATAATATGGCAAAATATGAGGCACTCATTGCAAGAATTTGTCTCATTTTACAATGGAACATTAAGTAATTGATGGTATATGGGGATTTCCAATTGATCATTAATCAGGTTTTAGACCAATATCAGACTAGAGATGAGAAACTAGTGCCTTATAAAGTCATGGTGATAACCTCAAACAACATTTTCAATCTCTTCAATTTGAATAGATATTGTGAGCCAATAATAGATCAACAAATGCAATGGTGTAGACACACATTTTGGTACAAATACACATATTTATAGCCTCTTTATATGTATACACATTTTAACTAAGGATTAGACATCTAGTGACACAACCTCTTATGGACCTCTTATATTTCACTTTATTTCACTTGATTTACCTACCCTTTGGGCCTATGTGTTATTTTATTATTGTTAATCTAATGTATGCCAGAGATCCCTACATGTTCCTTTATATTATCTGTGTTTTTAATCCTTGGACACTTACATCAATGTTAGTATCCAAATACAACATAGGTGTTTTTAATCCTTTTCCATATCTTTCACTTTTGTGACCATTTATTTTACCCTCTTTGCCCATTTTATTATTGGCTTTCACATGTCACTAGGTCCTAATTCAAAATCAAGAGGTCCTTATATATACAAAGGCTATAGTCTAATTAAAACACCTAATAATTTGATTTGGCAACTATCTAATGGGAAAGTATTGTATATCTCAAGCTATCAAATTGCACTACAATGCTAAATCAAATATCTGAAGCATTCAAAAGGTTAAATAAACTATTGCATTAGTTTTACCAAGGGTTACTAGGAAAAATATCATATAGTTACACTTTTATAATTATACTCACATGCCTAAGAAGGAGAACTGCATGCAATTCTAAGGCCCTCTTTGGAGTATTAGCTATATAGACAACACTTGACAAAATATGAGGTTGTTAAGGCTAGCTCAACTCATGTACTAACCCCTTTTTACCATGTTACAAGAGGTCTAATGCAATTTACCATGTTGTAAGAGGTCCAATGTAAAAGGAACTAGGGTTTTGCTTATTATCTATATCATGCACATAGGAAGACACATCCAATGATGTAAAATAGTTACAAAGGTGACAACGTAGGCTTGGTAAAAAATATAGAACCATCATTATGCATATTTTTTAACTAGACAACTGTGTCAACGCTACTATACCTATTCAATGCAACTATTCAATAGACAAAAATAACCATAATATAGAATAAATAAGGTAAAGATCTCTAATATATCCCTATGATGATTCCTGATCATTATCATGTTCTATAACAAAACATCAAACAAGATATGTTCTCTTTCATCCCTTAGCTTCTTTGTACTTGTATTTATTACACATGCTTAAATGAATTATATTATCAAATTATTGTATTAATTTTCTTAGATTATAATATTACAATAATGTATTCACATAGATTTTACTACTTGTATGTTTCTTTTGTGAACTCCAAAAATCATAAAACTTTTGGTGAACCCATCCTCTATTTCTTGAACCAAAACCCTAACTTGCATATTAGGGTTTTTGCCTTCTTCAAAATTTCATTTCAGATTTTTGTATTTTATTTTTAGATTTAATTTCTCTCGTACTTATATGGGAATAGAATAGGAATGTTTAGTTACATTGTTGCTTTTACCCTAGTGGTTACGTGCTTCACAATTATCTTAAACATTACAACCCTTATAACATCACTAATAAAATGCCATGCATGGAAGATTATGATCATTACTTTAATATGTTGATGATCAATGTATTGCATGTGAATATGTTATAGAAAGTTGAAAATAGGATAAAATATCTTTTGCTTACAAATATGATAATGAAAAAAACAATGATGCAAATTCAAATGCAAATGAGTAAGGTAATGATTATGATGTTTCTATTTTTGGGTATAATTGTGATAAGATCCCTCTTGGCTATGATGTTGATCATTTTCCTCTATTTTATGATGATGAAGAGTTAACATATATAAAAAATGGTAGCATTCATGATGTTGAAAATAAAAATATTGTATACATACCTTTTATAGTTACTACAAAAAGTGTGTGTGCTTCCTTCCCTTCCAATAATGAAAATGTTGAAGAAGTTGAATGTTCCTCCTCTATCTCTCATGATGAAAATGTTGATAAAATCAAGTATGTGCCTTATTTTCCAAGTAATATTAATGTTGGAAATTATATTATCTATTTGGACGATTCATTTGAAATAGCCAAATTTGTTCTTCCCCTCTAGTTTATGATGAGAAAAATGCATGTCTTATGTCTCCCATTATTTTGCTTGAGAAAAAAAATGAGAGTGCATATAACAATCATAAGGAAGTACTTACAAAACATGTATTGTTTGGGGACACAAATAAACATTTAAGTATATTTCATGCATTGTTTGTACATATGAAGTCATGTAAGACAAAGAAAATCAAAACTATCATTGAATCTTCTTTCCCTCCTTTAAAAAGTAAAACTAAAATTGAACATTGGATTCTTCCCTCTCATGATGTTGCTAATGACACATAAAATGTTTCTTTCCTTCCCTCCTTTGAACTTTCTGATACAAAAGAGCAAATGATTACAACTAATTTTTTTCCCCTACTCCTATTTAATGTGAAGAGATTTTTAATGACAATAGTACCAACCTTCATGCAATCCAACATGATATAATCAACTCTTTGACAATAGATACCCCTTTTCAAAAGGAAGTGTAAAAATGTGATGATCCTCCCCATGATAGCGGAAAATATTCAATTATTCTTATGTTCCATGTGCATGCTAATTTATAGCCACTAGTGAAAACTTCAACCTCTTTTTATGGTATGTTATCTATCATGACTAGCATGGGAGATTTGCAATAACAAGTCAACACTCTTATACTGTAAATTTCTTCTCATGAGGCTATTCTTGACGAGAATACATTAACTGACCAACCTATTGTCAGGGATGTATTTGAGCATCCTTATCCTTCAAACTTTATTATTCCCAAGTTCTCCTCCTTCAATGGTCAAGGGGATTCTATTATTCATTTACAAAAATATATACATTCCTTTGAACATTGGGTCCAAAATAGAAGCTTACTCTTAAAGGTTTTTTATTGTAGCTTAACCCAAGGGGTTCTTGATTGGTTTTATATTCTTCCAAATGGTTCATTATCAACTTTCAAAAAATTTGAAGATGTGTTTCTATCACATTTTCATCATTGTACCTTACCTAAGTTACCATTAAAAAAATTTCAAGCTTTGATAAAAATAAAAAATTACTCTATCCACAACTATGTTATTCAATTTGAGCATGATTTGTATGCTTTAACTTATACACCCTCATATTTGGAAGTGCAATTTATATTTAGTAAAGGTAATCTCTCTCCACTCATATAAAGAACATTACATAATCCCATTTCTTCAATCAACACATTATATTGGTATATGCACAAATATGTATGCGTTATAATAAATACTCAAACCAAATTACCTATTTCCTCACTGAAATCAACATATGATAAACATCACATTTTTAAGGCAAGTAAAGAAGTTACAAAACATCACAAACCAATATAAATGCATTATGTAGAAGCAATAATATATATCAAGGAACAAATGATAAATGTGTTAAACAAAGTAAAGGAACATGATTATAGAGTATCTACCATAGTTAGACCATATACTTCTACCAAATGGTAGCCTTTTTAGTTTGATTGGTGTTGGATGGTGGAGCCTGATCTTATTTTAATTCCTAGTCCCTGATAGGGGGTTGTGAGGGGGCAACACCCCCCATTAGGGTCACCATGGGGGTCTAGGAGAGCCCCCCTTGTGGGGGTTTGGGGACAGTTCTCCTGATGCAAAATTTTATTAAAAATGCACTATAAAATATTGTACTTTCATAGTAAATCTAGACTGCTCACTATTAGATTGCAGATCTAATGGTAGAAATTATGTTTGCATATTTTTGTCCTATATGTAACCCTCCTTTGATATGAGGGTATTTTAATTATGGTAACACATTGTATGTGAGTGAAGAATATATTGTAGTGGTTGTATTGCAGGTTTTCCCTTCATTTGTTGGACTGAATAATAATAAGGACTGGTTGTTTCTATGTGGACGTAGCCCATATTGGTTGAACCACATTAAATCTGTCTCTATTGTGTTGTGTTTTTTACATTTTATTTCCATGTTTAATTCATTAATATTGCTCTGTGTTCTATATTTTTAATAATTGGTATTAGAGATGAAGGTTTATTTGGTAGATAAACTTATAAGAAAAGAGGTCCCTAGTTCGAGTGGGAGCAATGGCTGAAGAAGACAAGTTTAAGGTCAAAAAGTTTAGTGGCCAAAACTACCAACTATGGAAGATGTAAATAGAGGACTATTTATATCAGAAGGATCTTTTCCAACCATTGGGTGGAATAACAAAGAAGTTGACAACTATGAAGGATGAAAGTTGAGAGGTTTTTGACAGAAAGGCACTAGGAACAATATGGTTGTGCTTGGCAATGTTGGTGGCCTTCAAAATTTCAAAAAAAAATACAATAGTGGATGTGATGAAGGCATTAGATAAGGCGTACGAAAAACACTCAACCTCTAACAAGGTATTACTCATGAAGCATTTATTTAATATGGAAATGTTAGAAGGTGGGTTTGTTGCTGATCATTTAAATAAATTTAATAAGTCACAAATCAGTTAAGCTCTGTAGGAGTAAATTTTGATGATGAGGTTAGGACTCATTTAATTTTGTGTTCATTGCTTAAAATTTGGAATGGCTTGGTCATGGCTGTGAGTAATTCTATCTCTAGTTCAAACACTTTAAAGTTCAATGATGTTTTGGGTGTTGTTCTTAGCGAGGAAATATGACAAAAAAGCATAGGTGAGACATCAAGTAATGCTTTGACTATCAAGAATAGGGGAAGATAAAAGGATAGAGGAAAGGGCCTAGGAAATCATGGTAAGTCTAAGAAGGGCATATCCAAATTCAAAGGAACATTGGTGTGCTGGATTTGTGAGAAGAAAGGACACCTGAAGAAAGATTATTGGTTTCAAAAAGGAAAACAAGAAAATGGACAATAAGATAACAATCAACAAGCAAATGTAGAAGGTGGTGTATTACAAGATGCTTTAATCCTTGATTTAGATAATATTAATGATTCTTGGGTGTTAGATTCAAGGGCTTCGTTTCATGCTACACCTCATAAGAAATAATTTTAAGACTATGTTCAAGGTGATTTGGGACAAGTTTATTTGGGTGATGGTGAACCTTGTAAAATTGTGGGAAAGGGTAAGATACAGATAAAATTATAAAATAAAAACAAATGATTTTTGAAAGAGATGAGGCATGTTCCTGAGTTGAGAAAAAATGTAATTTCAGTAGGGCAGTTGGGAAGTGAGGGCTACATAGTTACATTTGTGTAAAATTCTTAGAAGGTCACTAAAGGATCACTGGCAATAGTAAAATGATAAAAGGTAGGTACAATATATTTATCTAATGGTAATGTTGACTCTTCTATTGTTTTAGCTTCTACATAAGTGGATACAAAATTATGGCACCACAGACTTGGACACATGAGTGAGAAGGGGATGCAAGTTCTCCATTCAAATAATTTATTGCCATATTTGAAGAAGGTGGATTTGGAATTATGCGAGCATTGTGTGTACGAAAAACATAAGAGAGTCAAAATTTTCAGAGTTGGGAAGACAAAGAAGGATGAAAAGTTAGAGCTTGTGCATACAGATGTATGGGGACTGGCTTAGGTATCATCCCTTGGTGGCTCTTATTATTATGTTACTCTTATTGATGATGAAACTAGTAAAACTTGGGTTTATTGCATATAAAAAAAATTGATGTTTTTGATACTTTTAAGAAATGGAAAGCTTTGATCGAGAATGAGACAGAAAATAATTTGAAATGTGTCAAATCAGATAATAGAGTTGAATACTACAGTAAGGAATTTGATAATTATTGTTCATCATATGGGATTCATAAAGAGAAGACAATTCCAAGAACACCATAATAAAATGGTGTGTCAGAAAGGATGAATGGGATAATCATGGAGTGTGCAAGGAGCATGAGATTACATGTAGGGTTTCCCTTACAGTTTTTGATAGATGCTGTGGATACTACTATTTACTTAATAAATTGAGGGTCTTTAAGTCCATTGGATGGTGGTATTCTAGAAGAAGCATGGATAGGCAAAAAATTAGATTATTCCTTCCAAAATAGTTTTGGTTGTGAAGAATTTGTCCATATTGATAAAGAAAATAGAACCAAGCTTGAAGCAAAATCCAAGAAATGTACTTTTATTAGATATAAAGTTAATGATTGTGGTTACCATTTATGAGATTGTGAAAATCACAAAATCATTAGTAGTAGAGATATGATTTTAATGAAAAGGTCATGTACAAAGATCAGTTACAGGGAAAGAAACAAGAAAATCCAAATATAGAATATGCAATACTTGATGAAATCATAGGAAATGAAATTCCAAAAGTGTCAAAAAATTAGAATGTGCAAAAAATACAAGTACCTAAAACTCTTGGAAGTGTAGTTAGAAGATCTACCAGAGTAAGTAAACTCCCTGAACAATACTCTCCATCATTTTATTATTTATTATTGACTGATAGTGGTGAGCTAGAAAGCTATGAAAAAACAATGCAGGTAGAAACCAAAAAGAAGTGGGAGCAAGGCATGAAAGAAAAGATGGACTCCTTGGTACATAACCAAACTTGGGATTTGGTTCAGTTGCCTACAGGGAAAAGAGCATTGTAGAATAAATGGGTTTATAAGCTGAAGGAAGAAGATGGAGGCAAAAAGAGGTATATGGACAAACTTTTTGTAAAGGGGTTTGCATAAAAGAAAGGTATTAATTTTGATGAAATATTTTTTCCAATTGCAAAAATAACTTCTATAAGAACTATTTTAAGTTTGGTAGCAATAAAAGATTTGCACCTTGAAAAGTTAGATGTGAAGATTGCTTTACTTCATGGTGATTTGGAGGAGGAAATATATATGGAACAACCATAAGGATACAAAGTAAAAGGTAATGAGGAAATGGTGTGCATGTTGAAGAAGAGTTTGTATGGTCTAAAGTAAGCTCCAAGGCAGTGGTATTTGAAATTTGACATGTTTATGATAGAACAAGGTTATAGTAGATGCCATTTTGACCATTATATCTATTTTAAGAGATTAGATAATGGCAGATATATTATCTTGTTATTGTATGTAGATGACATGCTTGTTGCAAGGTATAACATGTAGGATATAAATGATCTCAAAAGAAAATTAGCAAATTCTTTTGCAATGAAGGATTTAGGTGTTGCAAAGCAAATCCTTGGTATGAAAATAACAAGAGATAAAAAAAATAGAAAATTGACATTGTATCAAGAAGAGTACATCAAGAAGGTGTTAGTCAGGTTCAATATGCAAGATGAAAAACCTATAAGTACACATATTTTAGGGCACTTCAAATTAAGCAAGGAACAATGTCCTAAAATGCAGGAAGAAATCAATTACATGTCTAAAGTTCCATATGCTTCAGTAATTGGAAGTTTGATGTATGCTATGGTGTGCACAAGACCATATATCGCTCATGCAATGGGAGTAGTCAACAAGTTTATGAATAGTCCAAGAAAGGAGCACTGGGGTGCAGTCAAGTGGATTCTCAGGTACTTGAGAGGGATCATTGATAAATAGTTGTGCTATGAAGGTTCAGATGTTACCTTACAAGGATATGTTGATACAAATATATATGGAGATTTAAATGGCAGGAGGAGCACCATAGGTTATGTATTCACTATTAGTGACAGAATGGTTAGTTGGATTTCAAAATTGTAGAAGATAGTTGCTTTGTTAACTACATAGGCAGAGTTTGTTGTAGCTATAAAAGCTATCAAGGAGATGATATGGATGCAACAGTTCATGCAAAAGTTGAGGCATAAATAGAAATATTGTAGGTTGCACAGTGATAACTAGAGTGCGGTTCATTTAGGAAAGAACTCAACATTCCACTCAAGAACCAAACATATACAACTCAGGTATCACTTCATTCATTCAGTTTTGGAGGATGGTCAACTGAAGTTGGAAAGGATCCATACAAGTTAGAATCCTATAGATATGCTAACAAAAGTAGTCACAAAAGAGAATCTAGAGAGTTATTAAGCTTCAATAGGTATTTATGGATTACAAAGAAGATGAGAAATAAGCCAGGGTCAAATTTCAAAGAAAAGTCCAAGAAACAGTTGTAGTAGTGGAGTTGTAGCAATCAATCTCCAAGTGGGAGATTATTGGATGGTAGACCCTAATGTTATTTTAATGCCTAGTTCTCGATAGGGGAGGTGTGGGGGGGTAATCACTAAAGTCGTCATGGGTGTCCATGGGAGCCCCCCCTAACAGGGGTTTAGGGGTAGTGCCCGTGAAGTAAAATTTTGTTAAAAATGCACTATAAAATATTATAATTTCATAGTAAATTTAGACCATTCACTATTAGGTTACAGATCTAATAGTAGAAATTATGTTTGTATAGTTTTGCCCTATATGTAACCCTCCATTGATATGAGGGCATTGTAATTATCATGGTACATTATATGTGAGTGAAGAGGATATTGTAGTGGTTGTATTACAGGTTTTTCCCTTCATTTGTTTGATTGAACAATAATTTTTTTTTGATATTTCTATGTGGATGTAGCCCATATTAGGTGAACCACATTATATCTGTGTCTCTATTGTGTTGTGTTTTTTGCATTTTATTTCCATGTTTAATTCATTAATATTTCTTTGTGTTTTATATTCATAACAATTGGTACCAAGATAAACCACATGATATATTCTGAACTTTGTTGGATAAATGAATGATAACAGTCCCTTCAAATTCACAATATTCACCACACTAATTTGAAAAGGCAAAAGGACAACACTTTTGCACTTACCATGATATTAACAAACATTGAGATAATGAGTGTTTTGCTCTTGAACAAAAGCTTATATAGTTAGCCGATCACATAATATTTGCATATGGAAAAGACATATCTAGATCTATTCCACATACTTCTCCTAGAGGCTCGTCTAAGAGGGTTGATCATCTCATGTTGCTCCTTGTAAGGAAAACATGTTCCATCGATGTAACAACCCCGCTAGGTTTTACTTAGAAGTACATGATTTTTTTTAATTAAACACATATACTAAAAATAGATTTCACCATGAGAATCTAAGCAGTGATCATATAAAATACTCTAAGTGTGATAATTGTAAATAAGCACATGATATCTAACTGTCATTAATCACTATCAACATATGAAATACATCATAATACAAACATAAAAAGTAATTACAAATGGCCAGCCACTACTATCAATCCATAGTAGATAGGTAATTACAACTCTTCATGATAATGCTTCCAATAATAAATATAATATAATATGATGTACATAAGAAGATACATAACTCTTCAGAGCATGAGTTCTTTAGACTCTCCAGTATCTGTGGCAATCTCAAGTGTTATCTCAAAAGTAGTAATGTTATGTGGATGGAGAGCATCATCCAAGTGCTTTTCCACACCAATCATAAACCAACGATCCTCCACACTAATAACATTAGGGAATGGTCATCCCTTCACATATAAGTAGATAGTGACAATACAAGAATCCAGAGAGACAAGCAAGTACCCATGTGCTATATGATTTCTAAAACTAAACATGTAGTGTATCATAGAAAACCTGTTCAAATTATAAGATATCGCATAAACATGTAAATCATACTCATGAAATGATAATGTCTCACTAAACATACTTTGGCCAAAGTTTTTAGAATAATAAATAATAGTGATTTATAAATCAATCATATTCATACACACCGCTTTATCAAATTGCCTTTATCTGGTATTATGATGCTAGTAAGCTAGTGAAGTCCATCTCACTCCTTACTCAATATTATCAAAGTGAGATTAATCAAACATAATTTAACCATAAGATTCATACAATTTACATCCTACCATCAATCATATCATATAACATCCTAAACATAGGAGTAATCAAGCATACATTTATTCTATCAAATATATGAATGGATCTTACATTATTATCTATCCTATACTATAAATAATGACTATAGTTTATACTATCCAGATAAAATACACATTTAACTGTAGATTTTAATTGTCATAATTAGCTTCCAAACATTCTACACCCTATGATAACCCATTTTACCATAGTCTAGTGTTTTTAATCATAACTACTAAGTACTGCAACCAGTCTAATAAAGTAGTCATAAGTCCATGGAAATCATAAGTTTATATATAAGCAGCTAGATATAACAAAGAAAGTCACAGTTCACATGTAACACAATAATATTATATCATAACATTCATTAAAATCTTAGGGATTGTTTGTATGCATACATAAATTCTTACTAACTATCATAAAACATGTTATTCATAATAATAACCAATGGACATACAATTATGGTTCAAAGGTGTCAATTGTCTCATTATTAGCACACTTTGAGTGTATTGATATGCACTGTCAAAGCCTAGATACAACTAGGGTTATTATTTTGCCACATGTCCACACTATGGTCCCTAAGACCATAACAAAATATCCCAATGCTTGAAAAGGAAGCTTTATGAAGGTCCCAATAATCCATACAGAGAAATAATAAAACATCAAAGTACTAATCTCAGTTTAACATCATCGAAGGGTTGTGAACTAGTTTTGGACCTTTGTCAAACAATTTGCAATCAAGTATATTTCCAATAAAGGTTGTGAAAATCAGTAAATAACAACTCAAATGTCAAAACCACTGCCTATTCATTATTCATTACTCATGGAATGAATCTAATCATGCACCTAAAATGCCATAAAAGGTAGAATATAAATCATTCGGTATGCCTAAACGTATCCTGCTCTCCAATACATAATAATGAGATCCTCAAAGGGATAAAAAGGTGTCTAAACAAAACTAAATGATGAGGTTAAAACCATATAGTTTCACATACCCTTTTTATATATATTCCCCTATGGTATAAATTAGAAATGGCCCAAATTATAACAAGCATACACCAGATTTAAACATATTAATTCCTATTATTATTATTATTAAGGAAGGACTGATATGAGTATGCCCAGATGGTTAACTAGATTCATTGCATTGACTAATCACCCTCACTCAAGATTAGAGGCATCGACCCACTCAAAACTATTCCAATGTAAAGGCATCAATACCCATATAACGATAGGTATATATTGAAATCAAAATCCATATGATAGTTTATTACGATCAATATTCAGCTTAATATCTCTATGCCAGTTACGAGATATTTTATCAATGCTAAATTGCTATGCAAACATGTTTACCCAACAAGGAATCCCTACCCAGATCATTGGAGTCAATATGCTTGTTGTAGTAAAATAATAAATTGATGAAATCAACAAGCTCATTGTAGTTGTATAAATCATCGCATATCTATCCAAGTCATTGTATGTTTGCTTTAAGTCATTGCTCTTTAATTAACCTAAATAAATACTCGATATTATATTCTCTATAGGGTTAATCAATATATATTAGTATTATGATATTAATCCATTCCAATCCAATTAGAGATCATACAAGAACCATATAACAATTGTAAGGCCAAAGATTTAATCAACTGGTTTGCTAAGCAATCTTTAAAAAAAATATAATATAGTAACATATATAGATGAAATAAGTTATAATAAAATTTCCTTATTCAGTGATTATCTTTGAAATACCCTCTATTATCTTTTGAAATAACAATATTTCTACATATTATATTTTGTTAGTTGCAACGATTTCTAATTATAATCTGTATAATATTTCATGCATCCTTGTTGTATATTAACAACTCTAGTGTGTGTATATATATATATATATATATATATATATACATATATATATACATACATATATATATATATATATATATGTATGTATGTATGTATGTATATATGTATATGTGTGTCTATATATATATATATATAGATACACACACACACACACACGTGTGTGTGTGTGTGTGTATATATATATATATATATATATATATATATATATATATAGATACACACACACACACACACACACACACACACACACACACACATATACACACACATATGTGTATGTATGTATATATATACATACATATACATATGTATATATGTATATGTATGTATCTATATACATATGTATATACATACACACACACACACACACACACACACACACACATATATAGATTCAATATCATAATAGAGAACATGGTATGTACTTCACTAATAAATATAATGTATAATATATACAAAGATAAACACATAGCAAGATATATACACATAGCAAAATATATACAGACAACAAGATGCAATATTTATTTGTTTATATAATCTCAACAAATGTATGAGTTTATTTATACAGTTCACATAATTAAATCAAAACATAATACATTGTCTACCTCACAATGCTAAATCAAATTAGCTTATATCCACAAATATATTTTCCTCTTCTACCCTCCTTCTAGTATGATGTGCCTCTCCTAGACCATCCCTATTAATATGCCTTCATTTTCTTTTATCCTATTCTTTGCGTAGCTTTGTTTTCTATTTTAAAGATTCTTTTTAAAAAAAAAAAATTCTCATTGTTTTAATGATTATCTTTCTTTTTGTTTTTATTAAAATTTGACCTTTCCCTCTTTATTTATTTATTATTTTTGATTCTCTTTTTCTTTCCTCTTTTTTCCTTTAAATGACAGTTTCCAAATATTATACATTTTAACATTATTTACAAACATATATAATTTTCTTAATTTAATTAACATTTTTTAATTCCATACCAATTTAATGACAATTTCATAAATTATCAATCTGAATTTAATCTAAATATGCAAACCATGTTTTCTACTAGCATTTAATGACCAAACATGCTATCGCACAAAACAAGTTCTATTAAACTATATAGCATATGCTAAAAAATCATGACAAACAACTATTTCATGCAAGTAGAAATAATCACATGTGCAAACTATTTATTATGCATTCTAACATGTGTTAGCTACTATGGTGTATGCAGGGTTCTAGTTAGTTTCTCTATCATCTTCCAATATCTTGATCTACTTCACTCTCTTTGATGATGGTCTCCCTCTATCATGCTTTGAGGGATGAGTTATTTTGTGTCAACCTCATAACAAGTAGGTAGTTAAATCATTAGATCATGATATGCATATATTATAAATTATAGCTAAAATAATAAATTAGCGTGTTCATAATGTAAACACATACACTACAACTAGTTCATAACAATGCAAACATGTAACCTAAGCAATATCCCACTATCTTATAACAACATATATCTCAATGCTTATTCAAAAGTAGCCAAATCTAACGTCTCAACTATAAATATCCATGAATAATCAAATAGTTTTCTTAATGAAAAATCATGATGTAACATCCTTTCCCCCTAAAGCTAGTCATCATCTTGAATGACTCTTATTCAAACATAATTTTTGAATTCAAATTATTGTTCAATAAATAAATAACATAGTATAAAGTATCAAATTAAATAAATAAATAAAAAATTCACCTATAGAACTCATCATAGTCCTCCCCAATGACACTATTATCAGAGTATTGGTCCCATAAGACCTTGCTTTGTGACATCTACCTATTATGTAAATAAGGTTTCTGAGTGGCACTTACTCTAAAGGGTTACATCATGACCGCTCTAGAGTTTAGAACTGGTAAGACAAGTCTACATACTATAGGACTGACCACTTCTAATACCTTGAAGGGTCCCACATACCTCGGTGAAAATTCATTGACTTCCCTAAAAGCATATGAGATCATCATAAAATCCAAAACAAATGGTTAGGGAGAGTTCCACATAACTTTTTATCCCATCTGCACATCTCTCAAACCTAGAGAGTGTTTTTCTCATTTTGGAGAAAAGTATTTAGGGAGCTTGGGAAGAATGATGTATATAAGTTAATACTATCGCTACTCCATGTAGCTCTTGATAAGTATAACATGTCAATACTACCACTACTCCACGTAACTCCTGACAAGTATGATGATGAATATAAACTAAAAATATTACATTTCTAATGTATACAAAATTAAGAAATAACCATTCCATAGTATACATGCATATGGCCATACTATTGAATTTGATAAGTCTGTCTATCAACTCCTGGATTCAACAAATCTATCTATCAAATTCAAACCTAGTAACTACCGAGTCAATATGAGGCTAAGTAGGATCCACTCTTATTGCTTAGTACTCATGTTCTTAATTAATCACTCTTCCCTTAGATCTCTACGACCTAATGATCTCCAAAATATGCACAAGGTTCAATGAATCATAATTCTATACTAATAGATCATAGAAAGCAATACTATTTGCTAAACAATTCTAGATGTACCAACATACATATAAGAAAAATCATATAATCATTCCATAATTGTATTAAGTTACCACTAACCAAACATAACTAGTATCATATTTCACTGCTTAACCTATAGTGTTATATTCACAGTTAAGATAAAATAATGTTGAAATTATCATACAAAAGCCAAGGATCACACCGTCCTTACAACCCTATAAAAGAACAAGCAATACAATATCTCCCTATTTGTTTGGATAGTACATAACAAGTTAAAATTTTATCTCAACCCTTTTAGACTAACAAGATGTTCCACACATCCTATTCCCTACTCACTCCCTACAAAGGTACATAAATATATTTTTAAAACAACATATTTTAAACCAAAGAGAATATTATCAATCTAATCAAGGGTATATAATAAAAAAAACAATTACAATCAACTTATAATTCTTAATCTATAACTAATACAAATTCAAGGTTTTCCACTTTACGTGGTCTAAGTTCACAAATAGATAAAGTAGTGACTCTAAAAAGTCACAAGTGGAAATTAGAGAACTAACATTTCAGCAACAAAACTTTAAATTACCCTCACACGGTAAAATGAAAACACCACAACCCAATTTGTCAAAATCACTATATACTTGTTAAATTTGTAAGAGTAGTATCATAGCCTACTTCCACAACCAAAAGGAAAATACTAACCTTCAAGATGTATCAATCCATTGAATCCTACAACTTCTATCTCAATCAAGAAGTAAAAGGCGTTATTTCACAAACTCAAGGGGTTAAGGTCAAAATAACATTTCCATAACAACTTTTCATTCAAGGAAACACAAATTCAACATCATGAAAATATGCATCCTATCAATTGGCCTATAATGATGTCAAAAGAAAGTGAGGGAGTGATAACTCACCTCTATGTTAACTATGAGAGATGACACTTCTTTCTAATCCACATAACATAAGGGTGCCAATCCATAAACAAAATCCTAACACAAAAGAATTCTCAACCAAGACTTTAAAACTTTAATACAAGAAAATTCTCACCACACTAGGTGGTACCGAACTAAAAATGGTCTTATAAAATTTCCCACTCCTAGGATTAGTGTATAGAAGACACGAAACTAATGCACATATACTTAAGTGAGAATCATCCCAAGCTTTTTTAAACACTCACCACACAAATGGCGAATTTAAATTGGTTACTAAGAAAGATGTAATCATACTCAAGATGTTTGATCTAAGTGATCAAACTATGATAGGAATCTCTTATTCATGACTAGAGAACTATGCTATGCACCTACCTACGCAAACATCTTATATAACCATCACCATTGACATACTTGAAAAACTAACCCTTTAACAACTCTAAGAGGGTATGAATGATCCTATTATACACACTCAATGTTTTACACAATATTTCATGAATGTATCGTACTTACAATAGTCACCAAGCCATATAGGATGATCTACCAAGTCTCAAAACTCCAATCATGGTGTAACATGGTTCTATAGTAAGGCACTACAAATACAAAATATGAGTGCAATAATTCATGTTACTAGGTTCACAATGGTGAATAAAAGGACACAAAAATGTTAATGGATTCATTAGGTCCTAGATTTTGAGCCACAACTTTGATACCACATGTAACAACCATGCTCGTTCTACCTAGAAGCACATGATTTTTTAATAAAAATTAAACACATATACTATAAATAGATTTCACGATGAGAATCTAGGTAGTGATCATAAAAAATACTTTAAGTGTGATAATTGTAAATAAACACGTGACATTTAACAGTCACTAATCACTGTCAACATATGAAACACATCATAATACAAACATAGAAAGTAATTACAAATGGCCAACCACTACTAGTACAATACACAACCACTATTGTCAATCCATAGTGTATAGGTAGTTACAACTCTTCATGATAATGCTTCCAATAATAAATACAATATAATACAATGTACATAAATAAGATACATGGATCTCTAGAGCATGAGTTCTTTGGACTCTCCAGTATTTGTGGTAATTTCAAGTGTTGTCTCAAAAGTAGTACTATTGTGTGGATGGAGAGCATCATCCAAGCATTTTTCCGCACCAACCATAGACCAATGATCTCCCACACTAATCTCATCATGGAATGACCCTCCCTTCACAAATGAGTAGATAGAAATAGCATACGAATTTAGAGAGACGAGTAAGTACCTATGTGTTGTATGCTTTTTAAAACTAAATATGCAGTATATCATAGAAAATCCATTCAAATTGTAAGATATCGCACAAATGTGTAAATCATACTTATGAAATTATAATGTCTCAATAAACATACTTTGGCAAAAGTTTTTAGAATAATAAATAATAGTGATCTGTAAATCAATCATATTCATACACACCACTTGATTGGATTGCCTTCATCTGGCATTGTGTTGCTAGTAAGCTAGTGAAGTCTGTCTCACTCCTTACTTAGTATCAACAAAGTAAGATTGGTCAAACATAATTTAACCATAAGATTCATACAATTTACATCCTACCAGCAATCATATCACATAACATGTTAAACATAGGAGTAATTAAGCATACATTTATTCTGTCAAACTTATGAATGCATCTTACATTATTATCTATCCCATATTAGAAATGATGACTATAATTTATACCACCTGGGTAATGTACACATTTAACTACAAATTCTAATTACCATAATTAGCTTCCAAACATTCTACACCCTATGATAACCCATATTACCATAGTCTAGTGTTTTTAATCATAACTACTATTTACCGCAACCAGTCTAATAATACAGTCATAAGTCCAAGAAAATCATAAGCTTCTATACAAACAACTAGATATAACAAAGCAAGTCATAGTTCCTATGAAACACAATACTTTTTTATCATAGAATTTTTTAAAATCTTAGGGGTTATATGCACGCATACATAAATTCCTACGAACTATCATAAAACATGTTATTCATAGAGAAACCAACACGCATACAATTATGGTTCAAAGGTGTCAATTGTCTCATTATTAACGTACTTTGAGTGTACTGATATGCACTGACAAAGCCTAGATACAACTAGGGTTATTATTTTACCACATGTCCACACTATGCTCCTCAAGACCATAACAAAACAACCCAATGCTTCAAAGGAAGCTTTATCAAGGTTCCAATAATCCATACAGAGAAATAGTAAAACATCAAAGTATTCATCTCAATTGAACATCATCAAAGGGTTGTGAATATGGTTTGGACCTTTGTCAAATAATTTGTAATCAAATATATTTCTAACAAAGGTTGTGGAAATCAATAAATAACAACTCAAAACACTCTTATTAAAATAACAAAATCTTTGCTTACCTAGAGATATGCTTTCTCCATCATTGAATGTCAAAACCACTGCCCGTTCATTATTCATTACTCATGGAATTTATCTAACCGTGCACCCAAAATGCCATAAAAGGTAGAATATAAATCATCTGGTATACCTAAATGTATCTTGCTCTCCAATACATAATAATGATATCCTCTAAGGGATAAAAAGACATCTAAACAAAACTAAATATTGAGGTTAAAACCATACGGTTTCACATACCTTTTTTATATATACTCCCCTACGATATAAATAAAAAATGACCGAACTTATAACAAGCATACAACAGATTTAAACATATTAATTCCTATTTTTTAATTATTATTAGGGAAGGATTGATATGAGTACGCTTAGATGGTTAATAAGATTCATTGCATTGACTAATCACTCTCTCTCAGGATTAGAGACATCAACCCACTCAAAACTATTCCTATGTAAAGGCGTCACCACCCATATAACTACAGGTATATTTTGAAATCAAAATCTCTATGATAGTTTGTTACGATCAATATTCGGCTTAAGATCTCTACACCAGTTACTAGATATTTTATCAACACCCAATTGCTATGCAAACATCTTTACCTAATAGGCAATCCCTACCCAAATCACTGGAGTCAATAAGCTTATTGTAGTAAAATAAATAAATCTCTAAAATTAATAAGCTCGTTGCAGTTCTATAAATCACTGGATATCTATCCAAGTCACATGCTTATTTTAATTTAGCGCTCTCTAATTAGCCTAAACTAATGCTTGATATTATATTCTCTACAAGGTTAATCAATATATATTAATATTATAATATTAATCCATTCCAATCCAATTAGAGATCATACAAGAACCATATAACAATTATAAGGCCAATGATTTAATCAACTGATTCAATAAGAAATATTTTGAAAGGATATAATATAGTAACATATATAGATGAAACACATTATATGAATAAAATTCCCTTATTCAACGATTATCTTTGAAATACCCTCTATTATCTTTTGAAATAACATTATTTCTACATTATAATATTTTGTTAGTTGCAGTGATTATCTAATTATAATCTGCATAATATTCATGCATCATAATTATATATTCATAGCTCTAGTGTGTGTGTGTGTGTGTATATATATCACTCTGATTCATTATCATAATAAAGAACATGGTATGTACTTCACTGATAAATATAATGTATATTATATATAGAGATAAACACACAACATGATATATACACATAGCAAAATATATACAAACAACAAAATTCAATATTGTGTTTGCATAATCTCAACAAATATATATGAGTTTATTTATAAGTTCACATAATTAAATCAGAACATAATACATTGCCTACCTCACAATGCTAAATCAAATTAGCTTATATCCATGAAGATCTTTTCCTCTGCTGCCCTCCTTCCAATATGATGCGCCTTTCCTAGACCATCCCTATTAATATGCCTTCATTTTCTATTATCCTATTCTCAACGTAGCTTTGTTTTCTCTCATTATTTTAATGATTATCTTTCTTTCTTTTTTAATTAAATTTAGACCTTTCCCTTTTTATTTATTTATTATTTATTATTTTCTTTTTCTTTCCTCTTCTTTCCTTCAAATGGTAATTTTTCAATTTTATACATTTCAACATTATTTACAAAAAATTGTAATTTTTTAAATTTAATTAACATTTTCTAATGCTATATCAATTTAATGACAATTTCATAAATTATCAATCCGTATTTAATCTAAATATGCAAACCATGATTTCTACTAGCATGTAATGAACAAACATGGTAATCACACAAAACAAGTTCCATTAAACCATTTAGCCTATGCTAGCAAATCATGACAAACAACTATTTCATGCAAGTAAAAATAATGACATGTGCAACTATTTATTATGTATTCTAACATGTGCTAGTTACTATGGTTTACACAAGATTCTAGCTAGTTTCTCTATCATCCTCCAACATCTTGATCTATGTCATCCTCTCTGATGATGCTCTCCCTCTGCCATACTATGAAGAATGAGTTCTCTTATGTCCACCTCATAACAAGTAGGTAGTTAGATCATTACATCATGATATACATACATCATAAACTGTAGCTAAAATAACAAACCAACATGTTCATAATGTAAACACATACACTACAACTAGCTCATAGTAATACAAACATATAACCTAAGTAATATCCTACTATCTCATAATAGCATATATCTCAATGCTTAGTCAAAAATAGCCAAATCTAATGTGTCAATGATAAATATCCATAAATAATCAAATAGTTTGCTTAGCGAGGAATCGAGATGTAATAATTGACCTTCATAGAAAATGATCACTGGTAGAAGTCCTTCTCCTAATGTACTCTCTCCTGAGACTAATCTCCCACAGTGATCCTACCAGGGAACCATTGGTTGATTAGGTCCTTCATAAAGAGACATGAGGAGAAGGTGAATATACATAACATATATGGGTACCTAAACATATACATATAGATTCACAAGACATTTCTATAAATACTTTAGAGTTAGTTACAGAAGTAAGATCAACAATCCCATTACCACATGATCATTACAGTCAAGCTTTCTTATTTTCATCTGGATTTCATCACATACAATGATCTCTTTATTGCTACTATAATACAAGCATTTCAAAAAATGAAAATATTTGTTATCCAATTTACCAAATCCAAACATAAACCATGGAAATAAATGCAATTAAAAACATATAATGAGCAACAAAGAATTAAACATCACACATCCATTTGAAACCAAATAAAACCATGTGAGGAATGTCACACACACACATGCACACACATACACATACATAAATGTGTGTGTGTGTGTGTAAATATGTATATATCAAATAATACAACATCTATACAACTAAACACATCAATCATATGTCGAGGCCATATCTTTAGGTGTATACTCCTTATTACTACCTATATCCATAAACCAAACACCTATCAATGTCGATGTACTGGGATCCAATTGGGGCTTGTGTGCTTATGATAACTCAGTACGCTCTCCTTAAAGGCTCCTAGTCACTGCATTATCTCCTTGTGCTCTCACAACAATGTGTCATACTAACTAACCAGAACCTTCATGATTTCCATGGCACTTTAGAGGATATTTTATCTATCTAACTTAGCACACAACTCCTCACACTTAGTGGCCATAGTATGATAGGTCAACATAACCCTCACTACATGATTAAATAGAAGTGCATGAGCCCCTGTAATATCGACTACCCTCTCAATAAAACCATCCTTAACTATATTTATGGGCATGCTATATGTGTGGCCCTATATGGCACGATCTATCATTGTCACCCACTCTTGATTCCCTGCACACACAATATATACAATACTTGTTTGCTATGTCTATGGAATCAAATGCTTGATCTAGAAATAAAATGCCAAATTTAAAACCAAGTTACTCACATGTGGCTCTAATGGCCACCTTGTCTACTGGGGTCGATCCCATAGGGTCACCATTAATTACATATCCACCTACCTCTCCTCCCACATCCCCTTATGTTGTAGGAATGGTATCTAGGGGGAAACTACAATACGAATCAATAATGGCCATCAGACTCTACCCCACCACTACACATAACCATCTATGAATTTTACATCATCCCCTATAGCTAGAGGAACCATGTGATCTCTCTCATTAGTAGGACATGGCTCTATATCTATAGTTATTGATATTGTCCTATCATGGGGTCTATGCCCACTCTACATTATCTTATTCTAGGGGTAGGGTGTCGATGACACTCCTTACTCTATACCAAACTATTGAAAAGCATGATTATACTGAAACAACTCATACATACTAGGAAATCAATCAACTAACCACAAGCTAATCCAAACCCACTACAACTCATGCTCATCCTTAGACCACCAAAAATGTCTCATATAGATGCCATTTAATTTGATCTAAATTCAACCTATCTAAAATAATGTAGTACTCCATTTGACAAGTAGTTTCCCATGAATAAATACACACCACTCTACAAATACCTGTGAATGAGCCCATCTAGGTAAGAGACTGCACATGCACCCAAAATTTATATGGTGTGACACTTCCAATACAAATATGATGTTGATGTAGTGATATCTTGTTTTGTGCTTCACAAGGAACTCACTAGATATTTCCCCTTCCTACTCTTCCCTTGCCCCCCTTTGGTCCCCTTAGTTTTGACTTTCATAGATTCTTTCACCTTATTTTGAAAATTGGCCATGTGTGATAGAACCATCACTCCAGGTGACACAATTGCCCCCCTTCGTTATAGAACCACCCCTTCTATTACATAACCACTATAGTAGTTTTATAACTTAGGCAATGGTTTTATACTTAAGTAGTGGATTCGTATTAAAATAACATTGGTTTCATATTTTATAGTGGTGGTTTTGTCACCCTAAGGAATAGTTTTGCAACTACCCTTACATAAGTTGATGGTTCTATCATAGTTCAAATGTATTCCAAAATTAGCTCCTATGACTCCAGTTTTGATGTATTTTGCATAACTAACATTGTATTTCTTATTTTTATCACCTTATGTTCACCTCCAAATATGCCCAACTCACTCCCTCTACTATTTTTGATCTTCTTTAGTTCCTTTTAAGTTGAAATCCTCGTTGGACTTAGTTGAACTCCCCCATATAAGCTCTTAAGTCTTCCTACAACAAAGCTAATTTAGGCCTAATTTCATATCCAAAAACTATGATTAGAAGTTGTTATAGTGAAGATTTTGTAGCCACAACCCTACTATAATTACCTAAAGATTGAACCTCTATTATTTTTCAATCAACTACATTACTACAAGTGAAGAAATGTTGTTGGTGTAAGTAACTCAGGCTCTACAAGCCAAGACATTAGCCGACTCCAGTTTAGCTTCTCTCTATTTGTATTTGTGTCTTCTATTTTCCCCATCTTGTTCCAGAGCTTGTGCATCCTCCAACTAGAGAGTTTCCATAATTTATACAAGAATATAAGGAGTTAGCATATTGAGGATTTTTTGTCATATACATCACATACACTCTAGCTGATCTATGCCTTGGTCAGGTTAGAGTCCTTTTTGATTTATAGCATTTGTTTCTTTATTAAATTACATTAGTGTAGTTATTGTTGCAATAAATTAGATTCAATATTTATAAAAAGAAAAAATTTGATAGGGAAAAAGATTTGTTTCTTTTCATTTGTATTTGCTACAAAAATATAGTTAGCTTTGATTTTTGTGCTTGCATTCTATTAGATTAGCTTCCTTTCAATTAGTAAAACATTGCACCAATCACTCTAGGAATATCTTAGTAAATTCTCAAGTCATTTCCAGTCAATATAACTTTTCCTTTCCAAGATCTGGACAATTTTCTTACATCCCAAACAACCATCTAGGCAATCATAAAAACTTATACAATCATAGGTGCATAAACAAGGGTAGAATATTTCTATTTTTATTTGCTTTTGGAGAGTTAAAGGTATTGTCATTTTCCTCTTTAAAATATAAAAAATCAAAACTTTCATTTTTTGTTTCTATCTTAGTAATTCATTCAAAAAACTTATTTTTAGCAAATTAGAGAAGTTGAAAATCTAGTCTATTTTGTTTGTGAACAAATAAAATCAAAATAAAGTTTTGTATTGTTTCTATTTTAGATCATATTTCTTATTACATTTCTTACATATCTACGCTTAATTTACATACTTATCTCATTCCATACAAATCAAACAAAAACATCATCATCTAGCTTGCATACAAATAATGTTAGAAAGAATCAATATTTTGCATAATAACATAGGTTCCTTCTCTTCTTCTTCGCATGCATCATAAACCTTGGAAAAAGATAGAAAAATAAGTTTCACTTTCATTTACTTTCAGATTTTTTATTCCTTTACTTTTAGTTTTTCATTTTCAATAGATAATCATTTATTCTCATAAAACCAAGAAAATCCAATAATAATAAAAACTTAGCAAAAAAATTGCCAAAAAACCTTGCTAATACACTCAAGCCCTAGGTCATACCAAAAGCCTTGCTAACACATACAAGTAAACACATTCCATCCAATCCTTTCCCATCCATGCAAACATCCTATACAAAGCCTTGCCAACATGTGCAAGCAAACACATTCCACCCAAGCTTTGCCCATCTGTGTAAGTACCCTATACAAAGCCTTGATTCAACATCCCAACAAGCACATATTACAAGCCATTTCTTGAACAAGATCATATAGTTTATTTAGATTTTGCCTAATCTCCTTCACATAACCCTTCTTGAGACATCGAGTCTTGTTTGACATGGTTTATTCCTTAGCGTTAAAGCACTTGGTCCCACCATTATCACACAATATGATATTAACATCGAGTTAAGATGTGAATTTTTCCACTTCATTCTTGTTCCTCATCTCATTGTAAATTCTCTACTTTTGAAGAACAAGAATGCATTCTTGATCCACCTATCATTATCCTCCCATAGAATAGAGGGTATCAATACAATGTCATCTAGGCCTATCTTCTCATCCATGTCTCATTACTCTCCTTGGGTCTTATTTCATCCTATATCATTCACACTTAGTGGATGATATTGAAAAAAAATAGTCAACCTTATAGAGTATACCTTTTTTCACAAGTCATCCAACTTGATTTACCTCATTTCCCTAGTCCTAATATTGACCAGGAGATTTGCCTTCTTGTGATATAAGAGACTGAAGGACATTGGAGCTTTGTTTCCACATAGGTTGATGCTCTTAATGAGCATTGAGATGTTATTGAGGTATTTTAGTTCCATCACGAGAACCCATTACCTCCACCTATCCCAAATCCCATTCCACTAAACAACCAACCAAACCCATAGTCTATTTATTATGTCAGTTGCCTCAACTAGACCTCGGGGAGTCAAGTGCATAGTTTAGCATGTGATATTTTCATGCCTACAATTTTGTGAATATGATGTGAAAGACTTCATCCTTTGTGTATCCCTTTCTTCCTATTCTCCTTTCCTTTCACCATCTACCCTCCTCCTTCCATTTATTCTGTAAGTAATCATATACCTAAAAAATATGTGTGGACAAGATGTTGGCATATTTCTTGGCCTAGAGGAATATAGGAGAAGCTAAATCAACTATAATGAGCCTTAATTGATGAGTTGGAACAACCCAACCTTAAACACTAACATGGACTGCCAACCTTATAATTACTCTCTTACCAACACTCAGACAAGGAGTAGGGTTGTCATTCACTAGATACGAGACATATCTAAAAGCATAAGAAACCACCCTGATTCCAACACTGTGAACCTCACTAGAGGATGTATAATCATACCTCATATGGACATAGGGCCATCCATCATCTTGTAAAGTCTAGACATGAAAAACATTGCCAAATATGATCATTACCTAAGAAGGATCTATCACTTAAAGGATGAGGTCAACTACATGAAAGTTATTGTGAATCATCCTAGTAAGAGTCAAGGCACCTCTAACCTAACAACATTAATCAAAAACACTAATCCCAAGGCTATTAATTCAAACCAACCTCTTCTTACTACCCCATCTCATGCATCTATCCCTCTTATATCAAATGTCCATGGACCTAATACCAACACTAGCCCAAACTAGCTCATTAACACCTTAGTGGGTTGTATCCATGAACTAGAGAGTAGTCAACAAGATCAGGGTCAAGGGATGGGCCCAAGCCCTCTTGCACTAGCTCATCCCTCTCCCTCTCCCTCTCCCATTCAAATGACAACTCATCCAACATCACAACATATATACATGCTTGTAACACCACAGGAGGCTATATTACCACCAAAGCATGTCTCAAATAACCCCTTAGAGATATCCTCACTCACAATATCCCCAACCTTGATACCTCTAAAGCCTATTTATCTTATCAAGTACCTATTCAAACTCTAGTAGAGAGTGTGTAAACATACACTCCACCATTACAAAATAACTTGGTAGCTAACAATTTGTTGTTTTTTACACGTCCAGGCCATGTGCCTCCCACCTACAATCCCCCTTTGTAAATGGGTTATGTACCACCCTATGAAACATCATGATACACATAGACTACACATACCCCACCATATCAAATCACCCTCTACAAAAGACCTAAGGATTGTAAGTCATTTGACCATCAATACGAGCAAGTATTTGTTGACAAGCATTTTCCACATGATAAGGTGCTTCCATGGAGAAGTAAGGATGCAAGAGGTACGATCTTTGACCTTGGTTGAAGCATGGTGAGTTGTTCTTCACCTCAAGTTTGAGGTCTTGTATATATTAGGATAGGTGTGTGTCTTTACTTATGTGTGTGTTTTCCCTAAGTGTTTTTAGGAACACATGTGTGTTTGATTTGGTGTGTTGTTTTCTATGATTTTTTGTGGTTTTAAAGACAATTTAATGTCCATACTATGCATAGGTGACTCCATATCCCATCCGATAGGAATAGGCTATTGATCTTTGGCATAGTTGGCTTGCCACCCCTAAGAAATCACTAAGAATGTTGACTACTTTGGTCACAAGTCAAATTAGGTCAACCCCCTATTGTTAAAAACTTGATATAGGGGTTTACTACGGTCTTGTATGTGTCCCATAGTCTTAATAGGGTCAACATTGTTCTTTAGCTTTGTCATATTTGTCTTGGATAGTCATATGTCATTATAAGGCCACTTTTGGGGTGATTTATGGGACTTATATGATTTTACATAGGAGACAAATGTTCCAAAGTGTATTTCAACATCCATGTGTTAGTTAGGTGTCAGATAAATTATTTTGAGCTGATAAACTATAGGTTTCAATGTATAAGAGGAAGTTTAATTATAAAAAGAGAGAGTTTGGGTAGTTGTACAGACTACATGATGGTATTGACATGTGTGAAAAGTTTTATAATGTCTTATCATCTCCCCTAAACTCACTTCCACACTTAGGAAGCCCTAAAAAACTCAAAAATGGAAAAAAAATGTTCTATTTCTCCATCACTCTCCTTTGCATGTAGAAATAGTCAACTGATCTTTGCATGATACAAACAAGAAGGGGTGAGTTGGATCAAATGATATTGAGGGATGATAACACTCCTTTTCTACTTAAATTCCATTAAAATATTTTTAGGTTTGGTTGTTTGTCCTCCATGAACCATTACTAAGAAGGTCTACCACTATTTTTTGCCTGCACATTCCCAACACTTCAAAGTTTTCTCTCTATTTGCATAGTTATATGTGATTTAAGTTGTGTAAATTATATTGGAAGGCATGACCAACTTTCTCTAATGGTTTCCAACCTTTATTACATGTGTGGAGGTGAAGTGATGAGCAAGGCTATCTCAGTTTGCTAGTTGAGGGTCCATTGAAGTTGTAGACCAATATTTTCACTTCTTGCAGAGTTATTCTCCTATAGTAGCTCCAAAACAAAGATGAAATACTTAAATTAAACATCTGATAATGGTGATCAGTTGTCCTTCATGTGGGTGATTTTTCTAAGGAATGTTCTACGTGAAGTTCAAGGTCTAACATACACACACAGTCAAATTGCATATAACTATTACCTATAGTCAAGTTAAACCAGGCATTGATCAGTCATTATGATGAAACAAGGAGGTTTCAATATGGTAGGGGGCCTCCCAAAGTGTGAGTAGTGAGATTAAACCATTCAAAGGTGAGAAAGTTGGTTGTGAGAACTAGTTGGTACACAGTCATATACCTTACCTTCATAGTCCTATATCTAAATGTACACCTACAGGAAGTTTCCACAGAAGGCTTGAAGCATTGAAATGAAGGTGTTGGGATCTAATTAAAACATTAATTGAAGTTTGGGATCATGGATAATATCATTAAGGTAGTGGAAAATCCATTACTCTATAAGGCAGACTTGAGAGCCATTCTCACAGTCAATAAAGTTGCTTAAAAGACATGTTACCTTAATATCTCCCAAATAGGGATCTTGTCTTACATTTGATCTTTCCATAGTAGAGTGACATGAGGTCTATACAAGTCTAGTGATTTCCATCTTGTAGCCCAATCATAGGGACAATGCCTTTAAAAGAAAATGGTTGTTTGGTCAAAGGAGGATGATGTAAGAGGGTTTTCAATTCAAGTAATATTTGACTATAGACAATCATCTAATATTCTTGAAGACTAAACAGTCCTATGATGCAACATGACCAAATAAAAGCATGGCCTATAGACCAAGTAACCTCATTTGATGATGGATTATGTTGGTGACCCAAGGAGCAATTGGAGGAGTTAAAACACAATGGTCATACATAGATCACCACCTATAAGGGTCCCTTTGCTCTCAAAATGGTCACCTACAGTTTGAATGTAGATTAACATGATATTAAGAGTATGTAGTTTGGATGTTAACAGGACCTATGGGCAGAGATGAGTTAAAATAATTTGAATATGACATTGATAACTCCAAGAAGGGCCTAAGCATGTAACACATGGTTAAATATGAAACATTCAACCTACATGACACCCCAAATCTCAACTAAAATATGCAGTTACAACTTGATTGCAGAATAGACCTAAGCAAGTGGAGCGAAGTATGAGCTTTGAGAGTTGGCATAAAGATTGTATGATACACATATTTAGAGTCACCTTCATAATGTTTCCACCAATTTAGTGAGGTCCTCAGACCCAAGAAATAAGGCAAGGGTAAGTTTCACACCTCAGCTTATAGTCAACTCAGTCCATAGACTAGCCAAGGCAAATGGAAGAGGTGCAAGTTGGGAGGTAAGTAGAGTTTTATAAGCATTAAACATGTGGAGATCACTCCCAAATTGGTATGACTAAATTTACATGTTCTTCGAGGAAGGCAAATAGAACAAGGAGTTAGTTTAGCTCTACACTAAATCTAAGGTTTCTTAAAACCCTGTACAATCATTAACTTGAGAAATCTGTCTTGAGGTTTTTGAAGAGTTGAAGGGTATATTGATGTGATCCAACTATGAAACTTGGTAGAGATAGTTGTGAAGACCTAATGAATCCCTCCATGTCTTCAAAATGGCTGAGTAGATAGGGGAGATGCACTCTGTTCTATCTTAGATAGAGGGCACTCCCAGGTAGTCTAGACTGTAGATTTAGCATGAAGAGGGTAAGAGAGTATGTTAGGGAGTCTTAAGTATATTGATGATGATATGAATAGTGGGACTAAAAAGTGAAAGAGCATAGAGATGATCATCTAGTGTTGAAAAACCACTGAGGGGTGTTTATGGGCAGCTAAAGCATAGTCAGGCATATTAGGACTAGATTAGACCTATACCCTAATGAGGTCCACCTTAACTTATAAGGAAAGATAAACTCTCTAATCCATTTGATGACCTTCAATGAGAGGTATAAGGTTGTTTTAAACCATTGTCTTAGAAGGAAATTACACAGGTTGTTCAAACTAGGCCTATTTTACTTTAGACCTATTTATAATGCATGTAAGAACTCGATAGGCTATCTTCAAGAGCTCACATCTGTACGGATTGGTTGCATGGTGACCCAAAAAGTTTGGGAAATTTGAGGAGAGTCATGAGTTTAAATTTTGAGGAATTTTTTTAGAGGTTAGACATAAATATTTTATGAACAATCCTTAAGAGTCCAAACCCTCTTAAACCCTTGGTTTTGATCTGATGGAGAAGAAAAGAAAGAAGATGTATCTAGATGAGGTAGTTTGGTTTGAAAATGGTTTTGAACTTGTATAAGAATCTCTCAAGATCTTTCCCATCTAGTTGGTCTATACCCTACTTATATGAACAGGGTGAAAACATGGTTTCTTGTAGGTTTTTGTGTGTTTTTTAGGTACAAAGGAGATTTTAAGAGTGATAATCATTTGGGTAGGTCAATAGGGACTTTTTCTAAATTTCCATGTTCATTTCAGATAGCATATTATCATGGAAACACTTTTGCTAACTCATTCATCTTAGGTAGTCTTTGGCAGATAGTGAAAATGGAGAGTGATTGCCAAGTGAGAAGATGATAAGTCCAATTGGGTGTCTTTTTATGGTATAATTCATGGAATGAAAGGCAAGGGGATTATAGACACATGTCATAATACCTCTTTCATTAATTTTATTAAGAAATTGAAGATAATTTGGGTGACAAATGTGAAGATATACCTATAAAGCTAGTGATGGTGAGAACAAGTGTCCAAAAAAATGTTATGTTTTAAGGACACATCTAATGATTGTTAAAGCTTATTTATAACCCCCCTCAAACTATGCACATGCGCCAACTGTCCCTAGTCCATCTTCAAGTGCTTAAAATATGCCTAATCATGAAAGGAGTTTCAAGAAGGCATTTGAAGGTCTCTACACCAAGTTTGGAGAGTTGTCATGCTTTAGGTGGACATTTTACAAGAATACCTTCCAAATATATTTTCTCCACATCACTCCCTTGCAATGTAACTAGTTTTCATACCTTGACATGTGGCATTGTGACCCTTGATCTCCATTTTCTTCTCTCTCTTCTCACATTCTATAAAGTCAAGCCATTTTGGCTCTTGTATGAAACTTCCACACCTGGTATGGAAAAGCCATGCTGGTTTGATATTTTACTTTACCTTTGAAATAAGATATGCAATCTGGTTTTGATTTCACAAACTATCTTGTCTAAGTATGTGAAGTGATGTATAGTGAAAAGTCAAGTGATTGATATTTATCCTTGCTTTCTCTCAATACTTCCATGTTTGATGCAAGTTGGTCACATGAAGTGTTGTCAAGTGTATTGGTCTATTTTAAAGCATAAAAGTAGCCTTAGTGTTTGAAAATTATCTTTGGTTCACTTCACTTGAGTAGTTCCATGCAAAGCACCTCCATGTTTGAAATACTAATGTTAGAGCAATTCAGGATTTGAGACTAGTGTTGTGAGTCATCTATCTTAGTGAAATTGTATGGTAGTGAAGTGGATATATTTATAGTGTATCACCCCCTTATAGTATCTTACTTTCATGTCTACTTCTATCCCTTTTCATCCAAATAATCATTTAATGTAGGTGATAAGCATTTAAAGATCAATCTGGGGAGTTAGCCGTTAAACATAGAGGTCTACCTATACCATAGGAAACCCATAGGCCTAGAGGTATTCCAATGTTTCCCATATCTTAGATTAGGCCTAAATAACCTCCTTTCAGGGATGAGATTTGGTGATAACAATTCTAGCATGCACAATGGGGCCATTATCCTAAAGACATTTTGTCAAGGTGAATGCTAGTCTTGACAACATCACAGTTGTATATGGTGTTCTACTCAGCATTTGGTGACTCAATTCAAGGTAATATCTAGTTTTAGACCATTTTTTTATCATATCTTTATGTTCATACTTTGCGGTCCTTACTATTTCATCTTCTAGTAGATTTTTCAATCCCATAAACGCACCCCTCAAACTTGAACTTCCTCTTAAAGTTCAACATCCTTAGCCTATATTTACCTTTGAAGAACAATAGGACTTTTCAAGCCAAGAATATTAAGAGAGTGAATAAGAACTTAAGGAAAACATGGCCAGGAAACATGCCTTTCTAACCTTTAACACTAAAAATCCCATTCACCTCAATGGATACGATGATATATCCCCTAATTCTACCAAAAGTGTTCCCACATTCAATGGTGAAGGTCATGTCACTCCTAGTGATCATATTATGGATATATCAAACTTTTGTAGCTTTCATATTGTTATTGAGATCAACATTGCCATTAGACTCCTTGCCATGTCCCTTAGAGACAAAACACTTGACTGGTATATGACATTGCCCAAAGGTTGTGTTGGTACTAAATATTACACCCTATAGAATGTTGTTCAAGATTACTCTAAGATTCAAGAAACATTGGAATAACTTTAGGCTTGTGGGTTTTCTATGGTAGAGGTATACCTCTAGGTTTAAGGGATAGCTTCCAGAATCGACCTTTAAGTGTTTATCACCTATACTAACTAATTATTTGTGGGAAAAGAGATAGAAGTATGCATGAAAGTAAACTATTATAAGGGGGTGATACACCATGAAGATATCCATAAGATCATCATACTCTTACACTAAGAGACATGACCTACAACACTAGATTCAAAGTCTTAGAAGATTATAACACTAGTATTTCAATATAGAGGTGATATGCATGAGAGTAGTCAAGGTAAGTGGACCAGAGGTTAGATTGCAGACTCTAAGGGAACTTACACACTTGAAGGGAACTAAATACAATATATAAACTCTATATGACCTATTATAATGAGAAATTCTTGCACTAAACTTGAAAGGATAAAGAGAAGCAAGGATAGAAGTTTATCACCAGACCTCGCCATACATCACTTCACACACTTAGAAAAAATGTTTGTGAACTCAAAACTAGATTTCATGTATTATTAAAAGGTAAATTATAACATCAAACTAGTAGGGCTTCACCATACCAAGTGTGGAATTAGAAAACAAGAGCCAAAATGGCTAGCATTTATAGAATGTGTGAGAGGAGAGAGAAGAATGAAGCTCAAGAGTCATAAAAATAAGTGTCAAGGTAAGAGAGAGATTTAAATACACAAAGGAATGAAGTATGAAACATACCATGAAAGGCATACTTAGACAAATGTCTCTCCAAATATGAAAAGTCCTCAAATCTAGCATAAGATCCTTCAACCACCTTCTTTGAAACTACCTTCATCATTGGCTTCTCTTGAGCACTCCAAAGTAGACTAGGAATAGTTACCACATGTGTACTATGATGGGAGGGTTGAGAACAAGATACAACATGCATTATATGTGTCCCAAATCACTAAAATTACTTTGGACAATTATTCTCACTACATATAGTCACCATCATCCTTCTTTCACTCATTCCTCACACTTGTCATTCAAGTGACCTTCAATTTTCCAAACAAATATATATAAGAGGTGTTATGACACCTATCAGGAGTACTCTTGTCCTTAGATACATTAGACAAACCTTAAAAGGCTTCCCAATTAAAGTTATCACCTTCTCACTTGGTGATCACCTTCCATTCATTATGCCAGTTTGGACTACCTACAATGAAGGTGCTTGCAAAGGTACCTATGTGTTTTTTTGAAGTAAAAAATGAGCATTAGGAGTTATATTAAGTCCCACTTGATCTCCCAATGTGATTCCCATATTTAAACTCTCCCTTGAACCTAAAAAACATCAAAATTTGTCAAGAAAACTAGTTTTATACCATTTTTGTACATATAATGTACAATTCAATCTAATTGGAAGAAGCTTGGTGGAGTCCTTTGCAAGTTATAACCACTTTCAAGGTCATTCTAGCTCATCTGGATGCATTTTTATCCACCTTTTCCTCATTGAGTCATGAGCAAGGGTTTTGGAGGGTTTTGAGTAGTTTTGACCCTTAACTTTTGTTCATAAAAGTCCAACGTTCAATCCTTAGACAAATTCCACTAGAACCTTATTTAGGACACTCTTCAACATATCACAAATAATTGGACATCCATGCTAAGTGTCCATAGATACATTAGTTTCACAGGGTGGCCTCTTGAGCTCTTCCTTGAATTTTGTGTAAGCCTAAGGAGAAAAAGGTCATATTTAGACAAACTATGATGAATCTATGCAACTTAATAGATTTCACACACTTCATATTTCCTCATGAAGATGGTCCAATGCATTGGAAGGTTCCTCTATCACTAGAAATGAGACCACACCCCCTTAGGGATTTAGGCCTAGTAGGCTTAGTTTACATATCTATTGGTTTAGGCCACTAAGTTGGACTCTTCAGTACTGTGAGACCTTAATAATTCTTGTTTATGCTTTAAATCACTTCTTAAATCTTTTTGAAATGCTTCAATAGTCTCTAACTCATTTCTTTAATCATTCTCATACTAAGTCTGTATGGTGTATATTTCTAGGAGTGCCCTATGTCTGAGATATAATAGAGGTAATTCACCTATTTTCCTAGGAAAAACAAGGATATGATAGGATATTTCAAGTCATGGGGACCCTATGTATAAAATTTTAGGGATGGGTCACACTTTTATCATCCCCAAACATCATGAAACCTAAGACAAACTTCTGTAGTATTGAATGTGTGCAAGGTTTGTAGGCATGGCTGTAGGTTGCATGTTGGAACTCTTCATACTCTATTTTCCTATGATGAGCATCATGTAACATGTCAATAATAATTTTTAAGGTGCTCTCACACATGTAAAAACTCATGCTTCCTTACAAACTATTTAAAATGCACTCCCCTCTACTTGACTAGGTTAGTTTGTAGTCATCTGTAGCTGTGTGTTCACTCAAAAAAAGGCATGCATGTAGGTGAAAATTTTATATTATACCCTAAATTTAATGATATAATACTTCCTCAAAGTCATTAAGGTCACTTCATAGTCACTAAGACCTTTTCACATCATGCATATGCTAGGCCAAACTCTAGACTATTATGATTTAGTGCATTGTCATCCTATAATTGACTGTAGGTGATCATTTTGAGGGTCAAAAGGATACCTATAGATGATTATAAACTCTTTGACTCTGTGTTACACATCCTAGGGTTTTTTTAAGTTCTTAGAACCAACTCCAATTAGCAAGTGTTTATGTTTTTAGGTTTCCAATCTCCAAGGTTCATATCATGAGCTTGTAGGTACCTATAGTTAGACTGTAGGTGACCTTTTTGGGGGAAAGGGTACTCCTATAGGTGATGATATAGGTCAAGGCCCTATAATTCAGCCCCTTTCAATGTTACATGAGCCACTAGTGTCCTTCTCACCATAATAGGGTCACTTACCATAGAGATATGATCCTATCATGCCACCTTGGACTACAAGGTCATTTGAAGTTCAAAATGTTGTAGAGAACACTGAGAACCTATAGTGAAAGAATGTCTAGAATGGAGGCCTCATCTACATCACTTATTGGGACCAAACACTCACTTTATTTGGTCAAGGCCTCACTCTTATGCCTAAGATATAAAATAGAATCATTCAAATCTATCTATACTTCATGCCACCCTATTATATGATAACATAAAGAATGGACAAGGCCCTATTTTGGAGGAATGAAGGTAACATGTCCCTAAACTCACTTTCTCCAATTATGAACATGATTCAAGTTTGCTTACCACTATATGGACAAACTATTGATTATTATGACCTTCTCCATGTTTATAATCTTGATGAGGCTCTCAAACTAATTCAAACACTTGTATTAAAACTTCACAGACCTTTATGGACTTAGAGTCAAACCACTGTAGGTGCATATGCAGGCTACAAGGTAGTGGGTAAGGAATTGGTTATCACAACCAATATTGGAACTATTTGGACACTCTGACCTATTAATTTCACCTTTTAAAGGTTATAAATACCTTGAAACCTTCTCATTACATGACCATGGCTATGTAAATTTCCCTTTACTTACTTGTAGATGGATACTTGCAGGAAGGTCTGACTATGTCCCATATATGACTGGAACTTCATTAATGTTAGTGTTTGAGATTGAAATTTTCAAGTAAGGGTGATTTACATGACATATAAGAAGCATGAAACATCAATACATATTTGATTTATACCACTATAGGAAAGGATGACCTCTGCAGTTAATGAAACATGCCTGCAACTTCGTTGGTGATCTCAACTAGAAATTTGAGCTATTTGGCTCATCAATTCACCTCCAAAAGTGAAATAAAATATGGAAACCATAAGATAAGGATGTCCAAATATTATAGAATCACTTTCATCAATTGGTTTGTATAGACCATCTCAAATAAGGAGGAAACCTACAGGGTGTGGGGATAAGCATGTAGAAAGAGGTAGTCAACTTCTAAATAATGGTTCATAAATCATGAGAAACTAAAATTCAAAATTATACCATGTATATGAATTATAAAAAGTGTATTAAAATCCATTAGAATCATTTAACCCAATTCTTCTCCTACTGGCTATACCATGAGAAAACTTGTTGTCTAATTTTGCATGCCAAGAAGAACAATGAAGGAGCAAAATGGTTTTAGGCCAATTTTGGGACTTATAAAGCTGATAAAACATAGAAGTGAACTCAAGTAATTTTGAGAGTCATTTCACAACCTTATACACATGCCAAAACACTTGCATAGGCCGTACAACTGCCTAAATTCTCCCTTTTTCAACTATTTTCTTGATCTGACTTAGGAACCTACACATTTTCAATTATATACTACCACCTATGATAGGATTATGATACATAGGATGTTAAAAGTCATCTTGATACACTTTTATACTATGGGAAATCATATAAACCTTGTTAATGAATTAAAATAGTGACCTTAAATGACATGAAATGACTTAGGATTAGATTTGACTATTACCAAGGTAAATAACACATCAAATGACATCAACTAAGACCATGACACACCCCATAAGATATTATAAGAAGCATATTTCAAAATTTTCACTATTTTTGATTTGTGGTCAAAATAGTCAACATTCTTGGTGATTTCCTAGGGGTGGTTTGTTTGCTATGCTAATGATCAGTAACCTACTCCTATTCATTGGGGTATGGAGTCACTTATGCATAAGTTTGACACTCAATTGCCTTTGAAACCAAACTAAACAATGGAAAAGATACATAAAATAAGACACCACAAAGGAAACACATATGTGTTCTTAGGAACACTTATGGAACACACACACACAACTAAAACAAAGACACACACTTAACCTAGTATTTGCAAGACCTCTACTTGAGGTGAACAAAAACTTTCCATGCTTAAACTAGGGTCAACTATGGTTCCTCTTACATCCTTGTTACTCCATAAAAGTAACTTGTCATGTGAGTTATGTTCATCATCAAACATTTGACTAGATAGATGGTGAAATGACTTACCATACTTATGTCTTCTCATGCCTACAAGTGGACTACTTTGAACATTAATAAATTCTCTCCTACCCTCTAAGGACCTTGGATCTACATCTTTATTGGCTATTACCATGTTCAAATTGTGCTCTTTAAACTGTATATTATAAAGTATGACATTTACCTTAACCTTTCCATCCTCTAGGAGACAATGTATTTGATGTATAGGATCATCAAGTCTATCTTCTCTATGTTCCAACACATCTAAAAATAGTTTAAATACAGGCTAAGGTCTTGACTCTTCTTCAAGAATAAACATAATTTCCTTGGATTCATGAGACTCCTCCATGACTATAATTTCTTGGAGAATACTTTTAATAAGCTCTTTTATGACTACAAACCCTTGAACAACAGATTAATGTTCATCCTCATTCATAACATGACACTCATATTTAGGCTTGATCAAACAATGAACAACCTAATCATTAGGTTCACCAACTAACCTAACATCAAACTTGTACTTCTTCAGAGGAGGAATAGCCTTACTTAGCTATGTAAACTCTTGAATTATGGCATTGAACCTTTGCCATAAGTCATCTTCTTCCTCATGAATGTCATCTTCAAGGGATGCTTCTTCAAGTGCAATAATAATTACATGGTTCTTTTCATCATAGTGATCTATCATGCTCTTCAATCTATCATCATCATACACCTGAATCAAATAATTACCTTCAGCAGCTTGTGAGAAAGAATTCTCAATACTTACCTCATATTACTCATATGCTCCTTCATGGATGATATATGTGCTAAGGCCAATTTTCTCAAATTAGGCATATGGATCATGTTCATAAGCATCTATACCATACTCATCTAGAAATAAATTAGAAATTACCTCATGTTTGGAAGAAGCACCATCATCCACAATAGACTTTTCTTTCTCATTGATGACATAATTCAAGTTGAAGCTTGTTTTTACATAGGGCTCAATATGAAACTTAGCAAGTGGTTGAGTTTTTATCATCAATTTTATTCCATATCTCTTCTTGAAGGCCAAGAATGACCATTAGTGGAGAGGTATCCTCCTATCTTGGCTGTGAAATCTCTTGAGAGGTAGATTGCAAAGTGGGCAGGTAAGTCAACAACAACAATATCTTCCAAGATGGGGAAACTAGGACAATCATGCTAAAACCTTCAATAATTTAATCAATACTAGATGTAATATATATTTGAATCACTCATTTACTATGTGGTTCATTCTTTAAAACCAATTTGTTAGTTACAACCTTAGGCATCACTGATGTGCTAGCTCCACTATCAACTATGTAGTTATGAACTAGTTTATCACCCAGAATGAGAATGAGGTAAAAAGGTGGAGGATTCTCTAATTTGGTAGATGGTTCCACAATGTTTTTAGGGGCATTAATAAGATATACATGACCATGACCATGGCTTGATGATGGAGGACTAACATGGATAGTGGATAGTTGTTTTTGTAAGAGTTCATTTTAGTTAGGCATATGAAGGACATCCCAAAGAGAAATAGATCCTTATCACTCTTCAATGAGTCCATAATGTTTAGAGCATAAGTAATTACTTTTTATTGAGTCCTTGGAGGCAATTAAGTACTTGGAACTTGAGGTATTAAGGTAATTTGAATAGACCTTCCAACATTCTAATTTGAAGGAGGTGTAGGAGTTGTAAGGACTACCATGATTACAGTCATACTTTGCTACCTTATAGGAGGATTAGATGAACTTGTAAGAACACCATTAAAATATCCTAAAGCCTTCCTCTTATCTCTAGTATTTTCTACAATTAAATTTCCTTGGTTATGCATAAAAGTGTCTTCAACTAGGAAGTTAGTGAAAATTACTGCTTGAGGTTTCTAACCTTCACTTGCTTGCATTAAGACTTTATCTTCTAATGATAGTAGAGGGGTGACTCCTTCTTGAGAAACTAGAGCTTATTCTCCACCTTCATTTGAAACCATGAATTGGCCTTGTTGCCACTCTTCTCTTTGTATCAGATTGCTTTGCACTGATACCATTGCTCTTGTGTTGGATGTTTAAGTAGGCTTGTATGCATTGGTAGGTATGTTGAAATTAGGATTTCCTTGACCTCTCCCTTACGCACATTTTTGATGATAGGGTTAAGGGTTTTGATGAACACCCTTTTGCATTCTTTCTTTCTTAAGCTAAGCTTCTAAAAATTGAATTATTGCATCTTTATCCATGGCATCATCTACCTTCTTAGGAGAAGTTTTTGGCTTGGCATTAGCTATAGGGACTTGGGCAACACTTGGAGTAGTAGTAGAATTATTTGGCAGTAGAGGCATAGACACTTTTGGAGGCAACTTTCTAGCTTGAGTGAGGCTATCCTCAGCTCTAATGGTAAGTTCATATTCTTCAAGTAAAGTGAAACCACCCATGGATTGTAGCATGATGGTTATTGTAGATGCTAGTTTTATTCACCCTTGTGTATTAACATGGTGCATCATCACGTTTATCCTTCATCTCTAACATAATGGACCCCACTCATAATTATTTTAAATAATTACATTTACCTCACTCATTTACCTTTACCACATGTGTTAATTAAGTTAATTACTACAGTTAAATAGTAATTAACCCTTTTTTACCATCCCTAACCATAAACTCATAAAACAAATAAAAATAAACTCATCCAACCTCCAAACAAACCCATCCCATGGTTAAAACAACCCAACAACCTTAAAACCTTTCTTTATGCCTGTAAGCAACCCATTTGAACATCCTAAGGATTAACTTCACCCATTTTGGGAAAATTGATGTTGATTCTCTGAGATTGATTGCGATCTTCTCAGAATGACATCGATCCATAAATATGCAGTGAGCCTCCATGGCTTGAGATAATAATTTTGGACTTTGAAACTCTGTTGGAATCATCATGGAACATGTGTATAGACCTTATCAACATTCTTCTACCTTGTGAAACCTCTATTCATGAGATTAAAAAGAAATTTTGAAGGTTTCTAAGACTACTTTTGTGGTATCCTTTATCTACATGTTTTCAACCATACAAGTTTAGTATTTCATGTTAATTTATTCTAATTTAAACTTTACATTCTTCTAGACCTCTGTGTCATTGTTTACATTTAGTTTTTGTCATTTTATCAATATTGCAAGTCATTATTATCTTCTATTTTCATAGTTTATCATTTTAATCAGAATCAACATTGATCCATTTGAATTGACATTGATCCTTCACAATCATCATTGATCCCTGCTAAACTGTTAAAATAGCCTTGAAGTTTATTTTCATAAGATTCAAAATCCTTAAAACTTGTTAAAATTTGCATTCTATTTTCTAAAATTCTATCTTTTACATGTAGATGACTTTGCTTGGATTAGCACATGATATTGTTAGCATATTTATCTCCCCATTATCTAATAACCTTTTTTCATTGATCAAAGTGATATTGCATTCAAATTAGGTCTTTTTATTATGGTTTTCACACCCAATCAAGAAAGCATTAATGAACAGTTAGCTATAGTTCAAGAGGATGTTGATATAGCTATAAAATTCTAGGACTATTACTTTGATCATATTAATCTTGATATAGATTAGATATATTTGGTGTTGTATATTGCATCCTATATATATATATATATCTTTGTAATTTCATGTTTATTTATAAACTTGAATGTTAAACATGGGCTGACATCCACCTAAGGAAGCATATTGCTTCTTGGGTCTAGTTTCTTACCAGACAACCCATTCATCTTTCTATTAATCCAGTTTCTTTATGAGTAAGTGTGATTTATAGGTCATTCCTCCCCAGCCAAAGAGGAGTTCCCATAAGCTTGATCAATGGTGTGAAATCGATATCCATCTCTAGGTAATCTTTAAAATCCTACATTTACTTTGTTTTTAGTAGCTAAATAGACCACATTGAAAAAAGTGAAAAAATACTAAAACATTATAGCATGCCCGGTGGGACTGTCAGGTCTCATCTTTATTATTATAATTCAAATTTTTTGAGTTTGCTCTATTTCCCTTTATTTGTGTAAATTCATCCAAAGAACATCGAGTTTGTATTTTATTTCCTTTTTAAGTTTAAAATAAATTGCATTCATTTTTGTTTCCTTAAGTAATTCACATAGAATAACCTAAGCAGTAAATTTATTATAGTCATCACTCTTTCACACATAAGCCAAATCACATTCACAATAAGCTCATTTAAACACTTGACATAATGAAACCGACGGGGATTTCATCTCCTCATGGCAACCTTCTTCATGATGATCCCACTTGGATTTCACCACCAAGGGGAGGACCAACTCAATTCTCTGGCTGAGTATAATAACTGGACTATTAGTATATCTTGGCTAAGCACCCACATTAGCTATGGGATTGTGATGTTAGGGGAACAAGCCCAAAATATCAAGCCATGTACCAGTACCAATAGAGATTTCCTTTAAGCCCCAAAACAAAACACCCAAAACCATCCTTAGATTACCATTTATTAGGACGCTCGTTATCCTTTTTCTTTATTTGTTTTCACATCTTAAAATTAAAAAAGATAATTTTTTTTGGAATGACTTTAGTTTGTGCATATTTCATCCATAATTAAAAGCAAGATAATTCAAAAATAAATTGTTTGTTTGTTTTTGCTTTTCTTTTTCGTCTCATGGTTTTAACTAGGCAACAATAAAGGAAAGAATTCGAAGTGGGTGTCACATCCTCTCCAATGGAACATACACCTAGATCTTCCTCTACTCCTGAGTCCTTTGAAAATCCTATGTTCTCATAATTTTATTCTCAAGGAGATCCTTCCTTTATGGAAATATTGGACAATAAATCTTTTGCTCTCAATTACTACCTTAGTAATTGAGAAATACACATTGCTCCTTCCCCCCATACCCAAGATTCTCGATATTTATATGGGATGCCTTTCAAGGGAATTGAGAAAATTGAAGGATTTACCATTGTCATGGTATCTTTTTCTACCGAATCTCTTCCTTGTGGTGTTAATATCAAGATGATGCAATCTTTGGAAAGCCAACCACCTGTAGTGTCTACCAATTCTCTAACCCCCATTACTCAAGCTCAAAATACTTATACCACTCAACCTATATCCACTAATCTTCCCCAAACATTAGTTGTGTCAATGCCTGTAAGACTCCCACCCATCAAAATGAGTCTATCATATAATTCACAACAAATCCCTCACATACAACAAATCCCTTCAACACAACCACCCCAACAGTATGTCTCCTCGGCTACCCAATACATGGCTTCATCACAACCATTAGTGACCACTTACTTCTAATCTTCCACATAACAAAATATTTCACTATAGATCCCATAATACATGGTGATATCCCAACCCATTATGTCCACTATAGTTGGATACCCTTCCTCACAACCCTTGTCTACTTGTCAAATTATCAAACTCTTCAGCAAGGTGTCTTAGGAAATGTGCCTTAGAATAACACCCAAGCAGACCTCATAAACATCCTTATGAATAGGATGGTTAATTTGGAAGCCTCCACCTTCAAACACAATACTATGCTCACATATGAGCAAATTTATAATGAGCCTATCCACCCATCTACTCCCATCCGATCGTATCCCTCACAATGGGAACTTCCCAAGTTTAATAAGTTTTAGAACAAAGAAGATCCCCAGCAACATCTTAGAGCCTTTCAACATACATGTTACCCTATAGCACATGATAATGCATTACTACTTAGGATGTTTTATATGTTGTATTAGGGGTTGCATTAGATTGGTATAACTCCATCCCTCAACATTCACTCTTTTCCTTTGGGCAATTGGCCCAAATTTTCTTAGAGCACTTCTTGATCAACATTTCTCAAAAAATGACTATCACAGATTTATACATTATTCAACAATTTAAAGATGAATCCATATCAGAATTTGTAGCTCATTGGCGTAGCCTAATCAACCATTTAACCTTTTACTTGCCACAACCTGAATTAATTAAATTTTTTTCACACTCTTCTGCAAAACATATCTCATCCATGTTACAAATTCAAACCTTTAAGACTTTTGACAAAGCCTTTACCATGGCACGTAAACTCAAAATTTAGGGAATTAAAGAGGGAAAAATTAAGTTACACAATAAAAACTCAAACTTGACCCCTCAAAAAATAATAACAATAATCCTAAATTAAAAGGGGTAACAAATGCTATTTTTCTAAAAACTTCTCCCCCTTAAATACCCAATCAATTAGGACCATCCACTTATCAAACACAGCCACCCAGGGGCCTTACTCATTTCCCCCCTAGGAAATATACCCCTTTAGGAGATCCTTACACTTCTATGTTGGATAAAATCCAAGCAACTATTTTTGAGCTCCCCCTATTAGATCGATCGATGATACGCATCTTAAACCCACTTGGTATAAAGAGGATGAGTTTTATTCCTATCATAGAGTAATAGGACATGACATATAATGATGCTAATCCTTTAAATGATTTATACATAACCTCATTGACAAGAGGGACCTTCAATTAGACAATCCAAATGCTCCTCTCAACCAATCTTTAGATATTTTCAAACAACCATTTCCAAACCATCCATCTACATCAAACACAATACAAGCTAACCCTGGAAAAACACAAAATCAAGCTACACATATGATTGATACAATTTATGACTAGCTATTGCCTAGAGAAGCTCTAAAGAAATCTTCGGTCTTGGATCTCCTTACAGGAGATGATTTTAACATAATTCAACTTAAAATTATCAAAACAACTCCCAAAATCTCTATAGAGGTCCCTGATCTCATTACATGGGGTTGTTGACATGAACCATTCCCTTCATCTTCCTGAATTAAATCTCATAAAGTGGAAAATGAAACCACTCTTTGGGATGTCACAGATAAACATCTTGATACTTATAGAGTCAAACATTCCACCCCTTTAGTCCATAGCAAATCTCTTCATGGTATGCAACTAGATCACAATATAATAGGATTCTATCAATTTGGTCGATACCAAGACCCTTTAAAATCATCCTCTATCACAACATCTCCTTATCCCAAAGCTACTAAGGGAAAGGGTAAATCTCCTATCATCGATATCTAGGATAATTGTTTTGGTATTCCCCCAAAGAAAACCTTAGCCCATCCTCAAGTCAATGTCGATCTTTTTCAGATGTCAAAAGACAAAAACCTTAGTCTGAATACCCCCTCTATTCTTAACACATGAAAAATTAAAGGGCCAACCCCTTTTATATCATCTCCATCATCTATTTTAGGTCCTCGTCTATATTCCAAAATTATTGCCCCTATCATAGGTTCTTCCATTCAAACACGTGGGAAAATGCAAAGTCTCCCTCCATTATTAAACACACCTCCATATTGATATCCACTACCTTATGCTAAAGGAGCATTAGAGGAATTTAAAGAAAAAGTGCCTAAGGTCATCCCTACCATAAAAGTTAAATGTCAAAACTAAACGATCAATACTTTGCTAAAAGAGATTACACAACCTATTATAAGACTACAAAATGACCCTTTTAAAGGATTTTACACTGAGATATTAAAACAATTATTAGATACATCCCTCATAACGCTACCACATATTTGACCCAATAACCCTCACCTCCAAAGACCTACTTGGTATAGGAGTCAGGAGATATGCACATATCATAGAGTAGCTAGACATGATATAGAAAATTATGACCTTAAGGATGTAATCCAATAAATAGTCCAAGATGATGATCTATTAATTGATGATCTAAATGATAACACTCCTAAGCAAAAAGTCACCATCCCAAATATTCTACCCACCCATAATCCTGCTAGTCCTATAAGTGATAAAGAGTCAGTGGCTTCTGCAGACCCTCCATTATTACACATCAATGTTGTCCATGTAAATACCCACTCTCAAAATCAAAACTCCAATAAATATAATGTTTCAATTATAGGAGCCTCTATCCATAATATGCCTAAACTATCTAGACAAAATCCTAAAGTCTCTATTATAGGAACTACCCCAATTGAAGCCAAGGATTTTGTACAAATCTCAATATTAAAATAACTCCACCAAATGCTTTTAAAAATGTCATTATATGAACTTATAAAAAAATATCCACACCATCAACAAACAATGATATAAGCTCTCCAGGCTATTGAGGTTTGGCCAGATGAGCCTCAACCATTGTCAGCATTTATAAGGTCCCTCTAAATAGTGTTAGCTATTAGTTTCACTAATTTTGAGTCATTCCTTTATCACCTAAAGATCAATATCCCACACTTTTCATCACAACTCAAATAAATGAAACCTAGATTAAAAGACTTATGATTGATAATGGGGCCAATATAAATATAATTTATTCACATGCTTTCCAACAATTATAGCTACCAAAAACCATTGTTTCCCAATTTTCAATAATTTTCCATGAATTCAACGACATGGTAGCACCCACATTATTAACAATTATCCTTCCCATTTGCATAGGTTCTCACACCCTCCACAAACTCTTTTATGTTATAGAAGGAACATTTTAATATAACATTTTATTAGGACATCCATGGATTCATGTAATGCGATTAATCCCCTTCACCATCCATCAATGCCTTAAGTTTGAACTTGAAGGCCAAGTCCACATCATCCCCATCGATCCACATCCCTTCAAATCATGCAACTTCACTTTTTGATCAAGTGATGTCATAATACCCTCATTGGCACAATCCCATGTTCATCTTCTAATCAAGCCTTGACAAACATGACTATCCCTACTTCAAAACTACCATCTCAGGAGTCCATTGATTCCATGATACAACATATTTCAATAGGGAAATACTAAATAGTAACCCTTAACATGTTACCCACTCTTAGGGAATATGATCGCCTCGACAACCCATGTATTTACCCAACCTAGGTGAGCTCATCCCATTTGGGCCACCTTTCTTATGCACCCACCTAATACATGGGAGAACTTGACAATAAAACTCATGCTAAACCCTTTAGATCCAATTTATCATTTCTTAATAAACCCTAGTTCGCACAAACCTACCTTTATCACTGTGCCTAGAAGGGCTTCGACATGGGTAGATATGAGCAGGGTCCCCATGACATCACATTAGGAGATTTTAGAAAACCACATGAAAATCATGGCTTAGGATTTAAAAAATATTCTAAATCCTCTCTCAAACCCATTCTTCTACCATTTTTGAAAGAAGAAAAGCAATCTTCATCATCCGATACCTCTTCTTCGACCAGTGACACTTTATCCATCCCTTCTAACTTTTTTTTAGTCAATTTAATCTCCATAGAACCCCTCATCTTTCATCATGATGGTGAGACACGAACCATCCATTTAACATATCCTAACTTAATAGGACATGATATGCTAACCATTCCTATTCTTCAATGTCAAGATGACAAGTCAATCTTGACTCATTTGGGTGCTAAAAACTCTTATCTATGTAATTCACTTCCATCCAAAACATCTAGCTTATTAAATGAATCCACTTTTGATATTAAAATTAAGTCTCACAAAACCTTGAGGATTATTAAAATTAGCAAAGCCTTAGATCCCCAAGAAAACTAGGATTTTACCACTTTTCTATGAGATCATCATAAGGCCTTTGCCTGGTCTTATAATGATATGCCTAGTATTGACCTCACAATAGTTATCCATAATATTGTCACCTTCCCTGATGCTATGCCGATAAAACAAAAGATTTGTAAAATGCATCCCTGCATTACACTCTTTGTAAAATAAGAACTACAATGCCTCTTATCTTCTAACTTTATTCAACCCATTGATTATCCTTAATGGATGTCCAACATCATTTCAGTCACTAAGCCTATAGGGGGACTTTACATTTGTAATGACTTTCATGATTTGAATCTTGCTTGTCCAAAAGATGATTTCCCTTTCCCTAACATAGACCAATTAGTGGACCTAACAGCTGGCCATGAAATGTTATCCCATAGGGATGGTTTTTTTGGTTACAATCAAATACTTATTACACCAAAAGATCAACATAAGACTACATTTAATACTCCTTGAGGGACCTTCTACTACTGTGTTATGCCCTTTGGCCTAAAGAACATAAGATCCACCTATCAACGGGCCATGACTTATATATTTCATGACATAATCCACAAAATTATTGAAGACTATATAGATGATCTCCTTAGGAAGTCAAATTTTTTTAAGGATCACTTATCTGTACTTAAGGGTATCTTCAATCGCCTTCTCCAGTATAGTATGTGTCTAAATCTCAAAAAGTGCATTTTTGGTGTCTTGATGGGTAAAATCTTGGGTTTCATCGTATCTATTCAAAGAATAGAAGTGGGTACCACTAAAATCAAGGCTATTATAAAAACACCTCCTCCATCAAACCTTAAGCAACTATGTAGTTTACAAGGCAAGCTCCAGTCTATCTATCATTTTATCTCCCAACTCTGTGATCAATGTCAACCTTTCTACCATCTATTAAAAAAGGATAGTCACTTTGTATGGGATTCTAATTGTCAAGAAACCTTTAACGCACTCAAAAACTATCTTCTATTACCTCCAGTCCTCACTCCACCAAAGGAGGGGCAACCTTTCTTCCTTTATATCTATGCTACTGATCATGCCCTAGGCACTATGCTTGCCCATCAAGATGAGTATCACAAAGAATAAACTATTTATTTTATAAGTCATACTCTCATAGAATACAAAACACGTTATCCATATATCAAAAAACTATGCCTAGCATTAGTTCTTATAGCCTCTAAGCTTCATCATTACCTACTTAACCACAAAATATATGTAATTATGACTACCAACCCCCTTAAGTTCATGCATTCTAAGCCTTATCAAAATCAACTAATGTCCAAATGGATTATGATTCTTACTAAGTTTGATCTAGAATTTCTCCATCAAAAGTCTGTTAAAGGATAGATTATTACTGATCACTTGGATGAGGCACCTCTTAGTGATAATTAATTGATCAATTGTGAATTTCCTAATGAATCTATCACATCCACTTCCTAATTTGTCCCAAAATATCAAATGATTCTATTCATTGATGGGTCCAAATGTGAGTGTGGAGGCAGTGTAGGAATTATATTAATCCCTCCTCAAGATATTCCCATGCTTTTATATTTTAAATTAGACTTTAATTACACCAATAACATGGCTGAATACGAAGCATTGATCATAGGCCTCCAAACTACCCTTACATTAGAAGTCAGATCCCTTAATATCTATGGTGATTCTCAGCTAGTGGTCAATCAAATTAATGGTATATATCAATGCAAAAATGATATCCTCCAAAGATATAAGACCTTAGTCAATCAATTATTATCGACTTTCGAACGTTATGCCATCTAAACTACTCCTAGATCAACTAATAAATTCATTGATACTATGACATCTCTTGCCTCTTTTATCCCATCCTCATCTCAGGAGTCCAAGCTATTTGTCCTTATCCATCAAGTTAACCACCCTTCCTACTTGAGAACTAATCTTTTATCTATCAATAATATCAAGGAAAACCTGGAGGAGCCATGGTACACAAAAATATTTACTTAATTGTCTACAAGACTATCTTCTCCCTATCTATCCAAAGGTGTCAGGCATGTCTTCCAATAGAATGCTGCTTATTATACTATACTGGGGGGTATTCTCTATAAGCATGGTTTTAATGCCATTCTTATTCATTGTATCCAAAAGCATGAAGCAATTTTAGCTATCTAGGAAGTACATAATGGGTCATGAGATGGACACTTTAGCGGCTACATAATCGCTAAGAAAATCTTACATCTAGGCTACTATTAGCCCACTCTGAATCAAGATTATTGTGCATACATCAAGAGGTGTGTAAAATGTCAGTAGCATGCAAACTTATCCCATATCCCTAGTAAAGCCTTGTAGACAATCATGGACTTCTAGCCATTCTCCCAATGGGGGCTCAATCTTATAAGGCAAATTAACCCTAAGTCCTCTCAGCATCATGACTTCATCATTACCACTATAGAATACTTCACCAAGTGGATAGAATCAATGTCACTTATCTCGAACAACACATAAAAGATTATGGAGTTTACCCACTATCACATTATTTATCATTTTGGAATTCTATATAAAATAATAACAAATAATGGAAAATCTTTCAAGAATAATAAAGTCTAGGCATTATGTGACTCATTTAAAATCAAATTAACTTTTTCCTCACCTTACTATCTTCAAGCCAATGGTCAAATAGAAGCATCTAATAAAACCCTGTCCAAAATCCTAACCAAAGTCATCAATAAATCTAGGAAGGATTGGCATCTTTGTATCTCTTTCACCTTATGGGCATATTGATATAGTATTTGAATCCCTACAGGTGCTACTCCCTTTTCTCTAGTCTACGGTACGAAAGTTATACTTCCTTTAGAAGTCCAAATTCCCTCTATTCATGTATCCCTTAAAGATATCATTTTTGATGAGGATTTTCATGAGGAGCGATTATCCCAGCTCGAACTCTTAGATGAACATCATGCGACAACCCTTGATCTCCTTTATATATATCAAAAATGACTAAAATGAGCATATAATCAACATGTAAGAGAATGAGAATTTACTATTAGAGACCTTGTACTTAAATAAAATCAACATTTCACTAATATGTAATGAAGTACAAGGGGTAAATTTGATCCTAATTGGCTTGGACCATACATCATAACCCATAAATATGAATCCATAGCATATCATTTGGCCTCTCTTAAAGGTAAACTTGAATGAGAAACTCTTAATGCATTGCATCTACATCTTTTATATAGTTAATAGATCTTGGTTCATCTTGGTTAACTTATCTTAAATACTATCATATCCCCTTATCCCAAAATACCAAATAATGATATGAGAGTTATGTGGTTATCTGGTAGTTACTATAACCTCAACCTTGAATATGAATACCCTAACTCTAGTCATAGAATTCTCTCATGGATAAGTTTCACCTATAATGGGAGAAACCCTAGATCATTACTTCACTTATTTCTTAAAGGATATTAATTTTATCAGATAACACAATCACCTCATGTAATGAACTCATGGAAATTATCCTACGGTATCTTTTTATGCCAACTTGCATTACTATCTTTGGGATCCAAAATCAAGTAAGCAGTGAAAATTAAGGTATCAAAATGGGCTAAATAAATAGATTGATCCCTTTAAGGACAACTTTAATCAAATATAAAGGCAAATAACAAACTGATCCCTTGAAGGATAGCTGTGCAAAAACCTCAAAATATAGACCACTCCTTTGAAGGATGGCTACCAAGTAGAAAACTTCCCACATTGATCAGTTTTGAAATTATGCTACTTAAAAGACTTAAAAAGCAACAAAGTAATAAAATAAATAGTCAAAATCAATATCCCAAGAAATATTCACATATCGATCAAATTTATAATTATAGGCTTCCCATATTGATCAGTCTACCCATTGACATAAAAATAATCCCTAAAAGATAAATCTTGATTTCAAAATATGGTGTGCAGAAGGTTATCTCTAAAGCAATCCATCCCCCATCTCACCAAAAGCATGTAATCCCAATAAATGACCAAGGTCAAAGCTATATCTAACTAAGGTTGTGTCAATATCTCTTATCATCTAGCAAAGGATGCATAGGCCATGTGTATGAGAGGTTCTCTTTTGGTTATGGTCTAAAGTCAATGTCATGCAAATCCATAATCTAATCATTAAAAGTCCATAAATCCATAGCAATACAACACTAAAAGCTATCTATAATCCATAGTCATCATTAAGCATAAATCCATAATCCATAATTTATTTACATTCAATCATCTAAGAAACCATAAGCATCCACAAGGTTAATAATGGTCTATATGACAAGTAGCATAATCCATAATCATAATCCATTAGCAAAAACCCATCTCATGATATAACATTTGTAATCAAAATAACATGTAAAATCCATAATCCATAATCCATAATCCATAATCTATAAAGCATCCATAGAATATATGATAGCAATGATCATAATTCAAATACATAACATATAAGTCTATAATCCATCGCATCAATAATTCATAAAAACACTACATATCCATAACCATCAATAAATCCATAAACAAACACACACGATCCATCCATAAACATAAGCAATGTCTATATATATATATATATATATACATCACGTGTCTATACAAATGTCATAACATAAATAAGATGAGGCTCTCGGCCCATACAATATAATCTACTTAGTAAAATTAATCCTGATTAAATGAATGCTATCGTCTCCCCCATCATATCCTCCTTGACTTGCTACACTCCCTGTACTAGTAGACCCCCCAAGAGTCCTCTATGATCTACTATGATTAGCTACATATGAAGGAAACTGAGGAAAATTTGGTAGCCATCTCTATACTATCCTCTCATAATAACTCATCTTAGCAAGCAAATTTATGTATCTCTATCATGGTACCATATCTACAGGAGTAGCACTAGATCCTAAATATATAGAGCCAATCTCTCTACCAAAGTAGCTCTCATCTGCTTTAGCTCTTCTTTGTACCTATATCACTCCTATATAGCCTAGTCATGTTGACCTCTAATGCTATCAAGATCACCCTGTAATGTGGTGATTTGATCCTGTAAAGTATCATGGGCTATCCATACCTCTTATAGCTCAGCCCTCAGTATATCCCTCTTAGAAACAACTATAACTATATTTATATGCTCATGTGTGGGGGCATCCTATAATGGTACCTCCTCCATATGTACATCAGGGGTTTCCTTCTCAACCTTTCCTCTATCCTCACCTTCCTCCCTCACCTCCTCAACAACCACATCCTCTTGAGGTCTCACTACTCTCTCTTGTCTCCTCATCATCTCACCCACAAACCAAGCTACATAATCAATAGTGTAGCCAATGTCATCTAGGTCAATAGTCGTAAGCTCCTCTTATGGCCCCATCAAAACCACTATAGTATCAAGGGTAGGCCAATTCGGCTCTGTATCATCCCATCTATATAAGAGTGGGGATAATGAAACACCCTATACTAATTTAAACTAATGATATACTCTATCAAAATAAAATAGCTCAGTGTACTCTAGCCATCATCCATATACCCATATCTCTTAAGCAATATCCCTTATCTCCACATCTAAATTAGGCCACATTAGGAAGCATACATAAGGTTTCTAGATAACATTTCCTATCTACAAGCTCCTTAAAACCTATCTATAGTACGCTAGATCATGCACTACCTTGTATGTATATAGAAAAACTAGGTCTTCCTTCCACCAAAGGAAGCCTACAATATAAACCATGTCTCTAAATCTGATCCATTAAGTCCCTATGGGGTGAATCACATGAATGTGCTCATATGCCTAACGATGTAATATAAACGTAATATTAAGCCCCAATCAGTGCTCAGTGCACCAATGCCATAACTCCTTGTATATCTTCCCCAATAGTATGGGTGCCCAAGCAAAAATAGTCTTGAACTCCACCATGTCTACTATGATGCCAGTAAAACTCCATGGTAGTCCACCTCTTGTAGAATTAGGTAGCACATAGTAGGTCAGTGCCAACATCATCATTGTCAACACTAGTCTCTCCACAGGGTCCTAATCATATAATAGTTGGAATGAGAACCCTTCAACAAAGAATCTCATGTCCAATAAATCATCACCATATAAACATGCCAACACTGTTGCTCACCTAACCTTGCCAACAGTATAAATAAGGGCTCCCATAATTTATAATCATAAAATTCAATAGATGTCCTTTGTGGTAATCATTATCTCACCAATCAATAACCAAAAATTGTTGGTGGTATAATCCCATTTCTCTAGCAAAGCCATTATCATACTGATGTTTCGATGGACATGATGATAATGGCAAATCCCTCTAAATCCTATAACATCTATATGGGCCCAATCCTTGCCACCCATAAACTCCCACAACTAATTCAATAGTGAAAGGACCCTATTCTTCATTGTCAATAGCTCTTGTGCCTATCAGAAACATCTTTTTAGTTAATTAAAAGACTAAGTTTTCTAATTTATGTTGATACTCTAAGAATCGATGCCAATTTCAGCAAATTGATGATGATCCTTATAGATCATGGTCAATCTACATGAAGTAAATCAATCTTAATAGATCAACATCGATTCCCCTAAAAAAATTCCCCCTTGGACCTAACATTTTTTAACTAACCCCCTCCCTCCCACAAATTTATATAAAAAAGGACAAACAAAACAAAATATCTTAAGCAAAAATACAAATAATAAGTTTTACCACAAATACATTATGCTTACCTCGTAGTGCAGTCATCATCATCATCATTTGCTCCTATTCGCCTCCATCATCTCTCATGTATGTTTGAAGGGTTGAAACACATCATGTTTTTTCCCCTAATTTCTTGTTCACTCGATAGCCAAATGAGCCTTATGCCACATCAAATGCTTATTTATAGCCATTTTCATGATTCACATCAATTCCTTAATTGATGTCAATTCTTACGAATTGATATTGATTATTCTGGATCAACGTCAATTATCTTAGCTTATTTAGATTTTACACTTGTAGACCATTTTACATTCTCCCAGTCTGGTTCCAAAGCCCTATCTTGTTGACCTTTGCTACAACTATCTCAATTTTTTTCACATCTTACCCTTTAGATTTGAGGATTTTGACCCTTTATTAGTTCCCCAATCTCCTTAAGGTGTACCCTTTTTTTTAGTATCCTATCATTATCAGATCTTGAGGGTATATTTTATCTCAAGAACATTCATCTATAGGTAACACGTACACCATACACACACTAGATGTTATGGTCTGCCATTCTTATCATTTGTTCTTTTGTTAGCCTTTTATTAAGCCTACCTATTTTAGCTATGGCATTTTTTTACTCGATTAGGTCTTTGGGGCATTACTACCTGCATCACTTTTTATCCTCTTAAGTGCAACCTTGAAACTAACTTGTGCCATCCACACTTTTATTGTCCTTTGCTATCTTTCACTTGTCCATTTCCACTCACTCAAATTTATTTTTACCTTCCATATTTTTCAAACCCATCATCCATTCCATCTCATTTCTCATTTCTTAGTTTGAGGGGGAATACTTCCTCACAATACACTTGGGGCATTAGGCACCTTATAGTTTTTTTCTCATGGCACACTATTGCATATCGCTTCAAAAAAAGGGGCAAATGTGGGTGCTAGTTTTATACACCCTTGTGTATTAACATGGTGCATCATCAAGTTTATCCTTCATCTCTAACATAATGTCCCCCATTCATAATTATTTGAAATAATTACATTTACCTCACCCATTTACCTTTATCACATGAGTTAATTACTACAATCAATTAGTAATTAACCTTATTTTACCATCCTTAACCATAAATTCATAAAAACAAAAAAAATAACTCATCCAAGCTCTAAATAAACCCATCCCATGGTTAAAAGAACCCAACAACTTTAAAACCATTCTTTACTCCCATAAGTAACCCATTTGAACGGCCTAAGGATTAACTTCACCCATTTTGGGAGAATCAACATCGATTCTCTGAGATCAACGTTGATCTTCCTAGAATGGCATTGATACATAAATATATAGTGAGCCTCCATGGCTCGTGATGGAACTTTGGGACTTCGAAACTCTATTGGAATCATCTTGGAACCTATGTATAGACCTTATCAACATTTTACTACCTTGTAGAACCTTTGTTTATGAGATTACACAAAAAATTTGAAGGTTTCTAAGCCTACTTTTATGGTATCCTTTATCTACATGTTTTCAACCATACAAGGTTAGTATTGCATGTTAATTTATTCCAATTTGAACTTTACAATATTATGCACCTTTGTGTCATTGTTTACATTTATTTTTTTATCATTTTATCAATATTTTAAGTCATTATTATCTTCTATTTTCATAGTTTAGCATTTTACTCAGAGTCGACATCGATCCATCTGAATCAATGTCAATCCTTTAGGATCATCATCGATCCCTACTAAACTATTAAAATAGCCTTGAAGTTTGTTTTCATAAGATTCACAATCCTTAAAACTTGTTAAAATCTGCATTCTATTTTCTAAAAATCTATCTCTTACATGTAGATGACTTTGCCTAGATTAATGCATGATATTGTTAGCATATTTGATCTCCCCATTATGTAATAACCTTTTTTCATTGATCAAAGTGATATTGCATTCAAATTAGGTCTTTGTACTATGGTTTTCATACCCAATCAAGAAAGCATTAATGAATAAGTAGCTATAGTTTAAGTGGATGTTGATATAGCTACAATTTTTTGGGATGATTACTTTGATCATATTAATCTTGCTATAGATTAGATATCTTTCATGTTATCTATTATATCCTATCCATATATATCTTTATAATTTCATGTTTATTTATTAACTTGAATTTTAAACATGGGATGACATCCACCTAAGGAAGCATATAGGTTCTTGAGTCTAGTTTCTTACCAAGCAACCCATTCATCTTTCTATTAATCCATTTTCTTTGTGAGTTGTGTGATTTATAGGTCATTCCTCCCCAGCCAAAGAGGAGTTCCCACAAGCTTGATCAATGGTGCACAACCGATCTCCATCTCTAGGTAATCTTTAAAACCCTACATTTACTTTATTTTTAGTAGCTAATTAACCACATTAAAAAAAGGGAAAAAATACTAAAATAGTTATATCGATACCAATGGCCCTCAAGTATGTAATAAACACAAATATAGTAGGTGGTTTCATGGGAGGAATCAACCTATACCAAGTCTTTTGGAATCTCTCATTAAAATCATGCATTATCTTCTTGGTTGCTCTTTGGATCACATTGAGTTGGTGAATGAGTGAAGTGTGGTCACTCTTGTCCTCAAACCTTAAAGTTAGTAGCACTCCAAAGTCATCCCATGTTGTGATACAACCACTAGACAAAGTCCTATACCAATCAAGTGTTTTCCCTCTAAGGGACATGGAAAAGAGTCTAATATAAATATTGACCTCAGTGATATTGTGAAAACTATAGAAATTTGATATATCCCTAATGTGCTCACTAGGAGTGACATGACCTTCACCATTGAATGTAGGAATGCTCTTTGTAGAATTAGGGGGAATTTCATCATAGGCATCAAGATGAATTGGGTTTTTAGTGTTAAAGGTTGGGAAGGTATGCTGCCTATCCATGTTTTCTTCAAGTTCTTCTTCACTCTCTTAGTCTTCTTGGCTATCAAAGTCCTCTTGCTCTTCAAAGGGTAGAATAGGCTAAGGGTGTTGAACTTTAAGGGGAAGTTCAAGTTGAAGAGGTGGATTTATGGGATTGAAAACTCTACTAGAAGAGGACCTAGTAAGGACCATGAAGTATGGACACAAATATATGACAAAACAATGGTCTACAACCAAATTTTACCTTGCATATAGTCACCAAATGCTGAGTAGTACACCATATGCAATTGATGTTATCAAGATCAACATTCACCTTGACAAGTTATCTTTTGGACAATGTGCCATCGAGCATGCCATAACTGTTGGCACCAAATTTTGTACCCTAGAGGAGGTTGTTCAAGCCTACTCTAAGATTTGGGTAACATTGGAATACCTCTAGGCCTGTGGGTTGCCTATAGCAGAGGTAGACCTCTAGGTTTAAGGGCTAGCTCCTTGAATTGACCTTTAAGTGATTTTAACCTATACTAACTGAATTCCTGTGGGAAAAGAGATATAAGTATGGATGAAAGTAAACTAATCTAAGGGGGTGAAACACCATAAATATGTTAGAATAATTAATTTATCCTAGCCTATTGTAATAAATGTATCAAGGTATTACACTCTTGATTGACCTAGGTTAGTTAGATGGGGTATTTCATTGATGTGTGATTAGTTATTGTGAGCCATATTCTGCTAAAGATTAGGAGATCTAATCTCACTTAGTGTTTTATAAATAAGCACCTCTTATAGTGATTTTGATAATTCAATTCCATTTTGTCTTTCATTAGTACCAGAGTAGAAAATCCTGAGGAGTCTTTTTTGAAGCATTGGAGTTTCAGTGGAGATAGAGAGACAAGTACATGTGATCCTTTGATGCATCATGCTGCTCCAATTTTAGTCTTTTCAAACCAAAATGTTGCCAAAATTCTAGCCAATTATGCAAAAGGAAAATAGTTGTCTTATAGGCAAATTTTTGTTTGTTTTACCCATATTTATATTAAAATTTGGGCTAAATTTCACATCTAAATTTTCATATGATTGATAATATCTGAGATCATATTTAAGAATTTTGAATTTGCTTTTATTATTTTTGGTAAAACTTCATTTTTGAATATATGGAGGAATAGATCTATAAAATATTTTAGTGATAAAGTTTTATTTTAGATTTGTAAATTCTAACACAAATGGCAAGCATTGAGATTTATGTTTGAAAAAAAAAGACTAAAAAATTGTTTTTTGGCATCATTCTCTATAGGTTGGTGTATTTTTTTGGTCTAAGGAGGCGTCTTCCCTTTTTCTTAATATCTACTCCTTTTTGTAGCATTGGAATATTATTACAACTCTGCATAAGCATCACCCTTTGGCAACTTGGCATCAACTTCTAAGTAGCATAGTCATTGCAGAGGTGTTAACCTACCTGTAACTACTACTGTCAATAATTAATTTCATATCAACATCCACTAGATCTATGTCTAATGGAACCAAACACATGATGTTGATCACCATTGGATCGATAGGTTTGATTGAAAGAGCCATTCATTTAGTCGTAACCTTAGCTCTTTACAAACTACTGACAAATGATATCCATTAAATGAAATCTATGTTTTTCTATTGGCAAAAACCAAACAAGTTAACATCATCATATCATACCTACATCAACCTGATTCAAAAAGTCATCAAAAGACTAGATGAAATTTCAACAGTCAATGGCATCATATTATATTTGCATCACCCAATGTAAAATCTCTAGTGTTCAACTATAGTAGTCATCTGGCATCCCATAACTACTTGATGACCTTGGTAGAAGTCCACAATGTCTATTTATTTTAGCGTTGACCTTTATAGTATATCTGAGCAGCAAATTGATTATCTCCTCTAGCTCATCCATAGGTCATAGTTTTCATATAGGTCATGTTTTTTTTATTTTGTTAATTTGATAAAATTAATGATATTTTATTCTCAAAATATTGATAGTTATTATTATTAAAAAGAGGGAGAGGTGTATGGCTAAAAGATATTTCATTGCAAATTTTCTTTTTGGTTATTGTTGTTTATGAGATTAAATAAAAATAATATAATAATCATATGATGGGGAGAGTGGTTAAGCATCCACATGTATGTTATTTTAAGACCAATTCTATTCCCTTGAAGGCCAAATAAGGAGGATAGAAAGAGAGTATTTAGCAAACATTGCAAATTGTAAAAGCTATTTTTTTCTGTAATTGTAAAGACCAATAAAGTGGGGGATATTATTAAATAACCACTTTAAAAATCATCTTATAATAAGAAAATACATTGTAATGCTGCTCAAATGCATTTTTGGTTAAAACTGACATCCAATTTTCCATTGCATTTTTGGATGCACTTTCGGCTAAGTTTGACATCCATTATGTGTTTATGTGTGATTTGTCATCTTTGTGTATGCATTTTTGTATTTTCTTTACATTTTGTAAACACACATTTCATTTCTACACTTAAACACACTAGTATTTCTTTATCATTTGTAACTTTCATGATGTTTGGTTCTGGAACATGTTTTGTGCTCCCTAACACACAATTATTTCATGGTGATAATTATGAAGCATGGAAAATAAAAGTACAAACACATATTGAGTTTGAAGACATTTGGTTAGTTGTAGAAGACACATGGGTCAAACATGCTACATATGTTGATCAACAACAAAAATATGACAAAGCTAATAAAAAGGCTAAGTTAATAATCATGTTTGGAGTTTTGGATGAAGTAAAACCTCATATCCGTAGGACTACAACTAAAAAATATGCTTGGGATAATCTTAAAAATATATATGAAAATAAGAATCAAAATCAAATCTTACATCTTCAGAGCCAATTGTACACTCTCAAGATCAAATCAAATGAAAATGCATAAGCATTCCTTAAAAGGGTTACAACTTTGAGAGCTTTGATTCAATCTTTAGGTAAACTAGTGACAGATGAATCTTTGGTCTTTATAGTCCTTAGATCACTGCCCCCTGCATATAGGATCTTTGTGACCATTTTGAATGTCACAGGATAAAAACCAACCTTTGAGGTGTTGGTAAATTTGTTGAATTAAGTGGAAGTTAAGCATAATTTAGAGGAAGCAAATGACGAACATGTACTCACATAAAATCAAAAGGGTAAGAAACCCATGAAGGGTCCAAAGCAATCTCCAAAGTAGAATAAAAAATAAAACTAACAAGGGAAAAATTCATGTTCTTCTAAAGTATGCCAAATTTGTGGAAAATAGGGACATGACTTAAAACATTGTTAGTATAACACATTTTAAAAGGGCTTATCAAGAAAGAATCCCTCTTTCAATAATTCACCACAAATAGAAAATAAGCAACCACAACAACAAAATAGGTAGAAAACAAAAATTTCCAAGCTTAAACAACATGGCAATGTTGCTAAAGACAATGATTCTTCAAATATGGTTTAGCTAATCAAACACATGAGTCTACCAATCATCCAAGTGTAGTTTGGTATGTTGATTCAAGGGTAACCAAACACATGACAAGTAGAAAAGAATGGTTTTCTACATTGACCAAAATAGAATCAAAAGGCAATGTATCACTTAGAGATGACACCTCATCTATAGTACAAGGTAGTGGTGACATCAAACTTCAACTTGGAAACATGAATTGTAACATTTTAAATGTTTTTTATGTTCTAGGACTTAGAAAAATCTATTATTTTTTAATTAGTTACTTGACGACAACCTCATGGTTGAATTTGATCACCAAAAAGGTCAAAAATTTTGCCACATCAAAGATATGTCTAGACATTTCAAAGTGATTGCCAAGGATTCTAACATTAGTAAAATGTTTCAAAGTGCTTTTTTTTCAAAATGATCATCAAACACTCTTGCTCAAAAATACTGAACTAGGAAATTTATGGCACAAAAGATATGGTCACTTGAGTTATGGTTATTTGGTACAATTAAGTAAATAAGATATGGTTCATGGTCTTCACAAACTCAAGCAATCTTCTGATATATGTACCCATTGCTTAGCAAGAAAACAAAGAAGAGATCCATTTGGAAAGATTGAGTATCGATCAATTGGTAAGTTGGACTTGGTGTACACTAATATTTTCAGACATTTTACTCCCAATCTCATAAGGTACAAATACTTTCAAATTTTTGTTGATGATTACTCATGAAAAATGTGGGTAGATTTATTGAAGACTAAGGATCAATATTTTCAAGTCTTCAAATAATTAAAGTACATGTTTGAAAATTAAATTGATAGGAAAATTAAGACCCTCCACTCAGATCATGGCAGGGAATGCACTAGCAAAGAATTCTTATCCTATCTTAGTGTGAATGGAATCAGTCGGCAACTTATAGCTCCACATTTAGCTCAACAAGATGGAGTTGTAGAATGGCGTAACAAAGTCATTATGGAAATGTTTCATAACAAGGTTAAGGATGCAAAATTTCCTAATACATATTGGGTAGAATCTTGTCACACTACAATCTACTTGTTGAATAGGTCACCCACCAAAGCTCTTGATGGAATCACACCTCATGAAGCTTGGACAGGGAATAAACCAAAGGTAACTCGCCTTCAGGTTTTTGGTTATAGGGAATATATGCATACTCCTAAGAAGAAAATAAATAAGTTAGATAAGAAAACAAAGGAATGTATTTTTGTGGGATACAGTGTATAATCAAAGGCATATAGGCTCCTTGATCTAGAAACAAAGAAGGTACTAATCAATAGAGATGTAGTTTTGATGAAAAGAGTGGAAGAATTCCACCTTATACATAGGCAAATGATACATACAATATTCTTGTAATATTTTTAGATAGTGATGGTGAAAGTAAAAAATAAGATAATTAAATAGGACCTCCAACACCACCACCTATAGTTTAGTATATGCCCAAGTGGTATACAAGTACCATACGAGATGCTAACTTGAATGGAGTACTAGATACATCCACTTTAATATCAAGGAATCAAAGCATGGATCAAGAAAATGTTAATATGGCCCTTATGAGTATTGTGTAAGAAACATATGAGCCCTGTACAGTAATAAAAGTCATATAGTCTAGACTTTGGAAAGATGCCATGGATGCAGAATATTAGTCACTAATGAAGAATAACACTTGGAAGATTGTTGATCTTCCTCCAGGGAAGAAACCTATTGGATGAAAATGGGTCTTTAAGACCAAGTACAAAGTAGATTTAAGTATTGATAATTACAAGGCAAGGCTTGTTGTAAAAGGGTATGCTTAGAAAGAAGGCATTGAATATGAGGAGACTTTTGCTCCCACAACTAAGATAAAGACTATCAAAATGGTTTTTTCTATGGTTGTATAGTTTGGATGGAAATTCCATCAAATGGATGTAAAAAGTGCCTTTCTCAATAGATATTTGAAAGAGGAATTCTACATGACTCAACCTAAAATATTTGTGATACCTGATTAGGAATAGAAGGTGTGTAGGCTTATCAAGTCTCTTTATGGGCTAAAATAAGCTCCCCGAGCCTGATGCATCAAGATTGATGATAATCTCATACAACATGGATTCAACATGAGTCCATATGATCCTAAACTCTACCTAAAAAAACATGGGGGGGGGAGGTTGTTATAGTGATTATTTATGTTGATGATCTAGTCATCACTAAAAACACAATGAAGATGATCGATGAAACTAAGAATGCTCTCAAGTGATCATTTAACATAATCGATCTTGAGCTACTACACTATTATCTTGGTTTAGAGGTATGGAAAAAGGAACATTACATTTTTGTTTCATAGATGAAGTATACCAAGACATTGCTTGAGAAATTCAGGATGATGAACTGCAAGCCTATTGAAACACCTATAGAGACAAAACTTTAGTTGTCTCATATAAATCCATCACCAGAAGTAAATGAAACTCTCTATTAGTAGTTTATTAAAATTCTCATTTACTTGACATATAATAGGCTAGATATTATCTATGCTATCAACTATCTTTCTCAGTTCATGCAGGAACCAAAGGTGACATATTGAAAAGCAACAAAGTGTGTATTGAGATACATCATAGGTATAATTGAGTATGGCCTAGAGTACAAGAAGAATGATAAGTTATTCTTGATAGGACATATGGATATAGTTCATGCAGCTTTTATTGATGACAAGAAATCCACTTCTAGATTTGTGTTCTTTATAAGATCTAGTCTAATTTCATGGGGAAGTAAGAAGCATAATTATGTTTCTAGATCTTCCATAGAGGCAAAACGTCACTCTATAGTAGGAGCTATTTTTAAAGTGATAGGGATACATCACATTATTTCAAGACTTGGATTTCTACAGACTCATCTTACAGCTCTGAATTGTGACAATCAAGGTGTTCTACATCTTGTTCACAATCTAGTATTTCATGAGAGAACCGAGCACATAGAGGTTTAGATTCATTTCATACATGAACATGTTTAGTAGCACAACATACAACTCTAGTATTTCCCCACTTAGGATTAGTGTGTAAATGTTTTCACAAAGTCACTTGCACATGATAAGTTTGAGGCATTCAAAAATTCTCTCTTCTTCTCTTCAGGCTATAATCAATTAAGAGGGGGAATGCTAGATTAATTAATTTATCCTAGCCTATTGTAATAAATGTCTCAAGGTATTACACCCTTGATTGATCTAGGTTAGTTACATGGGGTATTTCTTAGATGTGTGATTAGTTATTTTGAGTCATAATCTCCTACATATTAGGAGAAATATCTACATAAGATCTTCATACTCCTAGACTAAGAGACAAGACTACAACACTAGCTTCAAAATCCTATAAGATTCTAACATTAACATTTCAAAATAGAGATGATATGCATGAGACTACTTAAGGTAAGTGGATGAGAGGTCATATTGTAGACTTTAAGGGCACTTGCACACTTGAAGGGAACCAAATACACTAGTTACACTCTATATGACCTGTTAGAATAAGAACTTCTTTCACTAAACATGAAAGGATAAAGAGAAGTAAGGATATAAGTTTATCACTAGACCTCACCATAAATCACTTCAAACACTTAGAAAAAATGTTTATGAACCCAAAAAATAGATTTTGTGTCTTATTCAAAGCCAAAGTAGAACATCAAACCAATAGGGCTTCGCCATACCAGGTGTGGAATTAGAAAACAAGAACCAAAATGGCTAGCATTTATAGAATGTGTGAGAGGAGAGAGAAGAATGAAGTTCAAGATCACAAGAACAAGTGTAAATCTGAGAGAGAGAGAGTTACATATGCAGAGGAATGAATTATGAAATAGACCATGAAATGTCTCTTTGGAAAAATGTGTCTCCAAGCATGAAAAGTCCTCAAATCTAGTGTAAGACCCTTTAACCACCTTATTTGAAACTACCTTCATCATTGGCTTCTCTTGATCACTACAAAGCAAACTAGGAATAGTTACCACATGTGAAATATGATGGGGGGGGGGGGTTGAGAACATGCTCTAACATGCATTGGATTTGTCCCTAGTCATTGACATTCTTGTGGATAAGTGTTCTCACTTCTTGTATTCACCATCATCCTTCTTTCAATCATTCATCACACTTGTCATTCAAGTGACCTTAAATTTAAAAAAAAAATGCATACAAGGGGTGTTATGACACCTATAAAGAGTCCTCTTATTCTTAGATCCATTAGGTAGACCTTAAAAGGCCTCCCAATTGGAGTTATCACCTTCTCATTTAGTGATCACCTTCCATTCACTATGTCAGATTTCACTCCCTGAAGTGAAGGTGATTGTAGATGTACCTATGTGTTTTTTTAAATAAATAAATGAGCATTAGGAGTTATATTATGTCCCACTTGATCTCTGAATTTATTCCCATGTTTCAAATGTCCCTTGAACCTACAAAACATCAAAATATATCAAGAAAACTAGTTTTATACTCTATTTGTATAGATAAGGTACAATTAAAGCTGATTGAAAAAAGCTAAGTGGAGTCCTCTACAAGTTCCAATCACTTTACAAGTCATACTAGCTCATCTAGATGTATTTCTATCCACCTTTTCCCCATTGTGTCATGACCAAGGGTTTTGGAGGGTTTTGAGTATTTTTGACCCTTAGCATTTGTTCATAAAACTTTGACGTTCAATCCTTAGACAAATTCTAGGAGAACCTTGTCTAGGAACCTCTTCAACACATCCCAAATCCTTGGACCTTCATGCTAAGTGTCCTTACATATATGAGTTTTTAAATTTGGCATCTCGAGCTCTTCCCTACGTTTTATGTAAGCCTGAGGTGAAAAAGGTCATGTTTGGCCAAACTATGATGAATATCTACAAATTAATGGATTTCAAACATTTAATATTTCCCCATGAATATGGTCTAATTCATTGGAAGGCTCCTCTAGAAATATAAATTAGACTACACCCCCTTAGGGCTTTAGGCCTAGTCAAGGCTTAGTAGGCTTAGTCTATATATCCATGGGTTTATGCCACTATAGTTAACTCATTAACATTGTGAGACCTTAAAAGTGATTATTTATGTTTAAAACCACTTCCGAAATCTTTATATAATTATTTAATTATCTCTAACTCATCTCTTTAACCATTCTTATACTAAGCCTATAGGGTTTATCTCTCTTGGAGTGCCCTATATCTAAGACATAATAAAGGGTACTTTCATTATTGTCCTATGAAAAACAAGGATATGATAGGTTCTTTCAAGTCATGGGGACCTTTTGTACACAAT